>OZ010607.1:9582853-9660353 GCA_963932145.1 Acanthosepion lycidas | reverse complement strand
ATATATATATATATATACATACACCTACATACATATATATATATATATATATATACATACACCTACATACATATATATATATATATATATACATACACCTACATACATATATATATATATATATATATACATACACCTACATACATATATATATATATATATATATACATACACCTACATACATATATATATATATATATATACATACACCTACATACATATATATATATATATACATACACCTACATACATATATATATATATATATAGGTACCTCCACTTTTTCGCGGGAAAACAGCATAGCGTAATAAACAAATGCCACAAACTTACCGAAAATAAATTTTTATCGTCAAAACGCTTATGTTATTATTAAGATGAAAGACCAAAGTGTATTTTAATTATTTTTTGATATTTTTTAATATTTTTTAACACGTTCGAAATTTTGGTTAAATTTTTCTTTTTTTTACGTCATCGCGGTGCTGTAAAAATAACATTGTTTTTTTTTGCGCTTTTTTCCCGTTGAAAACCCATTGATTTGGAAATTCTTGTAAAATTAAAGTAATTGTCCGATTTTAATGAAATTTTCAGGACTTATTTCACCAATGAATGAAATTATTTTTGAAATATTTCTTTTTAGTAAATTTTAGTAAAAAATATTTTTTTTTTTAATATGTTACACCCCACTTACTTATTTTCCCGAAATTTTTTTCAATTCTTTTTATTTCCTTACAATTTTTTTTTGTTTAAAGTAAGAGTCATTGGAGATGGTAAATCACCTACTTTTTTTTTTCTAATTTGTTCCAACTTTTGTAAAATGAGCTTTGAATAGAAAAATAATGAATCCAATAAAACTATGATATTACTTAATTAGAAAAGCTTTTAATTGCTTTTGTAAATAAGTAATATTAAGGTCATTATTGCCTGAAGAAATAAATTTTTTCTGATGAATAATTAAATTTTACAAGAATTTTTTATTTGTTTTACATTTTGATTATAATAATTTATAATAGTTTAAAAATCGTGCAAAACTCTGTATTAGCTTATTTCCTTTTGATAATTAGTAATTAAGTAGAAACAAAATTTACGAGTTCAAAATTGCCAAGTTTAATAAATTTAGTGATTCCACTTTTTTTTCAAATAATTTTTTATGTTGTATTTTTCTACTTAATACATTCCTTATTTCCATGTACGGTACACTGAAATTGCCATTATTATAAAAAGAGTTTTGTCCCTTTATTCTAATAAATAGACATAACAGTAAAACTAAAAAT
Source organism: Acanthosepion lycidas (assembly GCA_963932145.1). NCBI lineage: Eukaryota > Metazoa > Mollusca > Cephalopoda > Sepiida > Sepiidae > Acanthosepion > Acanthosepion lycidas. The sequence goes on along the minus strand of OZ010607.1, from coordinate 9,659,082 downwards.
AAAAGGGTTCACTCAGATTTCTAGTAATTTTCATTTATGGTCATCCGTCGTAAGCTGTCATCACTTGTCAATCAACACGTGGATCAAGTATCGGATCAAAATTACGGTACCAATCGTTAATAATTCGTTGTATATTTCTTTTTTATGCTATAATTAAGTAATATTTTTTTTAAATCAGATTAATTTAACATTAAATTTTCTAATTTTACTAAAATGACGTGTCAGAAATTTTTTTAAATATTTTTAAAATCGATAAATTTGTGTTTGTTTACAAATTTCTTAAAATTAAGAAAATGGCGGGTTTTTTGAAAATTTAAAAATTTAAAATTAAATTTGACATTCCAATGTATATAGTTTCTATCTGAAATATACCAGAATTGTTTACTTAATGGAAATAATAAATTTAATGATTCAACTTTCAAGTAAAACTAAAATGAAATATTCAAGCATATTTTTTCATTTTAAAAAATGCATTTTAAACTTAGGTATCGATAATTTATGCCGAAAAAGTGGAGGTACCTATATATATACATACACCTACATACATATATATATATATATACATACACCTACATACATATATATATATATATACATACACCTACATACATATATATATATATATATATATACATACACCTACATACATATATATATATATATATATATACATACACCTACATATATATATATATACATACACCTACATATATATATATATACATACACCTACATACATATATATATACATACACCTACATACATATATATATACATACACCTACATACATATATATATATATATACATACACCTACATACATATATATATATATATACATACACCTACATACATATATATATATATATACATACACCTACATACATATATATATATATATACATACACCTACATACATATATATATATATACATACACCTACATACATATATATATATATACATACACCTACATACATATATATATATATATACATACACCTACATACATATATATATATATACATACACCTACATACATATATATATATATATACATACACCTACATACATATATATATATATATACATACACCTACATACATATATATATATATATACATACACCTACATACATATATATATATATATACATACACCTACATACATATATATATATATATACATACACCTACATACATATATATATATATACATACACCTACATACATATATATATATATACATACACCTACATACATATATATATATATACATACACCTACATACATATATATATATACATACACCTACATACATATATATATATATACATACACCTACATACATATATATATATATATACATACACCTACATACATATATATATATATACATACACCTACATACATATATATATATATACATACACCTACATACATATATATATATATATATACATACACCTACATACATTCACATATATACATATATATACATACGTACATATACACACACACATCTATATATATATATATATATATATATATATATATATACACACACATACATATATACCCACACATACATGCACACACACATACATGCACACACACACACATACATACATATATATATATATATATATACACAACTACATAAACATGCAGACACTTACATATATACATAAAAAAATATATATATACATGCATATAAGGATACATACTCACATATATACACACACATACCCACATCCACAGATACATATACATACTCATACACACCAATATTTTTAACCTCTTTTCTTCTTCTCCTCCTTTTCACCTTCTTACTTTATATATATATATATATATATATATACACATACATACATACACGCACATATATCTATAAACACACAAACAAATACACACACATACATATATATATATATATATATATATATATATATATATACAAAACTTAGCAACATATTAATACATTAAAATACAAACATACACATTTCGCAGTACAAACACACATAAATATATACATATATATACATACACATACAGAAAAATGAGTAACATTATGTAGTTATACCATACACATTCATATCGTCAGATTGACCATCAGGTAATAAAAGTTATAATCTATTCAACTTACAGCTACGTATCATTATCATTTAAAGTATACGACCCCTATAATAAGTTAAATTTATAATGGTGTTTACAATTAACTGTTAGTTCATATCTCTGATTTAAGAGATCAGCCTTGTTTTTAAATCTAATAATTTCAAACTTTTCGTTAAGACACAGGTAACACGGGGAATATAGGGATTTACATGCCCGGGCTTTCTTAATCAATGTCCAATTAACCGTAGGTGTTTTGTTCTTTTCTTTTAGGTTCCAAAAGTACTTGGACAATGAAGTCATGTACCTATAGTCACAGTTATTGAAAGATTGCATATGCCCCCGCCAGCGTTCTTTGAATGTATTCATTGTGCTACCAATGTAAAACTTCTTTATATTTGGATTCTCAATAGTTGAGATAGACTACAGAACGTATTCCACAGTTATTTTGTAGTGGACAATTATTAGGATACCTACAATTACATGAATTATTATTTGTGTCATTATATTTAGTATTACTGTCAGTAACCTTTTGAGTAATCGAGCTTTTTGAATCCCTATACTTGTTAAAGACTATGTTGTTATGTTTTTTAATGATTTTCTCTAGGTTATCTGCACAACTATAGCTTAATTTAAGTGTATTAGGATTAAATATTTTACTAAGTGGGTTAGTTTCAGTGTTAGGGAAATGTTTCTTGATTAGGTTTAGAAACATACGTCCTAATTTAGATTTAATCATTAAATTGAAAGGGGGAGTGAACCAGATGATCTTTCTAGATCTATTCTTATTGTGGTTGTAGTTAACAGGGTTTTTATACTGAATATTTATATCTTTGTATCCACTATTTTTAAGTGCAGAATTATAAAAGTCACTATGTTTATTAAAAACATCTTTGTTAGAAGAGTTAGTGCTAATTCTAAATCCAATGGAAGAGGGTATATGTTTGATAACTGAAGGGGGGTGGTTGGAATTTGGATGAACGTATATCGGATTGGAATTTAATTATGTATGTATGTACGTGTGTGTTGGTTTCCCTTCTCCCATTCCCCCCCCCCTTTTTTTTTCTTTTTCATGACAGACGGTGGAGATGTTCTCTGTCTTGTCCCCTTTTTTGTGTGTGTATATGTCTTGGTGCTTATGTATTAGAATCTGACTGCGTTTGTTTTACGCGTGAGTTTGGGACCCCATTTACACATCATGAGGATTAAAATGTATACATTGTAAAAAGACCGGATATTAAATATAGCTAAAGCAACTTCAATGAAAAAATAAATTGAATAACATATATATTTCTTCTTTTCTCCTCAGTAATTTTATAGTTGTAAACTTGATAGCGAATAAATGTTAAATTTTGATTTTGTAATTAGCAGTTTTAAATTTTAATATTAAATTTTATCATATAATTTAGTAATTATTCGTTGGGATAAATTATTTTTTAATACTAAACATCTGAATAGATATTATAACATGACTTCGTTATCGAGCTTTTTGAATTTTCCTGTACTTGTGTTCTGATTGGTCCATCTATCCTTTGTAACAACGTTTTCCCCTTGCGTAGAATATTAATTAATTTGAAACTTTTAAAACCATTTATTTTACATTCAACGTCATCACTTGATAAGACACCGAAGGTGTTGAAACAAAATGGCTATTTTTGTAGTGATTTTATAACATATTTATGTTATAAAATTTTTGTCTTTAAAAATAAATAATTATATATATATATATATATATATATATATATATATATATATATATACACTGAAAAGGTTAATAGAATTGGATTAGACAAAGAAACAGTAGTATTAAAAAGCACACAATACACATGTGAAAAATAAAAATTTAACATGTAGAGCTTTTAATTAAAAAAAAAAAAATTAGGACATCAGTTGGTTCTGCTATTTTGATTTCAAACTTTCATTATTGTCAGACAGTTTTGTATCAATTGATTTCTCAATGATTTATTTAAAAAAAACCTCAGCACCATCAAACAAAACTTGTGATACATTTAAGTTGTCCTTTTTTGATTTTTTTAACCTAAGCTTCTCCATTGTGGAATAAAACTGATTTGCAGCAATGTAAAATTATTTTACCCAGTTCAATTTTAGTTGGCCTTTTTATTAGAAAAGAAGTGTTATTGAGTTATTCCTCTTTATGGTCTTTTGGTTAGAAATGCTTGCATGCAGCATAATATACGAACCCTGTTGCTTATCCCTAGTTTGGCTGTGATATTTTTCACCATTGTTTATACTTTCAATGTACAAGTCTGGTGCTTTTTTTGTAAATTTTAGTTACCTCTTCATTTGTCTTTTTCTGGTAAGTTCCCAGGTTCATTGTATAAATGTGATTATTGACACGCATTTTTATAAGCTAAAAAATATTTTTATTAAAAATGTAAGCAAAACAACAATCGCCTACAAAAACGCCTAATAATTATGCACCAACCAAATATTATATGCTCTCGAAAAATTTTGGTTGAGAATTGTTGAGAGATAGGGTAATTCTAAACAGCAGCCGTCACTGTTAACGCAATGCTCTTCATTGAAAATGAAGACAGCACTATGGCTCTGTCTGGCATTTTTTTACATTTGTAAAAAAATAATATGCTATAATTTCCCTTTCCCTCTGTTATATATATATATATATATATATATATATATCTCTGTTTGTGTTATATATATATATATATATATATATATATATATATATATATATATATATATATATATATATATAAATAAAAAATAAACTATGAATACTGTAACTACAGGGCATAATGTGCAAAGTTTTGCCCGTTATCATGGTCTGTATGCAGTTATTCAAATATTACTTGGTATGGAATAAATAACACCTATTTGAGAATATTATCTTAGTCACAATTTTGAGCACCCAAAGTGCCATTAATAACCAGAATTAGGGATGGAAGTACTTCAGGTCTCACTTACCACAATGGAAATGCTAATACAGTCTCCATTTGAAGATTGGAATTCACATGGCTTTATTTTCTGTCAAAAAAAAAATAAAAATAAACAAATAAATAAAAATAAATTGCACACACTGAACATAATGATATTTAATTATTTTTGATCAGAACTTATATTTGTTGTTTCAATCAATACTTTTGGCTAGTATGCCCTCCAGCCTCCCTAATATGGTCTAAAATTAGGAGACAAGTGTAGTGATTATTTCAGGAGGTATTTTGGACTAATATCATCTTCTCTGCTGCTTCCATGCACTCTTGCCCTCATTGTCTAACATTCTCAAAAATGAAAAATTACATTAGTTTGTTACTTTCATAGTCAAACTTGACAGGAAGAGGAGGAGGAGATGATAATGATAATAATAATAATGATGGTAAACCCTGAAGACATTTCTGTTGTTAAATTACAAGAGTCCTGACTAAATTGTTGGAAAATCTGAATATGTGAGATATATATATACATTGTATGTATATATATATATATATATATATATATATATATATATATATATATATATATATATATATATATATATATATATATATATAAATAAATAAATAAAAGTAAATTGATTTCTCTTTCAAATGATACTAAATTCAGCTGCCTTAGTATCACTGGTTATGAGATATGGTTTTGGAAGTTTGGAGATTTCCAAAAAGTGGTAAATATTCAGTGCCTCTAAGTCAATCATATAAAGGGTTATAAACACTGTATATTCAAATACAGTGTTACCTGATTGTGGACACATTCAAGCGCTCATGGACTGTAAAAGCATCTGAAACTTGGGAGGTGTATTTGGATGCTTCCGACCTTAGATAAATATTTATTCATATGGTTGTCTTTAAGTTTTACTGAAACTAATATCTCCATCTTTGTATTCATGCACTGCCACACACTGCCTTAATACATATTAAAAATTGTTCAATATAAACTAATTTTCAAATTCAAAATTCTCAAACAGCTGTTAATTTAAACTAAATATTTTTCCAGTGAAAAACATTGATTTGGAAATTCTTGCAAAAATCAGATAATTATTGGATTTTAATGAAACTTTCAGGATGAATGGAATTTTTTAAAATTATTATTTTTAGAAAACCTTGGTAAAAAAATAAATAAAAAATAAATTAAAAACAAAAAGAAAATGGCATAACATGATGAAGAAAGTTTTATCATCAAAATGTTTATGTTATTAAGAGGAAAGAGAAAAGTATTTAATTATTTTTTTAAATTTTTTAAATCCTTTCTAACATGTTTGAAATTTTGGTTAAAAATATTTTCCTTTTTTTTTTTTTTGCATTAGTGGTGTAACGAATTTGACTATGAAAATGTTAGTGCCTTTTTTCCAGTAAAATAACATTAATTTGGAAGTTCTTGCAAAACTCAAATAATTGTCAGATTTTAATGAAACTTTCAAGGCTTATTCATAAATAAATGAAATTATTTTTGAAATTACTATTTTTAGAAAATATTGATAAAAATATATTTTTTTTTTTTTTACATCTGTTATCCACCACCCCAAACACACACTTAATTTCATTCTCATTAAATTCTGATCACTTTGTTTTGTTAGTTAAAAGCAGGACTTCTTGGAAATTTTAAATAATCATTTTTTTTTTCAAACAGTTACTGTTTTTATCAAAAATCTGCTCCAAATAGTAAAACAAAAAAATGCAATAAAACTATGACATTATTTAATTAGATAAGCTTTTAATTGTTTTTAGAAATAAAATATATTAAGGACATTATAGTCTTAAAAGAAATTTTTTTTTTGATGAATAATAAATTTTAACAAGAATTGTTTCCATTTTTTTTTTTAATTATAATAATTTATACAAGTTTCAAAAATCTTTTAAAAACTCAAAACTTTGATTGCATTAGGGTATAAAATTATTAAGCAAAGTCTAATATTTACCAATCAAAAATTATTAAGCAAAGTCTAATATTTACCAATCAAAAATTATTAAGCAAAGTCTAATATTTACCAATCAAAAATTATTAAGCAAAGTCTAATATTTACCAATCAAAAATTATTAAGCAAAGTCTAATATTTACCAATCAAAAATTATTAAGCAAAGTCTAATATTTACCAATCAAAAATTATTAAGCAAAGTCTAATATTTACCAATCAAAAATTATTAAGCAAAGTCTAATATTTACCAATCAAAAATTATTAAGCAAAGTCTAATATTTACCAATCAAAAATTATTAAGCAAAGTCTAATATTTACCAATCAAAAATTATTAAGCAAAGTCTAATATTTACCAATCAAAAATTATTAAGCAAAGTCTAATATTTACCAATCAAAAATTATTAAGCAAAGTCTAATATTTACCAATCAAAAATTGAAAAGCTTAATGCAAATCATCATGCACTAAGATTTTTAAAGTAATTTTTAATTTTTTTCTAATGTGTATAAATGTGCCCATTTTGAAATTATGGGTGTCTATACATGACATTATCAAGTCAGAGTAATTATATTTTAAATCAGATAATATTCCTCAAATAAAGTTTCAAAAAGTATATTTAATTTTTGGAAGATTTTTTAATAAATAAAATTATATAGCAAAGATAGATGACTAAAAAAGGGCACTAATAACTATTTTTAGCTGAAAAAAAAAATAAATAAATAAATAAAATAAAATAAATAAAATAAAAAATATGAAGTGAATCAACTCCAATCTATATAATTTTTGTTTGGAGATACATTAGAGAGTATTTGGGCTACTGGAGATAGTAAATTTAATCATTTAGCTTTCAATTAAAGCTAAAATGAAAGTTTCAAGAAAGTTATTAATTTTTAAAATTCATTTTAAACCTTAGGTATCAAGAATTAGTAGAGGTATGTATATATATATATATATATATATAAGTGAAAAATATATAGAAAATAGGAAAGAACTCGTTAGGTAAATAATCCAAAGTTCTTTAGTATTTTTGTTATTATTTTTAAAAAATAGTGCTCAATACAAAAGTAGAGCTTAAATATAATTATTTATTTAAAAATATGATTCCAACACGTTTTTGGCTCTTGTTTTGAAACATGAGAACTCTTATGTAGCATGTTGGAATCATATTTTTAAATAAATAATTATATATCTATATATGCATTAAATAAAGCTTACCTTGACTGCTTTGTAAATACCTTCAAGAAGCATATGATTGAAAGAATCAATATGATGTTTAAAGAGGTTCTGTGTCAACTGAAACAGAAAATATAGTGTTATTAGCATTAAAAGGTCCAATATCTAAAAGTTTCAACAAAAATATCAAACCAATAAACTTCTATAACCTTGCTACAGGGTGCAGCATAAATAATAAAGTCTTTCAGGAATGTCATTGATGGCAGCACAAACAGCCTTCATTTAAATATTTTAGTGAAACACATGTACAACATTGATATTATATGGTACAACTTTTCAAAAAAATTTACGTAGGGATGGTTGCAATATGGGTATGTATTTAAACTTAAAGAATATAATTTATTCTGTTTTTAGCTTCAGAAACACAGGTTCATATTAAACATAAGAAAATACAGTTTATTCTTTTTTTTTAAATTAATTTTGGTGAATTTCCTGTCTTTGTCAAGGCTATAATTTGCTATTTCTCCAAGCAAATGAACTTTTTGTTGGGTGATCTTAGGTCTGTCAGCAGGTGCTGCATCTGTGCTGCCCTATAAAATCACGGGGGGGGGGGAGGTAATTTTGTTTTTTTTCACCCCCACTAACAGCCTTTTATTAGAAATGGAGCAAAGTTAGGATCAAGCAAGAGTGTGTATTGAATATTCTGGTCCCAATTCTCAAAGATGTTTGCAACTTGGTTAGATGCCACCATTTCAGTACACAGTGTGTACCTGCTGTGGTGAAGTAACGTTAGAACTATCAACTGTATAAATAAAAATCTAATCATTAGTAATATAATAAACAGTTTGATGTATTATATCTATTTACAAAGTATAAGTAGGATTTGAAGGAAGGATTTGATAACTGAAAACTCTTCTAAAGATGCTATAACTAGATAGCTTTTACCATGCTTTTTCAAATGCCTTCAAGACGGTGAGTACTCTTGTAATGAATTTATTATTGAGTACTTCACTGATTCTATATGTAATGACAGTTAAATGGACTTAGAAGAGCGAAATCCATACTATTTGTCACTCAGGAGGTTATTTATGTTCAGATTATCAACAACTTTCTTTTTGATAATAAACTCAAATTTGCTGACAACACTGAGGTTAATGGGATGATATTACAAGAAGAGGTCAGCACTTCTCCATATTCATGAAAAGAGGTCATACTGTTGACACCTTCCATAGACTTGAGAAACATTTAATATATAACCCCCCTTCCCCCAGCATCAGTACATTAGCCTTGAGAGGGAAAGCAAGATTGCTATCTTCTATAATCGAGATGTGGAATGCTTAAATGATCAGTGCCCATCACTTCATATCTATGCTTGTAAATGTGTAGGGAATAGTCTAGAGAAAGATTAAATAGACTGGGGCTCTCATTTCCTCTTGATGAGGTTTGAAATGTTTCCAATATTGGGGCCCTCACCAGATATGTAAGATTTTGTGGACTGGTACAGTCCTATATTAAGATTGATACATTCAGCTGATTTTGAACTTAAAAGGCAGTTTCTAATGTATGAGAAGAGGAAGTCTATTGATATGGTTATATGCTGCTGTGAGGTTTGACATCATTTCCTGTTAAGAGAGATATGCAATTTCCTGCTGTTGGTTATATTTGCCATCATTATATCCCTTACCAAAACAAAAACCAAACAGATTTGTGAGGAGTTGACTTCATTAGTTGAGAAAAAAAAACTCTTGCTAATATTTGGTGATACACATTGACCTACCATGAGGATATGTTTTCTGTGTTGAGTAGATCGTATTCAGATTTTCATCTGAAAGTACTCGAGAATTTTTATTAAAAATTGATACGACTTTTTTTGTGTAAACAAAAGGAATTTTTGTTGGGTCACAGTAAATATACAGGTTTCAATATAATATTAATATATATAGGTACTTCCAAAAATTCACTAAAAAAGAGGGTACTGATAAAAACAATGCCCAAAACATAGAAACAAAATTTTATCATCAAAATCTTTGTGCTTTTATCATTTATAAATTTTTAAAATCATTTAAAAATCTGTATTAATTTGTAGCAATCAAGTGATTAGGTTAAAATTATATTTACTAATCTTAAATGGAAAAACTCAGTACAATTCAATGCCTCCCACCCAATATTTTAAATAAAAAGAGTACTGAATTATTTTTAATGTGTATACTATAAACATACCGACTTTTGTAAATATGAATGTTCATATACAACATTATCAGAAGAGAGTAGTAAATTTATAATTTATTGGTAATTTTGTAGCATTTTCGTCTTTGTAAGAAAGGCTAAAGTTAAAGTATCTACAATTCAATAAAATGTAGATCAGAATTGTTAAAATATCTAAAAAATTTTAAGATTACTGAGTAGTTTAAAATATTTTTTATAAAAAAGACATTCACGCTGTATTCGTCATGTAATTTTTCTAGTTATTGTTCCCCTTAGCTAAATTTCCCAGTGTCAATAAATCACTCGACTCAACATATGAAAAAATACCCACTCCGTCTTTTAAAAAAAAAAAAAAAAAAAAAAAAAAAAAAAGGTTTTTTTTTTTTTTTTTTGCTATAAGCTAAAAAAAAAAAAAAGTAACGTTTGTTTCAATTTAAATTAAATTTTTAAACCAGTTAATTTTTCTCAAATAACGTTTCAAAAACGTATTCTATTTTCCAAAGAATAGATGTTGTGTTGACCAATCTATCAATGGACCGTTTTTTTTTTACTGATAAATAGAAAAAAGTATCCAATCAGTTTAAATTAACAGAGCAACAAAGAATTTTGCTTATTTTATTAGGAATATTTAAAAAAATAGCTTTGAATTAAAAGTAAAATTAAAAGACCTCAAGGAAGTGCGAAGATTTTTTTCTTTAAAAAAAAAAAAAAAAAAAAAAATGAATGCATTTTTTATTTTTTAAACTTTAGGTATCGCTTTTCTTTTTTTTTTTTTTTTTGAGATATGATTTGAGCGGGGTTCTCAGTCTATTTTTGAACAACAGAGTTCTTACTTGAACCAAGTTTCCAAGTAAGGAATTCCATAACAATCTACTTAGGCCAGACACAAACATCTTTTTCTAGGAAGTTTCCACGGAAATATATAAGCGAGGGGAGGACTGATTGGGATGGATTTTTTTTTTTTAATTAACAAATAGTTGGCAATATTTATTACAAACATAATTTTTATTCAAAGCTACAGCTGTTTAGTTTGTTTTTCTTTCTTTTTTTTTAATCAAGTGGCATGCTGACGATTTATAAAAAATTACTAAAAATTTTCCGCTGAAAATAAAAATATATAAATGAAAAAACGTGACCTACTTTCTTTTAAAAATAAAAAATCAACATCAATAAGGCTTTTGTTTTTAAGATATCATCAGTTTTAACTACGTTTTTATTATATTTTGTTTTAGCTACACGTGGTGCAATAAAAAAATAAAAATGAATTTAAAAGAAGCCATAACTTTGACACCTACAGATTTTAGCTCAAGAGAATAAATTTTCTCTCACCTGATACTGTTCTTTTCGGATATTACTATAGTCAGGCCGGGTAAGGTGATAAAAATCGGAATTTTGTCGAATATAAGTTTCGTCCATCGTTATTTTCGTTCTTGGATCCCCACGTGAGGAATAACAAGAAATTTCGATCAAACTTCCGCGATTTATTTCTCGTATTTAACTGCAGAATATAACGGTCAGTATTTTAATAATTAGGTCTTCATACGAATACCTTCAAGATTTGTGCACGGCAGATAATAATGTGTTTGTCTTTATTTTATTTATCTTCTTTTTTTTTAAATTAATTCTGAAACTCTTCATAATAACTAAAATATTTTTTATTTAAAATAATGAAGATGAAACTTGAATACAAAGAAAACATAATTGATAGATATCAATCGACCTTCCTTGAGCCAAATTATTCAATTAATTCATTCATTAGTGTCCATAACTTTTTGGATGATTGTCCTCCAATGGAATTATCCATTGCTATTGAAATCTTTTTTTTTTTTTTTTTAATATATATATATATATATATATATAAGTAAAAGTTTGTCACTCAGCTGACTGATGTTACCTGCAGCATCCCAACTTCAGAGTTTTGTTCACTCTCTGTCTATTCTTCAGGAGGCAGGCAGACAGGCACACACACGCACGCACACATAATATTTATTTAAAAATATGATTTTAAATAAATAATTATATTTATGCTCTACTTTTGTATCGAGCACTATTTTTTAAAAATAATAACAAAAATACTAAAAAGAACTTTGGATTATTTACCTAACGAGTTCTTTCCTATTATTTTCTATATATTTTTCACACACATATATATATATATATATATATATATATATATATATATATATATATATATATATATATATATATATATAAATATATATATATATATATATATATATATATATTGCTCTGTATAAATTAAATAAAATACATCAAGCTCTTTTTTATGGATCAGTTCTAATATTTTCATATTACTAGGATCAACTTGGATTATATACCAACAGATATTTTACCTTACTATATATATATATATATATATATATATATATATATATATATATATATATATATATATATAATATTTATAACAGTTATAACAAAAACATGTTAGAAACTGCTACATAAATGCAATCATGTTTCTGCACTGTGGAGCAGTGGTGGTCTGTAGGATGCTTGCTTCTTGAGTGTTGTAGTCACCAATGTTGAAGTGATTAAATAGATAAATGTGGCTGCATGTTGAGAAGGCAATAAACATTCATACATAATATTTAAAATATCAAGGAAAAAACAATGAAGAACCAATTTTGTTTTAACGAAGAAATATATGTATATTAAAATTCAACAATAATACAAAGTAGTTGTAATATGAGTGAATAGGGAGAAAAAAGTAGCTTCCCTTCAACTATAAGGAAAGGTTTTAAGGAAGATTTGTCTGAGTAAAATGTTCAGAGTTCAATGTTGAACTTTGAATATTTCTTTTAGAAAATTATTCAGTTGTTGCAACTTACAGAATTGATTTAACTTAGTATGTCCACAAAGAACTGGTGGTGTATCAAATAAAGTTCTGTATCTGTGTGTATGTACGTGCGGAGTGAGTAGGATGAAATACACGAGTGAGTAGGTGAGATCTATTGTCTCTGGGTGTACTCGACTGTGGTTCTGGAACTACTACTAACTGGTTTTTTGGAATGCATCCAATATTTATATTACCTAGGGTGGCTCCCAGCACAGACGCTGGATACATTTTTGAATATACACGAAAAATACACGATTGGACGAAAAATAGACCAATCAGTGATTTTATAGCAAAACTTGTTTGTGAGCAAAATGTAGGAAAAAATTCAGTATGGTGAAATGCGATAGATAAATTGTCCTGTTATTTTTAGTATGTATTTCTTGACCAATTAGAATTGGAGAAAATGTAGGTATGGCACTACAGGTCAACTGGAGAATAAATGATCAATTTAAAGTTTAAAAGTAATAATACCCTCACAGGTGGGCTTGTTTATCTTGTATAACTTAAGTGCTTATGACGATATTGATATAGATAGGATTGGCTTATATAAGGATGATGGCCTAATGATAGTTGAGAGTTCTATTAAAATAAAAGTAGATAAGAAAAACAATCTATAGAGAATTGAAAAGCTTGAATCTTAAGGTTAGCATTACTACCAATATTAAATGAGTGAACTTCCTTAATATCACACTGGGCCCCAATAGCAACATATTTTAACTGTATATGAAGGCCAATATGAACCCAATATATGTACACCAGAACCCTAACCACCCTCAGTCGGTAATTAAAAATATACCCTCTTTTATAGAATTTACGGTTAGTAACAACTCTTCTAACAAAAATATCTTCTATAAACACAGTAGTTTATAAAATGCTGTTCTAAAAAATAGTGGTTACAAAGGCACTGAAATTAAGTATAGAAACCCCTAACAATAGCAACCAGAGTAAGAAGAAAAGGAACAGGAAAATCATTTGGTATAGATCCCCATTCACCCAGATGGTAAAATCTAAGCTAGGCAGAAGTTTCTCTGAGTGTTGACCATAATAAGCTCTATCCCTGATATCAGGCACTAACTCATAAATATGGTATAGCTTAAAACTATATTTTTATCATATATAATTGTGCATGTGTTTCATTAAAAAAACTTTACTTTCTTTTATATATATATATATATATATATATATATATATATATATATATTGTTATTCACAGACAGTTTTAGTGTATCATAGCTCATCAGTGTGGCTAAAGATCCAATTGCCTCAAGCCAGAATCAGCTCCCAGCAGAGAGGTAGGTGAACTTTTACATATTTATTTTTGAATAAACATACCAGTGACTCAGAGTGCTCAATTCATAAAAGACCTTTATTAATGCATCTGTCTGTCTGTCTCTCTCTCTACATATATATATATATATATATATATATATAGAAGGAAATTACTGGAAAGTAATATATATATATATATGGGAAAATATGTATGACAATGTAGAAAAAGTTTTCTTTTGATGCATTTTGACCTTTTAAGTCCTAAAGGATGAAACATGTCACAAGAAAACTTAGCCTTAAATTGAAGAGGTTTTATAAAATTAAACCTGGATATTAAACTTATGGCATTATGAAGAATGAAGTGTTAATTTGAAACTAAAAGAGGACCGAAAATGGAGTTTTATAAAAAAAAATTTAATATTTGTAAGGTTAGGTTCCTACTTAAAAATACATTTCCAATGATAAATTATACTTAAAAATAAGATATATTTAAAAAATTAAAAAGTAAGTTATATTTAAATAATTTATATTAAATTTAAGTAAGAATATACTTAAAAAAATTAATATTAAAGAATAAAAATATCTTTAAAAATAAAAATATAAGATGAAATAAATTATACAATTTTAACTTTAAAGTTAAGTTAAATCAAGCTAAAAACAACCATACTAAGTTATATTTAAAAATATAATTTTTATATTTTAATTTTAATATCTTATATTACTAGGATCCACTTGGATTATATACCAACGGATTTATTACCTTTGCACAAATAACAGTATATATATATATATATATATATATATATATATAAAGTTATTCGTGTAAAGGTGAGTGCAACAAACTCGATTGGAATTCAAACTTAGCTCACCAATTTTTCATTTGAAGCTGCTAACCATTCCACTATATATGTTTTAATATATATATACAAAAACCACAACCGTCCCAAAACACAAAGGACAATACTCAAATACCTCATTCTTCTCTGACATGATAGAGAATAGAAGGATTTTTACCTTTATTAAAATGAATTTTCAATCTCTTCAAATGCTTCCATTATATTGAACCTCCTTAAGTCGAAGTTTTAAATCCCAGTAAAACATTCAGTCAGTTATGTGCCATGCATGATAGATGCTTAGGTGATCATGTATCTTTTGATACATGACTGATGAGGCAGATTTTTTCTCACAGTAGGTTGCCATTTCTTTCTGTGGTAGACCAGTTGCCATCCAAGGCTATAGAACTCAGTCTGTCCTGCTGTTTACCCATAGATGAAGGGAGAAGAAGTGGATTTATACTTTTTCCAAGGGTATTAGCACATAAGTGAATATAATGGATTTGACCAAAATTAGAACTTGGTTCTCCGATTCCTCAATCTGAGCCACTATCCATTAATCCACCATGTCTCCAGTTGAATCCATTACATTCACTTACATGCTTATACCTTTGGGAAAGGTATGAATCCTCTTCTTCTACCCCTTCCCCAACCGCCAGCTATGGGTAAATAGCAGGACAAAGCAACCTACTGTGGGAAAAAATCTGCCTCGTCAGTCATGTATCAAAAGATACATAATTGCCTACACGTGTATCACACATGGCACATAACTGACTGATTAAAACATTACATATCTATATTTTTCTATAGAATGGAAAGTTATGTCCAGTTAAATTGAAAATAACTTTCCATTTAGTATCTGTCTATATTTCTGAGATGAGGTATTATGTACATTATTTACATTATTTTGACTATTGTCCTCATCTTTGTCACCATATTTATTACAAGAACACATGACACAGTGGATAAAGGTGTTAGTTAGATCCAGTGACAGGACCCAAAGAGTGTGAGTTCAATACCTGGTTAAGTGGAGAACTTTCAGAGGGAAATTAACAGGACATAACTGATAACTGATATCCATTAAACATATCACGTGGAACTAGAACAGTCTACTCCAGTGAGCGAAATAAATGGTTCAGTTCGACATTCCAACCACCGAAACGTTGTAATAAATATGGCGACAAAGATGAGGACAATAGCCCGAATAATGTAAATAATGAACTTTCCATTCTATAGAAAAATATAGATAGATAATGTTTTCTATAAAAAATAGGGCCTAGACATCAGTCTTGTTTACTCTTCTTCCAGAAAGCAGGACAGGTTGGTCTATTTCAATTTTTCATGTATTTATATTGAGGTTGGCAAGTGATCAGGGAGTGTGTTTAGTGTGTGTGCAATTGTCTTTTTACTTTGTTACAAAGTCAAAATACCAATAATCTACTTTCTGTTTCTTTTTCTTTTTTCAGAAATGGAGTTGATACTTGACAATTTTGAACATGGAAAATGGTAATTTCCTCAAGAAATTAAAAAAAGTGCATGAGTGATAAAAACCATGTCCTTATTGCAATAAAATGTTCAAATGAGTTGCTACCTATCTTCACAGTTGTCCAGAGACACCAGAAGGAAAGGATAAAATAGCCAGATGGAAAACAGTGACAAATGATTTATCATCAAAAAAAAAGAGAGCCACAAGAGTAAAGAAACTTTACCATTGCATGAATGACCTTCTTGCAAGAAATGGTTCAAACGAGAACCTATCCAAAATCACAGGTGCCCAGAGACACCAGAAGAGGGGGAAAAGCCAGTGAGACTACAACTAAAATATAATGTACAATGCAGTTGCAAGTCACCTTCCCTACTGTTATATAGGAATAAAGTATCACTGCTGATACTGGAGTTTGAACAGAGATCACCAGAAAGCAAACACAGGTGATCCCATTTTGAATAAGTAGATCACATGATGGTAAAGGAAATATATATATGGGAATTAGCATTGTGTCTAAGTGATCACTATACAGATTACTAATTTGATCACTATTCGATGGTTACTTTTTAAGTGAGTATTATCAAGCAATATTATTTGTTTGTTTGAGTTTTATGGCATATCAACCACTGTGGGTTATTTAATGCCAAATCCAGTTTATATGAATTTTAAATGCCTATTTTGTATGGAATAAAAAATGTATAGCTGGCAACATTATTCTTTTACAAAAAACGTATAGCTGGCAACATTACTTTTTTACAAAAAAACGTATAGCTGGCAACATTACTTCTTTACAAAAAAACGTATAGCTGGCAACACTACTCCTTTACAAAAAAAACGTATAGCTGGCAACATCACTCTTTCACAAAAAAACGTATAGCTGGCAACATTACTCTTTTACAAAAAAACGTATAGCTGGCAACATCACTTCTTTACAAAAAAACGTATAGCTGGCAACATTGCTCCTTTACAAAAAAAAAACGTATAGCTGGCAACATTACTCTTTTACAAAAAAAACGCATAGCTGGCAACATTACTCCTTTACAAAAAAACGTATAGCTGGCAACATTACTTTTTTACAAAAAAACGTATAGCTGGCAACATTATTGTTTCAAAAACTTAGAGCTGGCAACATTATTGTTTCAAAAACTTAGAGCTGGCAACATTATTCTTCTGAAAACATTATCTGAGTACCTTGCTGTTGGATGCAGTTTACCGTCATACCCATGACGTACATTATTGTTTCAAAAACGTACAACTGGCAATATTATTGTTTCAAAAACGCACAGCTGGCAACATTATTGTTTGAAAAACGAACAGCTGACAACATTGTTTCAAAAACGTATAGCTGGCAACATTATTTTTGAACAAAAAAAAAAAACGTATAACTGACATTATTTTTTACAAAAAAACGTATAGCTGGCAACATTATTGTTTCAAAAAAGTATAGCTGGCAACATTATTGTTTCAAAAACGTATAGCTGACAAGATTATTGTTTCAAAAACGTATAGCTGGCAACATTATTGTTTCAAAAACATATAGCTGGCATCATTATTTTTCCGAAAACATTATCTGAGGCCTTGCTGTTGGATGTAGTTTATCGCCATACCCAGGAAGCGGATGTAGTTTATCGTCATACCCAGGACATTCAAAAACGTATAGCTGGCAACATTATGGTGTCAAAAACATATAGCTGGCAACATTATTGTTTCAAAAAAAGTATAGCTGGCAACATTATTGTTGCAAAAAAAATACAGCTGGCAACATTATTGTTTCAAAACGCATAGCTGGCAACATTATTGTTTCAAAAATGCATAGGTGGCAACATTATTGCTTCAAAAACGGATAGCTGGCAACCTCATTTTCCCAAAAACACCAAGCCTTGCTGTTGAATGTAGTTTATCGCCATACCCAGGACGCGGATGTAGTTTATCGTCATACCCAGGACGTTCAAAAATGTATAGCTGGCAACACTATGGTTTCAAAAACACACAGCTGGCAACATTATTGTTTCAAAAAAGTATAGCTGGCAACACTATTGTTTCAAAAACATATAGCTGGCAACATTATTGTTTCAAAAAAGTATAGCTGGCAAAATTATTGTTTCAAAAACGTATAGCTGGCAACATTATCTTTCCCAAAACATTATCTGAGGCCTTGCTGTTGGATGTAGTTTATCGCCGTACCCAGGACGCGGATGTAGATTACCATCATACCCAGGACGTGTGTAAAATTTGGAAAAACTAGGAGTTCACTATTTGCCCATAGCTGGGACCCTAACAGGTGCTACCACCCCGGATCAAGGTGGACCTGGGAACACCAGCAATTAAGAGGTGGTTCCACACTCCTCAAAACCTCCTGATCAGAGGCCTTGCTGTTGGATGCAGTTTAACGTCATAACCCAGGACGCTTCATTGGGGGGGGGGTTACCCCTCTACAGAGGTGCAGTCGGCGTATTCTAAAGCCCCAGCTGACAGGGCAATCAAGCAATATTAGTTTGTGTGTTATTCGAAGGTGTCTAACACCAGTATTGTTCAACGGTGTTGCTATAATTGTACCTGCAATTACAATGTCTCTACTACAATGAGCATTACAAAAGTGGCAACAAGTATTTATTGACATCACAAAAGTGGCAACGAGGATTCCTTGAACTTACACAAGGATTCATTCAATTTACATGAGGAAAAAAAAATGAATCTTCAAAATACTCAGCAGAGTACTGTGGAATGGAAGAATTAAAAGCTATCATGGTTCAAATGTTGCACTAAGAAATACTACTACAAGAACAATTGCGGCAACAAAAGCAACAACATGAACAGCAATTACAATTACAACTACAACAGATGTTTTTTTTGAGTTGTTTCCCAAAATGATGGAAGGAAAAACTTCAGATTCATTCACTCCTGATGCTTTTGCTAATTCACTCAGGGAATTTGTGTACTACCCAGATGAAGGGATAACTTTTCCAGCTTATTATAGAAGATACGAATGGATCTTCAAAAGGGATTGTCTGCATTGGAATGATAAAAAGAAAGTTTGGTTATTATTAAGGAAATTGTCCCCTACTGAACACAAAAACATGTAAATTATATTTTGCCAAAAAAACCAGGAGAGATAAATTTTGATGAGACTATCAAAAACCTTTGGTAACAGGAGTTCATTATTTAATATATGACGGCAATGTCTTTGTAAAGTTGGACAATGAAGATTTTGTCACTTATGCAGGAGTCGTGAATCAAGAATGTGAAAAGTTCAAGTTAAATGAATTAACTCCTGATTTATTTAAATGCCTGATATTCATACAGGGTTTAAATTTTAATAAGGATATGGAGATAATATACAGGATACTTGCTAAATTAGAAATGGATCCCAAATTAACTCTCAAGAAAATAGCGGAAAAGTGTCAAAGTATTGTGAATTTGAAACTCGATAATGCAAGGATGGAGGAAAAAGACAATTCACAGGTACATAGTGTCCAACCATCTAAGAGAAAAAGCTACAAACATTTTTCAACATTTTAACAGAACAGTAAAAAGAGACTATAAACCCTCCTCAATACTTAATACTTGCCATGTTTGTGGAGGTCATTTGTTCTTCAAGAACAAAAAATGCTATGAATGTGGGAGATTAGGACACAAAATTATGTGTTGCAGATACAAAAAAATGGAGGAAAAAATAAAACGTATGTGAATATGATAAATACATTGAGTAACGATAAGAAGCCTAAAAGGGAAATTAACAACACATCTCAAAAAAGGAAATTTATTTTTGTGCAAATTAATGCAACTAGATACAGGATCTGATATCACTATCATAAATGAACAGACATGGAGAAAAATGGGTAAACCCAGTTTATTGACTTCTGTGGAAGTTGCACATGGAGTTTCAGGAAAGAGATTGAACTTTTTGGGTGAATTCAGCTGTAATGTTTCTTTTGTGGAAAAAAACAAAAAGCAGTGGTGTTTGTATTAAAGAATACTGCTAATTTGTTTGGAGCAGACTGGATTGCATTGTTTGATCTTTGGGACCTTCTAATTAACTCTTTTTGCAACTAGATAAATATTGTTACCCTTGGTACTAATACAGCAACAGAAAAATTTAAAAATGAACACTGGAAAAGAGTTTTCCAGAAGTTTTCTCAGGAGGTCTAAACACATGCACGAAAGCAAAAGTTAAGTTTGAGTTAAAAGACAATGTAACACCAACATCCAAACATGTAACAGCCAAAAAGGAGTTCACCTTTTGCAGCCTTAGATCCAATTAATAATGAATTGGACAGACTAGAAAAATTAGGTGTGATATCAAAAATAGACTATTCTGAATGCGCATCACCAACAGTCTATGTTAAAAAAAAAGATAATAAAATCTGTGTATGTAGTCATTTTTCAATGGGGTTAAATTAAAGTTTAAAAAAAACATAACTACCCATTACCAAGTGCAGAGAAAACTTTTGCCAAATTGAATGAAGGTAAATTTTTTTCTAAACTGGACCTGTCAGACAATATTAGTGAACAAAGACTGCTCAAAATTATTAACGATTAACACTCATTGAGGGTTATACAAATTCAACCAAGTTCCTTTTGGTATAAAGGTAGCACCAAGCATATTCCAACATATAATGGATACCATGTTTGCCAGTTTGGATTGTGCTCAAGCATATTTGGATGATACACTTATTAAAAGTAAGACGATGTAAAGATAGTATTTGAGAGAATCAAAGAATATGGTTTTAAGATTAGTGAAGGAAAATGTGAATTGTTTATGTCCAGACTTAAATATCTAGGACAAATTTTTGATGAAAACCATAGATGACCGGATCCTTCAAGGGCGAGCATGATAGAGGACATGGCCACTCTAAGTGTAAAAAGTTATAAGCGGTTTTAGGGTTTGCTAACTACTATAATATATATATGCCTGATATGCATGAATTAAGAGCACCCTTGAATAACCTGCTGAAGAAAGATGTGAAATGGAATTGGTCAGATAAATGTCAAAGAGATCAAGAAAGTCTTAACATCGGATTTGTCACTAGCTCATTTTGACCCTAAATTAAAGATTGTGGTTGCATCAGATGCAAGTGATTCAGGTATTGGAGCAGTGATACTACACAAATATGAGGATTGAACAAATAAACCAATAGCTCATGCTTCAAGATCAATAACTGCAGCTGAAAGAAGCTACAACCAGATAGAAAAGGAAGCATTGGCCATCATATTTACTATAAAAAAGTTTCACAAATTCATACATGGTAGAGAATTCATACTACAAACAGACTATTGTCCATTATTGTCCATATATGGATCAAAAGAGGTTGTCCTCACATATACAGCAAATAGACTGCAGCACTGGAGAACTATCCTATTGAATTATAATTATAAAATGGAATTTCTACCATTTAAAAAATTAAGTTACACAGACGTATTGTCTAGATTAATACCAAGATTCTGTGAACTACTTGAAGACACAATAAATGTGGCGATAAGGGCCGAAAATGAAATTAATAATGTATTATTCAATACTGTAAGATAACTGCCCATAACATTGGTGGAAATAAAAATTAAGGCAGAAAAAAGATGACTTTATAATCAAAATTAAGAAGTTAAGATCTAAAGGAAAAAGTATTATTGGAAATAATGCATTTTCATTACATAATGATGTACTTATGTATGCAGAGAGGGTGGTGATACCAACATCGTTGCAAAGACATTTGTTAAAATGATGGAAGGCCAAAAGGTTTTTTTTAGATGATCAATAGAGAGTATAATTTCATATTGTAGGTGTTAAAATTAACAAGCCACTTTTTGGCCCAATTAATTCTTCAGGACTTTGACATTTTTTCTGCTATCACAGATGAAGAGAACCACTACCCTTAACTCTAGGAATCCTGCTATATATATGAAATATATTTTTCTTAAAAAAGAAATGTGTCTTTCACACTTAAATTTCTTTAACTGTTTTATTCTTATAGTTTTTGCAAACAGTACAAAGACATTTTCTCTTAAACCAAGATCCTGTATAGTGATGTTACAACATCTGAAAAGCTTAACCCAATACAATTTAGCTGGGTTAGTAAAGCATAATGATTTTTTTCTTTTCAGGCTTCCATTCTTTAATGTAATATACGTATTTTACATGATGATGGACACAAAATCAGGGTCTACTTTAGTAGTATATTTACATTGTAAATTGAACAGTTGGTGATATAATGTTGGACACAAAGTCAGTGTCGATTTTGACATTATTAAAACTAGGTACTCATTCTTTGTAATGTAAATTTTTAGCATTTTTCTCAAAAATGAATAGACTTCACATAAAAGGTGGCAAGAAAATTTGCATTAGAAAAAACTTTCATAGAAGAAAATCATCTTTGTTTAAGCAAATATTTACTTAATTTGATAATTTCAGTTCTCTGGCATTGTAGAATTTTAAATTCTCCCCAGGAGAAATTAAGATAAACAGATATCTTACACTATTTAGGTGAGCATGTAAATGCTGCTTGTGTACTATGTTGAAGAGATTAATGTGGCTGTGTGTTTAACATTTATACACTATTAAATCAAGGAAAAACAATGAGAAAACGATTTTTGTTTCAATGATAAAATATATATTAAAATCAGCAAATACAAAACAATTTTTGTAATGTGTGAATATTAAGGAAAAGAAAGTAGTTTCCCTTTATCTGTTAGCTTGAATAAGATAAAATGTCATTAAGAATGTTTCTTGAATAGAATGTTCAAAGTTCTATGTTGAAATAGAATGTTGCATTCAGAAAAGCATACAGTTAATTCAGTTATGTGTTATTTGTATAACTAACAGAGTGTTGGTTTGTAACTTGGCTTGTTCACAGAAAACAAATAGTGAAATGTAATTCAAGTTCTGTGTCTGTGTGTGCATAGTGAGTAGAATCAATAATCTGTGTAGATGCGTGTGAGTTGCTGAATTCTACTATCTATTTTTGGAACAAAAAACTGCTTTTATAACTATTGGTAGGCTCCAGGAAACAAAGCAGGGAAATTAAACAAAAACAGAAAATATATGATTGGATGAAAAATTGACCAATCGGTGATTTTCTAACAAAAGCATGTTTGCAAAATTCACAGCAGAAAAATTCAGTGTGGTGACTGTGATTAGTAAATTGTCCTGTGGTAAACAGTATTTATTATTTAACCAATCACACTTGAGAAAACTGTAGGTGTGGCAAACGTAGTAGTAGTCACTACAAGTGAACTAGTTTCTAAATAGGCAAATGCTGGGTGTTGCATCCTCACTTAAATTATCAATCATCAATTATAATAATATACATCAATGCTCATGCAAGCCAGGGTTGCCAGATTGACTTTTTCTGAAATCTGTCTTTTTTGTTGGTTTGGCACCAGAAAATTGATTTGGTGTCTTTGGCTATTTTTTATATGATAAAATATATAATAAACAGTATATTACAGCTGCTATGCTACAATTTTTTTTATCCTCAGTGATGCACCTGAATTATAGAAGATTTCAGTCCTTTTTATCCTTACATTAATTCAGAAGAGGAAGGGCTTGTAGAGAACTATGGATGTTTGTGTGTTGTTGTATTAGGAACATGTATGTAACTCCTGGTAGAATATTAAAAGGTCCAACTATAAGAAAATGGCTGGACTTCAATTAAGTCCAACTGAAGATAAAGAAAACAAACAAAACCGATATATATATATAAGCAAATATATGTATTAAACAAAACAATTTTACAATGGACAATAACATTTGTGTGTGTGTAAACATTGGTGTCTGTTCTTTGTTGAATGTTCGCACATACATGTGTGTGTATAATGTTCATGGCGTCTCCAACAAATGGGAAGACGCGGGTCTTCTAAGAGAGCTTACATTGTAGTTGCTGAAATGAAGAAATAAAAAACAGAACGAGGTGAGAAGTTACCCAGTATTTATAGTATAGGGGGAGTGACCCCTAGTGACAATTTAGGAATTAAGGAGGAGCTAACTACGACAGGCTCCTGGAAATTTACTGTTTTTAAAAAAAAAACAAAAGCAATAATGATCTTTTGTAAATCTATACCAAATTTCTCTTTCATAATTCTCTATCATATAAAATTTATATTATAAATAAATAAACTAATGATCATTTTTTATCTGGTCTTTCACATGTTCACTCTTCTCTGATGTTTCTTTCACAAGTTCTTTAAATGAAAAAAGTTTTTTTTACAGATACACATGCTAAAATAAAGAAATATTTATTAAAAAAAACGGTTTAATTATGTTAGTTAAAAAAACAAACTTTTCAATTAAAAAATTTAAATTTCAAGAAACTTATCTAAAAACATGTTTAATCATAAAGTCAATTAAAATTCTAAAAAGAAAACACACACACAAAAAAAATAAACAAACAAGATTTACCAGTGAATCAGACTTGTTTGATTAGTGTTACCAGAGCTGGCACTAGGGCCTTACCTCTCACATGTTGATTTCAAAGTTTCCCAACCTGAGGTTCACAAAACCTCAAAGGAAAATTGGGGAGGGCAGCACTTTTTTAAATTACCAAAAATCAGAGAATTATCCAATTTAAGTGAAAATTTTAGTACATATTCATAAATTATTTATTTTTATAATGAATATTTTTTTTTTAATTTGTTAAACTACACACTGAATAAAAAATAGCAGCATTGTTGCTTAAAAATGCTGTTCAGATATAGGGGAGATACTAATTATTGTAGAAAAGAAAGTATATTTTTATTCAATTCATAATCTTTTTACATTTTTAATTGAATTTTTTTGGTACTATTTTCATAAATTTAAACATTGAAAGAGCGTGGAAATATTTTTACAAAGGTAAAAAAAACTTGAAAGTTTTCTTAAGGGGACTTTGTCTCGTGGCTTTGCCCCCAAAAACTTAATTTAGAGCCTGGAATTGTCAAAAATTCATTTTCTGTGTTTAGTATCAGGATTTAATCTTTCTGGGAAAGTAATTTGGGATTTAAATTTTATTTTTTTCTGAGTTAAATTTAGACTAAATTATTTAGTCATACAAATTTGTGGGGTTGATAATTTACAAAAAGAAAAAAATAATTCTTATTGTTTTTCAATTTAGGGGAAAGCATTAAAACTAAAAGTTTTTGGTTAATTTGATCATGAAGAGAGATAACTTTTATTTTAGAGATTTTATTTTTAAAAAAAACAAATTGATACTTTTTTGAATTTTTACTGCTAGTAGTTTGTTTATGGCCACAACCTTGTTTAAATAAAACTAAGAATAAAAATCACTTGATAGTGTCAAAAAGCTCAAATTTAAAAAAAATATATACCAGCAGACAAACAATATGTTTTGTATCAGATTTTTACTGTCAATTTGTTTTAATTTGACTAGAAAAACTAATCATTTAAAGTAGTACTAAAAAACACGTACAATTCGGTTGAGTGACACGCAAGTTGCCGCAGTAGGCAAATATCGGCTGATGTTTTTTTTTTGTTTTTTTTTCTTGATCAGCAAAGCTGAAAAGAAATACGAAAAAGACAAGATGGAGGGTTATACAAGGGAAGGTATGTTTACAATTTTAAATCATGTTTTAGTTACGATTCTTGTCTTAGTTTCTCAAGAGAAATGCATATTTTTATCCTGTAGTTGATAAAGATTATGAAAAAGTATGAATTAAATGAATAAACTTTTTGTTTTATATATTTCGCCATAAATTTCAAATCTTCTCTTTCTTTGTGCTAACAAAATGGCGTCACACAGTTTTAGAGGTTTTCTCTTTCTTTGTATATTTTTTTCTTTTTTAGAAACAAAAAGATTGCTGGTCTTTTCTTTTGTTTTTCTGAAATACTTAATGTAACCAACTCTCTGTACTGTTTTGTTTCAAATACATTAAATCTCATGTAGGGCATTGTTTAAAACGGTTTTCCTTGTTTATTTTAAAGAAAAAAGGTGATCCGAAAATGAACGTTGTTCGTTCAGTCCATATTTTTATTATTATTATTATTCACCAGCTTTGTATTTCTTTTAATTTTCAACGTTTATATCTTATAAAATATTAACATTTCGTGGTTAAAGAAAGGAATAAAAGCAACGAACACATTTTTATTTTAGAAGCTAATTTTATATTTCGTCTCAATATTTCGATGTAAAAATAAAATTTTGTCCAACCTTATAAAATTCTTATCAAATCAAGGAAATTGAATAAATAAAAAAAAAAAAACAGATTGAAACTCTGGTAATATATTTTAATTTAATGTCTACATATACACAGTGTCTTTTAAAAAATAATGATTTTAAAATTATCTTTTATTTTTTTTATCGTGATTTTTTTTTTTTTTTTTTTTTTTTTTTTTAACTTGGTGTGTCTATTATTATTTTTTTTTTTTTTTGTCTATAAATCTTTCCATGTCATTGACTAGAAATAATGTTAGTTGAAATTTATTATTAAAATATTTACAAAATTGCATTTAAAATCCTAAGAAAGAAGCTGTTTTTCTTTTCTTTTTTTTTAAAAAAAAAAAAGAATCTTTTTATTACTTCTACCCCAAATCAAAATATTTTAAGAAATATGACCAATATTCATTGTGTTATTTCAAGCATGATAATTTCCTTAAATTTAAATTCACTTCCGCAGTTTTTTTTAAATCTATTTCGACAGAAATTTTACAACTTAGAATTTTTTTTTCCATTCTAGTCCGTGTTTATTGTTTAAAAACATTTTTTAATGGTGTGAATTGATTTTTCTCTAATTCATCTTAAGATTTGAATGCAAAAAAAAAAAAACTTATTTAAGAAGATCAAGAAACAAAATGACGGGGGCGGATGTATTTTTGATATTTGATGGAAATTCAAGATTGTGATTATGGGGTAAAAAAAAAAAACGATACTGCTGAAATTTTTTTTTTTTTTTCGACACCAAATAGTTGATTTATTTCCATTAAAATTTCTTTTATTTAAAATTAAAGACGATTTTATTTTTAAATGTTGCAATGTCTGATGATGTCACCGCAACCACATGTATGTTCATTTTTTTATTTTTCATTCCTCGTGTGATTTTCTTCATGTAGGTCAAAAATTCGATAAAAAGGATATATATCCCCGAAACAATAAGAACAGAATTTTATCGTTAAAAATAAAATCTTCGAGTCATTTAAAGAAAGATCAAAGAACGTTGTAAAACAATTTTTTTATTCTTTATAGAACCTTTGAAAATGTAATGAATTTCTTTTTTCTCGTCAAAAAAGCAGGACCTTAAATTTGTACGAGAACTTTTAGAAAATGTTTGTTTAAAAAAACAAACAAACCCCAAAACTGTTATTCCCCCAGTAATTTAATTTTTATGAAATTTTAAGCATTTTTTTTTTTTTTTTTGTATTGCATAATGTTTGCATTTATTTTAAGAACAAGTCCTTGGATAGTTTTTAAATCAGAATGTTTTTGGTCAAGCAAGCAGGAACCCCTGCTTTAGTTTCTATTTCCAGCTATATGTTTGCAATAAGCAAAATATTTAAAATCGAATTTAAATTGATTGAAGTTTTTTATCGCTAAAATTGGCTATATTGGCATATGTCAACACAGCATCATTCTCTCTTTATTAAAAATCTTTCAAAAATGAAATATACTTTTCTGAAACTTTATTTGAGGAAGATTAACTGATTTAAAGTTTAATTAATCTGAATTAAAGCAAATATTTTTAGTTCAAAATATCACAGAAAAAATTTTTTAACCTGAAAGTGGTTTGTTTTTTATGAGGTGTTGACGGTTGACCTACCTCCGTGATATCGCTCTAAAAAGAGCATAACATGACAAAAAAGACGCCAAACTTTACGAAAACAAAACTTTATCGTCTAAATGTTTGTTAAGAGGAAAGATCAAAGTATTTTGGGAGTATTTTTTTAGTTTCTGAAAGTTTCATTAAAATCTGACAATTATTTTTATTTTTGCAAGATTTTCAAAATTAATGTCTGTCATTTCAGAAACTATTCAATTCACAAATGATGGAACTTATGTTTTCCTTTTTTAAAGTCATGGCAAAAATATTTTTTTCCTATGTATTCCCCTCCCCCACAACTAATCGTACAAAAACTATAATTTCAATTTTGGGCAGATTAGTGATTATTAGTGATTGAGGAAACCAAATCATGTTTTTTGTTTTTTTTTGTTTACTTGAAAATCATCTCTGAATTTAAATTATAACATACAAAACTCAAAACAAAAAAAATATTATTTAATTTCAAAAGCTTTTAATTGCTTTTATTTATTTTGTCTGAAAGCAAAAAGATGAAAAATGAATTTTTAAAACAATTGTTATTTCTGAAATATTTTATTATTTTTACATTTAAATGTTGTTAATTCTTCTAAAATTAGGGAAAAGTTTGTACAATTTAATGAATGTTGTTATTAAGTAGATATATATAGTAGATTATAATTTCCAAAGCTTCTTACAAACTAACGAACACCAGTATATAAAAAAAAATATTTGTGTCAATAATACGACTGCAAATCAAATCTACGGAAGACCAGAAGTATCATGTATGGGATAAAAAAACGTCACATAGATTGAGTTTCTGTCTAGTATTTAACTTAAATACTGAATTTTTAATGCAATTACTTATTTCTTTAATTATAATAGATTTTTACATTTAAGTTGTTAAAATATTATAAAATTAGTTAAAATCCACATTCAGTTTTGTAAATGTCCTTTTGAGATAGATTATTTTTGTGAAACACATGTGAAGTTTTGATTTTTTCAATTTCAATTGAGAAAGGCACCTACAAGTATCGGTATCATCTTATGAAATTTAAATTTGTATTTTATGTACACTTCTATAAAATTTCATAAAGGTACCTATAAATTAATTAGATATCTATCTTATGAAATTTAATCTCACTCTCTACAGTCTTATTTTAATATCTTTATAATATATATATATATATATAATAAAATTTTATATATATATATATATATATATATATATATATATAAAGCATCGTAAAGGTGAAAAGCTAAATACAAAATAAATTAGAGCGCTGAAAGTTTTCCTTAAAAATAATTAGGTAAATAATTTGTTCACTTAAATCTAAATAATTTCATTTCTCTCCTGTAGAATAAATTATCATCACGTAATCTGTCAATACGTCATGAAAATATCTTTTGTCACCTGTGAAATGTTATGACCTGCTTTGCTTTATTTTCAAACTACATCTTTTCGGTGTAGAAACTAAGTAATGCTTGTTTCAAAATATTTTAAATAAACATTATAATTTCTGATTTTCTTGAAATATGTTTTGAAAAAATTATAGTTGATTTTTAAAAGAATTTCAAACTGAGATTTTCATTTTTTTTTTCTTTATTTATTTATATATATATATATATATATATATATATATATATATATATATATATATATATATATATATATATAATGGAAAAAAATGGTTGACATGATTGATTATCTGTCAATTTTAATGACTAAAAAAACAAGATTTTTAACAAAAATTTCGGACGTGATAGGAATGATTAAAAAATGTAAAAAAATACCCCCAACATACTTTGATCTTTACTCTTAATAATAGCATAAGCATTTAGATGATAAAGTTTTGTTTTCATCAAGTTTAGCATCTTTTTTGTCATGCTATACTCTTTTTTACCGATTTCACGAAGTTACTTAGGAAATACTTGTAGTGAAATTACATGATGAATACAACGTAAATGCCTTTTAGGTTAATTTTTTAAGTACCCTGTAATCTTAAAAATTTAAAATATTTTATTGCATTTTAGATACTTTGGCTTTAAGGTCATATTTGCAAAGACGCTTGTTGAGGATATGTTAGAAAATTACCAATAAATTTTAAATATGCTATAATTACTCTTCTTTGTTTCGAATAATGTCAAGTATAGACATCTGTATTTTCAAAAATTGGTATGTTTATATACACACCAAAAAAAATTCATAATTCTTTTTAAAATACTGTGGCTCACCTTTTATTTAATAATGGTATCGTTGACTGCAACAAATTAATACAAAATTTTAAAAGTTTATAAATTCTAATTAAAAAAAAAAAAATTCTTGTAAAAAATTCATTATTCATTGAAAAAAAAATTTTTCTCCTTAAGACAATAATGTCCAGAATATATTCATAAATGCAATCAAAAGCTTTTCTAATTAATATTCTAATTTTATTACATTTTTTATTTTACAATTCAGAGCAGATCTTCTGTAAAGGGTGGGGGGGGGTCTGTTTGATCCCCTTCCCCCTCTCCAAAAAAAATAATGATTTAAATACTAGAACTTGTAACTAATATAAACATTAAAATCTGCAAAAATATGAATTTCTTGATTTCATAAAATTAAATAAGTGTGAGGTAACAAATGTTGAAAAAAGAAAAGATTTTTAACAAGATTTCCTAAAAAAAATAAATATTTCAGAAAATAATTTAATTCATTTGTGAATAAGTCCTGACAATTGTTTGATGTTTGCAAGAATTTCCAAATCTTTGTGTTTATCACCACCAAAAGATGCTCAAATTTTGCATACTAATTTGTCCCCCCCCCCCCTTGAAAACAGCAAGACAAATTTTTTTTTTTAACTAAAATTTTGAGTTACTAAAAAGGATTAACAATAAATCTAGGTACCTCCATGTGATCGCTAAAAAAGAGCATATCATGATGAAAAAAATGTCAAACTTGACGAAAACAATTTTATGTTTAAATGTTTATGTTGTTATTAAGAGGAAAGATCAAAGTATTTTGGGGGTATTTTTTTTACATATTTTAATCGTTCCTAGCATGTACAAAATTTTCATTAAAAATCGTGAGGATAATTTGTTCTATAGGAGAAAAGTGAAATTATTTATTATGTGCAGTATATGGGAGGGGGGAGACCATGTCAATGGGGAAAAAAAAGCTTACCTTTGATATACCTTTTTCTTTCTAACTTTGCTTTATTTTCAATAAAAAAAAAATAATTATACTGTGGGCCTTTTCAGTAATATTATCCATCTGCTCATGTTTTAATGTCATAATGATCTAAAATTTTGTGAGGTTGAAAAATTAGTTAAATTGATAAAGATAATTGAAATTATTAAGAATTCTTTTTAGTGTTAAAACTCTTTTAAAAATAGTTGTATTCTAAGATACTGAACAAGGAGGTCTGTTAGAAACAAGCATCAGATTCATAATAGCACTTGCTGAAATATGACTTAATAAGGTACAACAAATATGGCACATAAGTTTCCTTATTTAAGGAAATTCATTTTGTAGAAAAATGCTGTTCTTAGTAAAAAATTTATTTCATATAATTCTGAGTGAATGTGATCACTGCAGAGTTTATTTAAAAGAAGTAATTACTAGTTTTTTTATTTCATTTGTTATGCTTTCTTTTTACATCAAAATGTGTCTTGTCTTGTACTGTCTGAATTATTCACAGTTACTAAATGACATTTATCAGAAGAAAGCTAAAAGTATAATGTCTGAAATTTTAAAACCCGTGACTATAACAATCAAGATGGTCAATTATATGATGAGCAGGTAGTTTAAATGTCATTGCTCTTGCTTATTTCGAAGAAATAATGTTGCCAGCAGTGCGTTTTTGAAAAACGATATTGCCAGCTATACGTTTTGGGAAAAATAATATTGCCAGCTATACATTTTTGGCAAAAAAGAAAAATATTACCAGCCATATGTTCTTTAACAAAACCTTATTCAATAGAATTGTAACTGGGGTCAAAACACTGAAAGTGTAAAAATGGGTTTTAATACCAGAAACTTTGTAAAAAAAATTATTACCAGCAATGCATTTTTGAAAACCAAATGTTGCCAGCAATGTGTTTTTTGAAAGGAAAAACCTAAACAAACCTTAAAACACAAAGTAATCCAATGAACCAAATAGAAAAACAATGATCACAAATACACATAAGATACTTCAATGGAACTGTAGAGGAATAAATAAAAAAAATTATTACCAGAAATAAATTTTTCAAAGAAAAGATATTACCAGCTATACGTTTTGGAAAAATACTATTACCAGCTATATATTTTTGAGGAAAGAAATATTGATAGAAATGGATTTCTAACAAAACAAAAATATTATTGGAAAGAAAAAAAAAAAAGTCAGTGGCACTAAATAACCCATTGAGGTTGATATGCTGTAAAACAAAACAAAACAAACAGAATACACAGCATCCTAAAGTTCATTTTTGCTGTTGTCTGCTAATGTAAACTTTTATCCGAATGCTCAACAAATTTTCAATCTATTAAGATCAGATGAAAAAGTTAACCATTTCATCAAATGTGTCCTTGAAATTTATTTTCTACACACCACCTCAGATATTCTATATTAAGTCTGGGAAAATGTAAAGGTGGGCTTTGAATGCAGACATGTTTATAGGTACCATTTTAAAAAAAAATAAAAAAAATAAAAAATAAGCTATACCTAATTTCTGTCTGAATTTCTTGGATGAGGAGCTATCATTACTTACATTATTTATATTTGAACTATTGTAATAACAACAACAAAGATGAAGATAATAGTCCGAATATAGTGTAAATGAGCTATAACAAAGTTTAAAATGGATTTTAAAAATAAAAAAATCTTTCTTCAAGCTTTAATTTTAGCTTTAATTCAATATTCTCAATAAGTAAAATACTTTTGTGCATTTCAGACCAAATTTAAATTGTTTGGAATCTTTTGTTTTAAATCTTTGAAAAATTAAATATATTTTTCTGAAATTTTATTTGAGGAAAATTAGCTGATTTAAAGTTTAATTAATCTGAATTGAAACAAATATTATTTTAAAATATAGCAGAAAAGTACTTTTTAATATGGATGGTTTGTTTTTATGTGTTCAGTGGTTTATTGACATCCTGATGTTTGGGAAAATTAAATATGAGTGACTGAACTGATAGAAATCACTTGAATATCTAACTAATCAGTAATCTAGGTACTTAGACTAATTCATAATACCTAAGCTTAAAAATGAATTTAAAAAAATGAAAAATCATTCTTGAAGCGTTTATTTTAATTTTAATTTCAAGTTAATAGATTAAATTTAATATTTCCAATAAACAAAATACTTGGCTTTATTTTTAAACAGACTGGAAGGAATTAATTTTTGCTAAAAATTTGAATTTACTGATTTTTTTCTTTTTTTTCTTTTTTTAGCCCATGTTTATTGTAATTCTTTTTTATTAAAAAAATATCTTCCAAAAATAACATGCTTCTCTGAAAGTTTATTTGAGGAATATAAGTTGACTTGAAGTATAATTTATCTGATTTGAAACAACAGTTTTTTTACTTTGTTTAAAATATTACAGAAATACATTTTTTTAACCTGACAGTAGTTGTTTAATTAAGGTTCGACAACTCTATATTTATCTAATGTTGTTCTATAGGAGCTTTAAGCAATAAAAGTGTAATTTAATTAACATGAATGCCTTTTATTTTTGGCTGTAAATTTACTATAGTTATCACTATTATTTTCTGATAATGTTTTGTGTGGTTGTCTGTATATAAAAATTCGGCAAAAAAAGAAAAAAATTCTTTTAAAAATATTGGTGTTTGATGATTTGTACTAAGCTTTAATATCATCTAATTTAATACAAAATTTTAAAATATTTAAAACTTTTAATTAAAATTTTATTAAAGAAACAGCAGATATCTTCAACAAAATTCTTTGAAATTTTTAAATCCAAATCTAGAAACAAATTATATGTAAAAATTTAAAAAGTAACATGACTAGACAATAAAACAATGGGATTTGGCAGTGCTAATCATCTTTGAGGTAGAACTTTTAATCAAAGATTCCTTCTTTAAGAACAAATATTCAGATTGTTAAGCATCTGAAAAATAGCATTTGTTTTTAAGTAAAAGGATTGAATTCATTTATAATTATTCAATATTAAAATCAATGCAAAAATCACAAATTTAAAGAATCAACAGCAAATAACTTCCAGCTCAACAAATGTCTAAGTAAAAAGATTTTGACTAAAATTTTACAAAACAGGAATCAAACTATAATAATTAAATAATTAACAAAAAAAATAAAACAAATATATTAATTCAAATCCTGTTAAATAAACCAACTTATTTCAAGTTAAATCTCTTCTCTAAACCTCCATTTGGAATACAATATTTTAAGCTGCATGGTTTTCTCTGGGGGGTAAGACTTTCACATTGATTATTGAGTAGATGTTTATACTGAGAAAATGTATGTTCAACTTCTACATTGGTAACAGGCATTGATATGACCTTCTGGGCAATCTGTTCCAGAAAAGGAAATCTGCTCTTATTTGCATTCCAAAATGCTGAGATGTTAAAAAGATTTGGTAAGTCATCTTTGGAATTCACATGAATTTGTAATTCTTCAAGAAGATCAGTAGAAGGATCTTCCAAGATCCTTAATGGCTGCAAAACTATCAATATTATACAGAGTGGTTGTCTAGGATCAATCTGATGAGTGCTTTTGAAAATTTATACACAGGGTAGACTTCCAGGTGTTTATTCAGTTTCAAAAAAGATGTACTGAAAAGGTTTTGAAAATTTGGGATGACCTTCTCCCTCTGTATTTTCCAGTTTGGACAGAAGATGGTCAGTATATAGGCTAAATGTTGATTATGATGCACCAGTATGCAAGTACTCTTTTACGTCCACCATCACAACACATGCAGGTGGAGACTTATTCTCCATGCGCAGAATATAGTAGGATGCATGATGTATTTGATCATCATCTACTAATTCTAGAATCCTGTCTCCTGCAAGGCCATGACTCTTTTCTTGCTTAAAGAATCCTTCATAGGATGAGTAATATCTGGTCATATTAAACCAGGAATTCCATCTGGTTGCCATTGGCACAGTGGGGGGTGGGCAGTTTCACTTGTTTCTTAGGCAAGGAGCTTTCAAGTCAGTTTAAGTATTGCTGTTTATGGCTAGGCTTTTTAAAAAAAGAGGATGACTTGAAAGTATTGAGCTGGCTAACATTATCAAATTCTGGTCAGTGTGAAACACATGGTAACTGTTAACAAGCACGTTTGATAAAACTTCCAATGAGCTTTTTTTTTCTTCTTTTTTTTTTTTTTTTTTTTTTTACAATAAACTGTAGACCCTGTTACAAATGCAATAATATCCTCAAAATGCAATATCAACATGAATTATGGCTCAGATGCATGCCCAATTTAGTTTTGATGATTGCATTCTGTCAGGGTTACAATATCGATAAGAAATGATTTCCCGCATGCTTGCAATCACATTTAAAAAGCTGAGGTCACAACATTCAGTTATTTTGTCTACTGTGATACTGACAGATTGATTAGCAAGCTTGGCTTTCAGGGCCGGAAAATTACTAGCAAACAATTTGAACAGATGAAGTTACCTAACACAATTGATAGTTAAAATATCACTTCCTTCCTTGCAATGCTTTAATATGAATGGCTTCATTTTGTCAATTTTGTGAAGGCAAGGTGCACATTTTCAAAAAATCAAGGACAAAATCATCCATTACCATTTTTAGACTTCAACAAGATTGTGATTGTCTTGTTTCAGTTGAGATGAAATTTTGATTTGATGTTATCTTTGATTGTATCAACACTATAGAAACAGAATTTGCAAAATAACACATTTTCTTCTACATAAAAATCATTAGGAAATTGTTTTACTCTAGCTTTAGCACAAATTTTAGATAATGTTTTTATTTTATTTTTTATTTATTTTCTTAGGCGCAGCTACTTGAGACTGAGGTCGTGGCTAGTTCTCTATGTTTACTAATTTGGACATCTTGGTGGCAATTAGCAAAATAAGAAATAAAATCCTTAAAAATATGAAAAATACTTAATAGTTAATGTGATTGAAGGATTTTTCTTTTTTTTTTTTTTTTTGCTTAATTACAATGTTCAAAATTGTGGATCCCTTTGTGGTGGTATCTAACAAGAAAGGCATAATAAACGTTTTAATAAAATGCTGTTTGAAAAAAAAAAATTTTTTTCTTTATTTCTAAATTGTGTGGTTGATGTGTTTCTTTTAGGCACTGTGATAGCATTTTTCTTTTATCATAAAACATTACAAGATAAATTTTTTAAAAGTACTGTTCATGAGTTTCAGCTTAATTAGGCACCACCACAAATTGCTAAAAATTTAGTGCACCATGATGAAAGTAATTATTTCATGATTCAGAGCAGATTTTCAATAAATTGTGTTTCTGTTTAGAAAAAAAATTGATTTAAATTCTCTAGGGAATCCTGCTTTTAACTAATGAAGTGGGTGAAATTTAATTTCTCAATTTCATAAAAGAAAGTGGGGCTAATACATGCAAAAAAAGCAAATATATATTTTTACCAAGATTTTCTTAAAATGATAATAATTTCATAGGGAATAAGTCCTGAAAGTTTCATTAAAATCTAACAATTATTTGATTTTTGCAAGAATTTCCAAATCAATGTGTTTTTCATCACAAAAAAGAATCCCAAATTTCCTATATTAATCATTAACTAATTTTTCTTTAGAAAAGATTAAAAAATTTGATAATAATAAACATTTTGATAAAACTTTGAGTTTTTTTTTCATCATGCTTTTTTTTCTTTTGTACTTGCAAATAATTTAAAGAAGTACAATAAAATAAATTTAGCTTGTATCAGTTTTTAATATAGTTGCTTTTGCAGGGGTTAACTTTGTCTAAAAACAAATAATTTATTGACTTGTTCTTATCAAATTCTCAGGTTATTTGATGACATGGCATTTTGAGTTGTTGTTACAAAAATACTGTCATCTTCTTATCAAGTTGTTTTTGTTTATTGTTGATAAATGAAACTTATGAAGTTATTAGTAATTTTGTCATTTTCTATTGAACACATGCACTTGTTAGTTGGAGGATCAGCTTGTTTTTTTTTTTTTTTTTTTTTCTCTTTCAGCTGTGCATGTGTCTTTACAGACACTTTGTAAACATCAAAATGACACCCCATTGCTCTTTACTTTTCTGTTTATTTTGTAAAACTATATCCAGGGATGAACAAATATTAATTGAAACTAATAAAAAAAAAAATGAAAGATTTTTATATATGCAAATATGAAAGGATAATTTTTATTTGGTAACATTAAGTATTTTATGTACACTTTTTAGTGATATTGAAATTTTGTAAAATTACTTTTGTGATTTTAATTTTAGGAATATCTTTTATGCTTATCTCACAAGCTATTGTTGGTGAATTTGTTGCTTCCTAGATGTTTCATAAGCTAGTTTTATCACAGTTTATTTGATCTATATTAAGAATTTAAAAAAGAAATTTGTTGTAAATAATTTTAAAATTAGAAAAAATTGATCAGTTATTTTGAGTGTGTTATTTATCACTCTTTTCATCTAATGTTTCACTTATACACATACTCTACATATATAATAGTAAAACTGTAAGCTTGTATGTATGTTCCCAAGATACAGCTTAAATGATGCATAATACCCCAAACAATTTGTATCTTGAATCTCTGATGCATGCAGTACCAAATTTAATTAAAATTAGACAAGTTGTTATGGCCATTTTTCTGTTTTTGCATTTTTGATAGGAAATTCAGTATTTGTTTTTGATACACATTATGTTGATCCACATATAAACAAACACTTGCTATTTATATTCCGAGTCCAAATATTATGTGTGAAAAATAATAAACATTCTATTATACATTATAACATTATTAAATAAATTTAAATAAGCATAAAACTATATATTTATACAATTTGCTACATTACATTAGAACTTGTTTTTTTATAAACAAAAATCTGATGTTTGCCAACTATTTGGCAAGAGGTGAAGAGGCTATATGTATCACATGACTTAAATTAGGTACCACAGTGGACTTTTTTAAAAAAGAAAATGAAACTTAAACTTCTTCAAACTTAAATTTTGGTTTTATTAGAAAGATAATGGTTTAAAGCTTAACTGAATTAAGATAAAAAGTTAATTTCCATCTGTAAACTTTTTAAGCATTAGAACTTTTTCATTGCCCCCTCAAACCCATCACAATACCATTGTATACCAAAAAAATGTAAACAACAAATTTAAAATTCGCTTTAAAATCTTATATTTGTAATTTTGTACAGTTCATGATACAAGATGATGAGGTAATAATATCAATTTTGTTAGACATTTTAAGTTGTATTTGCAATGCAAGTTATTACTATATTATTCACAAATTCTGAAAACCTTTCCATTTATTAATTATTGTGTTTGATCCCAGTAATATTGTATAATGTGGATAGTAATAATTATTACAATAATTTGCATTGAAAATACAAATTAAAATGTGTAATATTGTACCTCATCATTTTGTATCATGAATTACACTTAAAAGGAACCCAGCACTTTTATGGATGGGGGCATCTAATTCAACTTTAAAACCTCACAAGCTCAATGTTTCATTCCAATATTGGTAGAAATTGTTTCATTTGGTTTGAAATGGCATACCATGGTTAAATGATTTCTGATGCAAACTTCTCATGACCTATGTCCCATTTGGATGTCTTGTGTGTCTTCATAAGCCTAAATTGGATCAATGGACTTTGAATGTGATCATAGCAGGGACAAACAAACAGTTGAATATTGATCTTTTTAACACTGAATTTGCTTCTGCCAGCTGTTACACCTGGTATAATTAGTTGGTAATCAATAATACTGTCCCAACTTGGCTAGAAGATAAGATGATTCTCATATTTTCATTGATAGTTGTTCATATTTTGCAGTATTCAGCCTAATCTCCACATTGCTTACTTTCTAGTACTGAGTGAATGCTATTTCAGTGTTGCCTTAAAACATCTATAATATTCCTGTTCTTGTTGCTGACTTTTGCATAGGTATATTATGGTTTTATCTTTACTAAGTGGTAAGCAGGACACAATAACATGCAGAATATTGTTTGATATCCAAACTGTAATAAGTGCAACATACAGAGTTACATATTTGAATTCTAAAATGTTTTCTGTTAAATCCTTCAGGAAAAGGACAACACTGAATTCAAAACCTGTGAGGACTAAAAACAGCACAACTGTCTGCTCACCCAGCCAATCAGTGGCATTTAATGGCTAAAACAGCAAAAATGCTATGACTAGTGGAACTGAATTGGCACCTGATAGCCTTTTTGATCAAGGCAAATTAAACCATTAAAATGTTTGTAAAGAGGAATTGAAGATATAATAATAATAAAATCCTTCCTTGGAAGACTGTAGGTTCCTCATTTAATTTTTATTAAATTCAAGTTTTAATATTTGTATTCATTCTTTTATATGCCATGTCCCAGGAAGGGGGGGGGGCAATCATGGCTCTCCACAATTTCCTATCCTTTGTCCTTTTATTACCTTCTCTTATTAAAATCTGTTGCTGGGCCAGTAATATTTAAGTACTTGATACATGTGACTATATTCCATGGATTATAATCATAAATTTTTCATGGGTCCAATGAATTGTATATATTTCTGATAGTAAATATTGGTTTTCTTTGACTTGGCAACTGTGATTTCATCTAAATGCTAAGAATTTCTCATTACATGAACTTTTCTTCATCAGAAATTTGTAGGCTGTGATAGTTAACATTTTTTATATAATCTAACAGTCCTTTCATGTTGGTCTGATGTCATAAGCATCCAGAAAAGCCGTTATCAATCAGGTAGATAAAATAAGTTTTTAAATCAAATATGCATTTAAGATGATTGTAAAGGACCAGTATTTCATAAGTCATTATTTATTTCAGAAATAGGTTTTTTATTGTTATATGTAAATGCCATGATAAAAACACACGTCAAATGACAAGTTTCTGATGTTTTCTCAATTTATGATGCTTTCCCAATTACATTCAAATGATGAGAAACAGTCATTGAAGAAATTCTAAGGTTTGATGGAATATCATGAATTGTTTTAGTTACCTGCTTTAATTTTTCCACAATTCTGATGAAGATATCCTATCTCTATTGGGATGTCTGCTCTCACTTTATCAGTTTTGTGTTTCTTGTTTACCACTTTATATTTTACTATTTACAATAGACAATATGAAATGTTATGTATTAGGTTGGTGCAAAAATAATGACGTAATAATGTAAAAAAAACGGCATTATTACGTCATTATTTTTGCACCAACCTAATATATTTGTTTTGTTGTTTTAGCAATATGTAATTGTTGCTAATTTATCGTTTTTCCTTGCAGATATTGAAGAGCAAGTGCGGACGCTTCAGCAGAAAAAAAATGCTTTATTTCAAGATAATGGAGACCGTGTTGGCCTTGGATCTGAAGGCCACTTTGATACTGATATCTATGGTTCTTCATCGAGCAAATTTGAAGGTTATGTCACTTCCATTGCTCCTAATGAAGATCAAGACGTGAGTTCATTTTTTTTTTTTTTAATTACTTTTTTTGTTGTTTTATATCCCATTGTATTTTTAATATTTGTATAAGAAATTAAGATCAGGCAATCATTGATGTCCTTTTTGTAGCCAGTGATAAATTACACTTAATTGAACCATAACATCTATATAAAATATAGTTCTATATAGATGCCATTGAAAATAGCTCAAAATAAATGTTACATAATCACGTTAGTAATAGTTACTCCAATGCTTTTTCGTGAGGCAGACAACAGATCTGGTTGGCAGTGGCTGGCTGCATCATCGTCGCTCATATCTCCTCTACAATAGGTTTGCTTGTGAGAAAGGAGAGAGAGGGAGAACAGCTACTTCAGGGGATGCAACAACCCCTATATCATCACCTTGGACAAAGATTGCAACGGAACTTCATATATGCTATAGATTTGTTTTTGACCTATAAAAAAAAAAAGCAACTTATTCCATAGCAGCTGCAAAAGATTTGCCAATGTTTTGTGATGTTGCTTTTACTGATTGGGAATGTGGGAAGAACATTTATCTCATCTTTTTTTTTTTTTTTTTTTCTTTTTGTAAGTTGGCATGCACATTATTGCTCCTATCCATTAAACCAAGGAATTACTTGCACTATCTGACAAGTCGGTGTAAGGGTTCTAGATTTTTAGGTTTCTGATGGAGTTTACTTCTATTATTATCTAGTCAAGCAGGTTCAGAGTGTCTACCACAAGATAATGCTGGCAGGTGCAGATGGAAGTTCTTAGAGACTGTAGAGTTTTGAAGTCTAAAAGTCTATATATTCTACTTAGCTCTTGACTGGTTTGCTTCTTGATTGCAGTAGAGGAACCCAGTGATCTGAAGGAATTAATAATGGAGCAGGTCATAACAGTTTCCCATTAGTCTACAGACCCACTCTTTTTTTTTTTTTACATTATTTTCCTCTCTCTCTCTTTAAGAATTACAGTTTCCAAAGGACCACTTAAAAATTCATTATGGTGTGTATGGGGATGCATTCCAGGTGTTAAGAACACACACACATATAATTTTGTTTTCTTATCCAAGCTCCAATTCCATTGAATGTCTAGATGTGAGAAGACTACATTGTCCACAAAATTGTACATGTCTGGTGATTGCCCCAATACTGGGATATTCCAAACTTCATTTTGAGTGTGACATGGAGAAAATCAGAGCCCCAGTCTGTTTAATCATTCATCAGACTATGCTTTTCACATATACAAGCACAGATTGTGAAGTGATGGGCACTGATTATTTAAGCATTCCATACCATATTCCAAACGAATCCACTAATATAAGATGGCAGCCCTGCTTTGCCTCCTGAGACTAATGTACTAATGATGAGGGGGCTATGCTTTTAGAGTCAGTTTTTGTTATTTTCAATGCACATCATCAGATAATATATATAATCAAATTCCAAAATGTCATCTTTTATAGCTGCTTCCAATTCAGTCTCTTTTACCAATTTTAAAATTTTTTGCACAAGGTGTGCCGCAGAAAGTTTTTTGGCCTTACAAAAGCTCCCTACTTCCCCAAAAATAAATTTTGATATTTGGTTAGATTTTGGGAATTGTTTCTGGCCAAGAGTTGTTTAGTAATTTCTTGTGTGACTAATCCTCTCTCTCTCTCTCTCTCTCTATATATATATATATATATATATATATATATATATATATATATATATATATATATATATATATATGTGTGTATATATATATATATATATAAAAATGTTTTGTGTTCAACTTCAAGCATTTAAGCTAGCTCCTGTAGAAGGCTCTTGATTGTGCCTTCATGACAGTAGGTAGGGAGGAGTAGATGTGATAGACAACAATAAACTACAGAACTCCAAATTAATTGCTGTATTTAAGTATTACATTAATATTTAAGCTGACCTTTTAAAAATTCAACAATAATTCTTCTGCCACCACTTAATTTAAAGACACTTTGATGTACTTTCCATTCAAAGGGGAAAGCTAAGTACAAAAAAATAAAATTAGAGCACTGAAAGTTTTCCTTAAAAATAACTAGGTAAATAAGTTGGTTTACTTAAAACTAAATAATTATGTTACTTCTGTTCTTCTGTATGATTACTTTCCCTCATGTAAGCTGTCAATACATGATGAAACCATTACTGGGGGAGTCATAATTATTTCTTGGGGGGGGGGGGTCATATGCCAGCCTTTGAAACCCTGTGTCTCCACCACTGTTTTCAGATAATTTTTGCACCTTAGCCTGGTTGAAAAATTTTGTTGAGGGTGACACAATGTCACCCCCACTAAACTTTTCAACCAGGCTCCTGTGCTGGCACCTGGGGGCGGTCCGCCCCCCCCCTCGCCCCACCTTAGCTATGCCACTGGTTAAGACATGCTTTGTTTTATTTTTAAACTACATTTTTTTGGCACAAAAAGTAAGTAATATTTGCTTAAAAATATATTAAATAAACTTTGATTTTTAAAAGAACTTTAAACTAGGTATCTTCACAGAAAAGAGTATGAATAAAAAGGGCCTTAAACTAGATGAAAATAAATTTTTATTGTCTAAGTGTTATTATTTAGAGGAATGATCAAAATTTTTTTTGACTATTACATTTTTTTTAATCATTCCTAACATGTCTGAAATTTTCATTAAAAATTTTTTTTTTTTTTTTTTTTTTTTATTTATGAGTCGGCAAACTTGACAGAAAATCAATCGTGTCACCCACCCCCTTTTTTTTTTTCCATTTTGTAAACAAAAGTGAAATTGTTGGATTGCTGGCAAAATGCATATAGCATGATAAAAACAGCCTTTAACTTGACAAAGATGAAATTTTATCGTTAAAATGTTTGTTACTATTAAGAGGAAAGAACAAAGTATTTTTTAATTATTTAAAAAAAAAAAAAAAAATATCCTTCTTTTTAGAATATTCTAACTTTGATTTACAAAAACAAAACAAAAAACAACCTTTTTCTCTTCCTCAGCGGAAATACTAAAAAATAACACAGCAGATTCTAGTGCATTTTTTTTAAATTTTTTATGACAGACATTAATTTTGAAAATCTTGCAAAAATAAATATAATTGTCAGATTTTAATGAAACTTTCAGAAACTAATCACAAATGATGGTATCTTTTTTTTGGGAGGAGCATCAAAACTGTAAAATCAATCATGTCAGCCATGATTGACAGTTTTGTAAACAAAAGCGAATTTCTGTTTAAAAATATTGTAAAATTCAATTATACTTTTTCCAAAAGTTATTTTAGGAAAATTAGAAACTTGAAAGTATGCTTAATGTAATTTGAAAGAAATATTACCTACTCTTGTAGCAGAAAAAATTTTAAGAGACATG
The DNA here is from genome assembly GCA_963932145.1 of Acanthosepion lycidas. Lineage (NCBI taxonomy): Eukaryota > Metazoa > Mollusca > Cephalopoda > Sepiida > Sepiidae > Acanthosepion > Acanthosepion lycidas. Next base: position 9,614,608 of record OZ010607.1, on the reverse strand, counting down.
TCTAACTGTGGTAGTTGGTTTTGGGAAGTGTCAATTGATGCACATCAGTGTATTGACAACTTCAAGGGAATTTGTTGGATGGTAGGACAGAAGTGACAAAATTTGTGCTAATTTTAAGGGAACCTGGTTAGTTGAGTTAAATAAAAAAAAAAATACACTTTCAAAAAAATTTTTTGTTTTACCTTGTGTTTAAGAGAGAATTCTGGAATAAAAATAATATTTAAACTACAAAAAATATATTTAGAACTCAAATTTTATAACGGACAAAAAAAGACAAACATAATTGTTACATACACCTATTATAAAATTTTTTTTTTTTTTTTTTTAAGCTTTATATCGTCTTGGCTATGAAATTTTTTTTTTTTTTCCTGAGAGAATATAAAAATTAAAATACCATTACATTTCATAAATGAAGCAGGTAACTCCTTTATGAAATGAGATTTTATTACAAGAAAAATTTTGAAAATGTGATGTTAACGGTCACTCAGAGAATTTCACATGTGCTAACAGTACGAAAGTATAATGAATAATTCCTCACAATAACTCTAGCACACGTGACATTTTTTTTTCCAGAAATGAGCTTCCATAGTTTTCTCGGAGACAATTTTAATACATTTTTTGTATAATAAAACATTATTTTAAAAATAGATGCATGTAACAGATTGTAGTAAACTTTCTAATTTATGATCTGTAAAAATAGATCTTTTTTTAATAAGAGCATTTCCAGAGTCACTCAATTTCAAACTTTATTTCAAACAATTATCAAGTTTTTTTTGTTTTTTGTTTTTTTTCATTTAAAATTAGGCAATTCTTGTAAAATTCATTTTTCATCAAAAAAAAATTGGGGCTTCAGACAAAAACGTCCTTAATATATATTATTCATAAAACCCATTAAAAGCTTTTTTAATTAATGTCTTTGTTTTATTGAGTTTTGTATTTTTTCAATTCAGAGCTAAAGTTTGGGTATTTCCATATAATTCTTTACAAAAAAATTGATGATTTCAAAATCTTCTGCATTTAATTAAAAAAAAAATTACAGACACACTTGGTTTCAAGTTTTCAACTTTTCATAAAATTAAAGTAGGGGTAATGTTAAAAAAAAAAATTTACCATGACTTTCTACAAATAAATTCATTCATTTTTTTTAAAGTTCTGAAAGTTTCATTAAAATCCAACAATTATTTGATTTTTACAAGAATTTCCACATTGTGTTTTCAACTGAAAAATGCACTAAGAAAAAAACCTAATGCTAAATATTATGTCAACTTCTGGCCTTAAAAAAAAAAAAAAAAAAAAAATTTTTTTTTTTTTTTTTCAAACAAAATTTCAAATGTGCTAAAAAGGAATAAAATTTTTTTAGAAATAACTAAAAAAAATATTTTGGTCTCTCCACTTATTAATAACAAACTTTTTCATAATAAAACTTTTTTTTTATTAAGGTTGGGGCCCTTTTTCATCAGGGTATCCCACTGTGGACATTGCTAGAACAGGTTAAGATTGTAGTGAGGTTTGGTTCCATGAAGTAGTGGTAAGCTGTTCAAGTGGAACTTAGATTTCATGAAAGGAATGTGAACGGAATAAGGGTGATTTGCTACAGTGCACATGGCAGGTCTGAGCTGTGAATAGAATGAAGCAATGAGGCTCATCAGAACATTTTCTATGGAAATAGAAGTAAAATAGCAAGAAACTTGCAACATTTCATCTGTAGGAAACAATTCACCACCTACACCCCCATGATGTAGTAGATGCAAAGTGAAGACTGAGCAGCACCTACTCAGATATGGCAGCAGTACTCCATTTTTGACCTGATCAGTTTTTTTTGTAAAAGTAGAGGATAGTAGGAAGAGTCTGGTACTTACTAGAGCAATACAGGGAACCAACCATATTTTTCATCATCTTTAGAAATAAATTCCACTTGAGGTTCTAGGGTGAGCTTAAGTCAAATAGGTGACCAAGGCAAGAGGCCTCCTTAGAAGAGCACATGTTCATTGTGATAGATGGAAATTGAATTTGACCTAATAACCAAACATCCAAATTTGTTTTGGAATCCATCTTTAATTGGGCTGAGAACATTTCAGAACGCCTTTATGGAAAATAAACACTTTAGTAAGTAAACAATTATTGTGTTTGGTCACTAATACAAAATATCATTTGTAAATTAAAGTATATGAATTATGACAATACAATTAGGATCACTTCAAGATAAATAAAATGCAAATTCTTTACGTGGGATGACATGTAAACAAAACCAAAAATCACATTTGTCAACATTCCCTTTTTATCTCTGTGCTGATTGGTTGAAATTACATTGGCGATGCCACCATCAGGGAAAATATGAACTATGGTTGTATTCGCAAAAATTACTGTCAAACCAAGGCCATTAATACAGTTCCAATGTACTAAGATTCTATTCAACTTTTGATTGGCTGGCTTCTTTTCATTTTGCTTTTCTTTTCTTTTTTTTTTTTTTAAATACTTGATGAGTTTTGTGTGTTTATTTTCAAGTACAACTGAAAAGAAATCTACTTTGTGACTTTTATTATTTCCCAGGTCAGTATTAATTATTTCCTTTTCTCTCTTACTCTCAGGATGATGAAGAGGATCCACCATACTCAAAGAAATCCACATATACTGCACCATTAAATTTACTGAATGACACCATCAATGATAAGGTAAGAGAAGCTTTTGTTTTTCTTCTTTTAAATGACTACATATGACCCTCGTTTAGTTTTTCTGGCAGGTTTTATTTATTGCTTTATTATATACAGGGAGATGCAAAAGCAGGTATACAATAATGAAAGACAAAACATGTGCACAAAACATATTGTATTGATTATACAAACATAATAATAATGTCTTCCAGTACTGTTTCAAAATCCATTTGTGCTTCTCATCTGTTAAATTACCACTTTATCTGCAAAACATTTATTTATTAAGAAATAAAAATTATAGTAAATGCATTATAAAATATTAAAAATGATTTTAATGAATTCTAATATTATGTGAATCCTAGAACCACTAGTATACTACTGCTAATAATGGTATGGTATACTTACTGTGTACCTACTTTTGCAGCCTCCTGTAGAAAGTAGCATTTGGGAAGTTTTAAAGATATTGTTTATTAAAGTGTATAGTTTTTCTCTTTATCAATTTTAGAAATAAAATTCTCTCACAAAACTGCCCTTGATAAGGACAGCATTTTAACAACAAATATTGAATTTAATAAAGATTCTAAAAATAGAAAAAAGTTAGCAGAAAGGAAATTGGGCTTCAAATAGTTTTGTAGGTGAAATTCTTGCATTTATGTCAATTTAACAAGTCTTTTGTTAATGTATTTCAATTAAATTTGTCTGTGTATGCAGGATGAAAATGTCAATTTTAAAATGCTGTTATAGAAATGATGGGGGCCAACTATGCTCCTTGTTGTTTTTTTAATGTGTAACAACTTTTTTTTTTCTTAGAACTATGACCCACTGGATAATCGACCAGCAAGGATTGCAGACAGAGAAGATGAATATCGAGCAATACGTCGACAGATGATCATCTCACCTGAACGATATGATCCATTTGCTGAAGGTTAGTGAAGTCTGCTTGCCATTTTCTGCAAAGTTATTATAATAATTGTTGTTATTGGTATTATGAATTTATTTTCCTGAAATTAATAAATGAATGTTCTTGTGGAGGTTGTCATCATCAGAAAAAAAAAAAAAAAAAAAAGGGTGTTTGCATCCCCCACTTCAAAACAATTTTTTTTTCTTTTCTTTTTGCCAAAACCTTTGTGAGAAGAAAAAACAAGATTTGCTTACATCTATGTCCACGTTACTGTCACACAACTTTATCCATTAATGTATAAGTTGTGTTTAGGCTTTGCCCACTACTTTGAATCTCATCATCACCTGATGATGATGTATTTGAACTCATTCAGTTACTTAGTGGACTACCAATTAACAGTGAAATAATTAGTGTTATGCCCTCAATGTCAAAAGTGGTTGTCCTATTAAGTAGTTATTGTATTAAGAGCAGAGTAAAGTTCTTTCAACAAAACCGCATTCTCTTTTTAGAAATTTGTAAATGGCTGCTATTCATACGAAGATGGCTTCCATAGCAATATGGCTGCTATTCGTGCAAAGATGGCAGCCGCCACAAGATGGTTTCTGAACTACAGTTATAATCAATGACTCTGAAATCCCCTGCCAATCCTTTTACATTAGCTGTTTGCAGTCTTTCTCCTAGAGGATTGTCTCATCAGTATACTCAACCTGCCAGACAATATACTTATATTATCTGGGATATTCCATGAGTTTCAGAATAGAAAGTATTGCTTCTAGTAGCCATAACATACTTTCATGAAAATTTTACACATTCAGCAATGCACATGTCTGCACACAAATGAGTTTAAAAATAAAGTGGAGGTTATTATTATAACTCTTATATCCCCATCTCTTCCTGCTTTGATTTCTTAAAAATCTTTTCTTTTTTTTTTTTTTTTCCCCCTTGAATTTTCCTCTTATTAAAACAATCCTTCCTTCCAGACATTGTGTTCTATAGTATACATAGTATATTTTCATATGAATTTTTGATCATTATACATATTTAGATATACATGTATTTATGAAGTTTACCTTCCATTATTACTAATTGAAGATTTAAAAGTGAAAACTCAATGTAAAATAAACTTAGTTGCCAAGTGTTTTTGACATTAAATAATCTTTAATAGATTGATATAACACTAAATTCATCAAATTGATGTAAAATGAAACTTGTACATACACATTAAGTAAATTCAGTGTTGCTGCATTATGAAAGATCTTTAGAAATGTTTGATGGGTTATCATTCTTTTCAGAATTATAGCTAATTCTCAAATAAATAAGATTTAAAACAAACACAAAAACATCGGTAACATTGTTTTCACCTAATGTGTATGTTTTTGCCTTGTTTGCAACTTCAGAAATCATAGCCGTAGAAACTTATCATAATTTATCAATAAAAAAAAATCTTGTCTCAATTTCATATACTCTTATAATAATGAAATTGGAAGCCATTTTGTACAAATTTCTTTTTTGTTTTTTTCTTGGGGCTTTTATGTTGATGGTAAGATGTTATTGCAGAAACTGGTAGCTATTGGTTGATAAGAACAGTATTTACTTTGGTCAGGGTGAAAAGGCTTCTACTAGATGTCACTTGGTTTGGTGATGTTTCATTTAGAGTACAGGCTATTCAACCAGTTCTGTTTGATATTGTTTCTTCAGAGCAGAATTTTTCTCTTATCAAATATAGAGCATTTTTGTTCTCAGTTACAGTATTTTTATTAATTTCCAGAATATCTTCCTTCCAAACTAAGCTTACCTGTTGTAATTAAAATTTACCGTGTAACTTTTTCTTTTTCTTTCCTCTTAAATTGAAAAAGAGGAAAGGTCACTGCAATTTTGTTGGCCTAAAGTGGGGGACAGTTCTTGTAGTTTTTACTGTGTCAGAAAATCCTGTTCCTTTTCAGTAGATTCTTTTCAGCCAACAAAGGTTCAGTTTGTATTTTGAAAATACATATCTAATGCAACCTTGGATCTGCAAAATGATTTACTAAATCATGTCCAGCCACTTAAGTTTCATTTTGCTGTCAAACTGTTTTTATTTGATTTTTTGATCTTTTATTTCCAGATATAACCTTTTTAATTTTAATCACTTTCTAGCAAGTTAGAAGGACCATAAGAATGAGTTTTCTTATTTCTCATTTATGCTTTAGATTAACACTTCATTAACAAAATTTATGGACCAAAAAACAACCTGTAATTTTATAATCTGAATAAATGCATACACAATGTCTGGAAGACTTCTTATTCATAAAGTTAGTATTAATTTGCATTTTCCTATATTATGGAAAAGAAAAAATACAGAATTTTTTTTCTTTCTTTTAATGAACAAATTACTGATGCTAATATTTCTGAAAAATTGTCTTTTGCCAATCTTCAGCAGTAGAATAATTCTTCTTTATATTCTTTGTTGCAGTTCTTGATTTTATAATTGATAGGGAAATTGATTTATTTTTAATTAAAACTCTCTCATTTAAATAAACGCTTAAATTTTTTCTCTCTCTCTCAAAAAAAATATATGAGGTGTTTCTTGTCCATCTAAATTTAACGTGTCACAGTTTTTAATGATTAAAGATAAAACTCTTGTTTAGATTCTATCCATGAGCAGTACAATGTAAATCCTCCCCCTAAATTGTATCTAAGTGCTTAAGAGAGAATCTAGTAATCTACTTAAATTTTGATATCATTTACAACAATTAGTTAAGAGTATGTTTCAAATTATTGTCGGTTGATCTTAAGATAATAGATTATTCTTAATTGTTTCAATTTGTTTTTTACATGTTGACTTCTTGAATAGGTTAACTGATTGTGACATCTGAATTCTTTGAAGGTAAATTCTTTTCACACTGTTTTTATGCTGCCATCAGCATACTGAATTCAGAAATAAACTGGTTCAATTTTTGTTTGTACTCTAAGTTATTCTTTGTTTCAAACTTGGTCCATTTCATGGCACTTGTCTATGAAGTCAAACTGATTTTCATGAAGACTTATTGAATAAACATTAACAAAATTGGCAACTTTTTCACTTAATTTTTGATCATCCATTCTTTGATAATTGTCTGGTGATCAAAATGCCCAACCAGTACAGCCATCAACTTTACTTGGGGTCTGCATTTGAGTAGTATTGTTTATGGGTTTAAATACTTAGTTCCGAACTTGAATTGTCATTTGCACTGAATTTAGATAGCTGTTCACTGGCATCATTTACTGTGTTGGCTGTAGCATATAATGTTGCTTATAATGGTTTTTTTTCTTTCTTTTTAGCAACTTCTTTACTTTTTAAACTTGCTCTAGTTTGGCACAAGGCTACAAATATGTGGTACATTACAGATCGTTATATTAATCTGTAAGATTCAATTGTTAACCATTGCTCTACAACAGTATTCACATTTATAAACTTACATGACTTCTGCAATGGTATAGGGGGGTTCAACCATTTTGTATTCTAATTTAATCTGTATACAAAATGTATACACTGCCTAAACCTTTAATGAATCACTATAAAACAATCTTAGGAACTGATTGCTGGAGTTAATTATCATTTTTATTTTATTTTTTTTATTTGTTTTTTTTATTTCCTCACCAATGAACTAAGCTGAATTTCCAGTAGGGTGTTGAGGAACATAGTTTGTCTCACTGTTGGGTCATTCCTCTTTACACTTGAGGATTTCTCTTGATGAATATAAAAATCAAATCAAATGTCTCTCATTGATTAACCGGATGGGTTTTATTAATGTTAGAATATTTTTACAGAAAAATCAGATCAGAAACAATGTTGAATAAAATTATGAAACCAAAATAAAAGCCACAAAAAGCATTAAAAATAAATCCTGGAAGCATAGTTTTCCCTTTTTTTTTTATTTTATTTTATTTTTTACCACATATCTATCTTTTATATATAATATCTATCATATATATATATATATATATATATATATGGTTTTGTTTTTGTAGCTCATAAAAACGGGGCATCAAAGGATAGAAAATTTGTTCATGATCTGGATTTCTTCTATTTTTTTTCTCAGAAAATGTTCTTGTTGGTGAAAATGTTGAATCTTGAGCTGCAGCAAAGATTATTAAAGCAGTTAAAAATGGAAGCACTTTTGTCTCCATGTAACATTCTCTTAAAATTTAAAAATCCTTTATATTTCTTCCATCTGACAAAAGATTTAGTGGATTTACAGGAAAATTATTTTACATTCCTCTCTCTCTCTCTCTCTCTCTGAAAAAAGAAACCCAATCTTAATCTTTTGAGGTTTTATGTTGAATGCTTCAACCCCAGTTTGGGTTAATATGGGGAAAAAGAAATCAGGTCTTTTAAAGGGGCATCAGTAGGTCAGTCATGGTTGCAGTAAATTCAATGTACCCTATATCCATCCTTGTCTTCACAAGGGTGGCCATTCCCTCACAAAAAGAATCGATGCCTGGCATACCTGACCCATGCATATGTCATTATGCCAGAAGCACACACATTCATGTTCATATTGTTACACCTTCTCTGTTCACTGTGTTTCATGCTATTAGTTTGCCCTTACAGACTGCATGATTTCACTACTATCATTACCACTCCTCCTCCTCCTCCTTCAGTGTTATGGCACTGATGTGTCGATAGCTTATACCAAAAGAAAAAAAATATATATCTATATTTAAAAAATACAACATTAAAAAAAAACCCACTTTGAAAAGCCAGGTACTAATTGAATGTATCTTTCCTTTCTAGCTTCTGGAATGCCTTGGTGACGTTGGCGACAGATCGACATCTCTCGTGAGGTGCTTACACCTCGGTGCCCTTGTTTCCACCTTGTTATTGCTGTTAATGATATGACTTCAAAACAAGTTTAGATTCATGAAAGGCGAAGAAAAATAGTTGCATAAACTTGTTTACATTTAGATGTAAATTTTGATAACTTTTAATCTGGAGCCACATAAAACATTTTGGCCATAGTTTGCATAACTTCATAACATCAGTCATATTGGTAATCCGATAAATTCATCTGCTACATGATAGAAGAGGTTTTCAAAGCTATTTTATTTATGGGGCTGGAGAATCGGTTTATAGCATAAATTAACTTGATTTAGATTAAAACTTCTATCTATTCTTCAATTATTGCAGATTAAATCAGAGACTTAATTTTTTATCCTTAGAATTTGAGATCTTTTCATTGTTCAACTACTCTGGCAGTTATCTGTATTGTACTCAACAAATGGCAATTCCTATTGGTAAATTTTTCTGAAAAAGTAGGTTAATGTTTTTACAGTAACATTGGTTATTAAACAACCATGTTGGTAAAATGTTCAGGATATGTTCGTATATATGTTTATATGATAATTATATCCTGTGAATTTCAGCTTATAATGCTTTTATTAAAATATTTGCAATAACTTGTTTGAGGGTGCAAAATTTTCTTATGCATTGTGAGGGTTTTTCATTTATATTTTAAATAAATAACTAAATATAGTTATTGATATGAATTTCAATACATAAAAATGACCATGATTTGTAAGAAAGATATAACCTCAAAAGCGAGAAGAATATAAAATTGAAAATTATAAGAACAATAAAAAAAAAAAATTGAAAACATTGGCAAGATAAAAACAATAAAAATGGCTTTAAGGTCACAAAGATTTTTACAAAAATTAAACAGGTAGTAAGCAAGAAAAGTGTATTGATAAGCAAGAAAATATTTGGAGAACCTGTTGTGAAGGTAAACAAAGAAAAGATGCAGAATAATAAAGTTCATCAAAGACATGAAAGCAAATAAAGTATCATCTTTAAAGAGAAGCATTTAAGTTGGGTGATATAGTACATGAAAATTGATTTCTCAACTTTCATTTTTCATGATAAATCTAGAGCTATGTAAGATGTACCTGATGTTTTGGCTACAGGTTGAATCTTTCATGAAAATAAACATACATACTTAGGAGGGGGTGTTGACCAGTAGAAAAGTTTGATAATCACTGGTGACAGTCTAATTATTATGTAATATCAAGGAGTAAATATTAACATGTAAAACAATAAAATAAAAAAAATATACAGCTATATGGGATAATGTGTTAAATAATTTTTTTTAAGCTATGTCTTTTGAATTTATTTACAAAAATTTATGTTGCACTTTGTATAAAAAAAAATACAAAACTCTCAGAACAAGTTTTTTTTTTTTTTTTTTTTTTCTCCAATATTTAAAAAAAAAAATGGATAGATATTCTCAGGTGATACTCAATATATATTGCTGATATTAATATAAGTATATTCTGAAAATTTAACCAATATTGTTTGATTAGTAGCAGTTTTACTGTGAAAACGTTGGCTTGCATAATAAAATCTGACAGGATATGGATGTAACTGTTTAATGAATTTACTTTAATAAATCTTGGGCAAGGAGTTTACATTTTATTTCTCTATTTACTATTAAAAAAGTTAACTCTTGCCAGGATCTTTTTGCAGATCCTAATTGTGAATTTTGTGTAGACACTGTTTTATTATTTGTCAAAGCAGAAGATTCTAAAAAGAGTTGGCTTTTTAAATACAATGCAATTTATATAGAGAATAAATCCTTTGTATTTATGTTTAGTACGGACAACTTGAATTAGAAATGGAGATTGAAAATGAAGAGAACTTAGAATTATGGGTAAATTAGTTTTACTCTTATTATTGCTTATGATTAATACTGATTTTAAAATAAGTCTCTGATAAGACTACTTTCAATTTGACTCTCTCTCTATTATGTAGTATGATGAATTAATGTGAATGCCAACTGTACTATTTGTGAGTTTGTGTACTAGAATCAAAAAATTAAGATCTTAATTCAAAATATGTTTGGAAACTAAGTGGAAAGAAAGATATTTTTTAAAAAAAAATTTTTTTTTTTTTTTTTTTTTCTAAATTTCTTTGGGAAAAAAACAAATTTCTAAACCAGTCAAACTAAAAAGTGGAATCTTTTTTTTTTTCTTTTTTCCCATGGCTGTGTTCCTAATTTTTATTACCTACAATTTTGTTTTATCATTTATTTTTTTTTCTCAATGTTTGCCAAAAGTGTTTCTGCGACCATTTTTTTTTTTTTTTTTTATTTTTTTTTTTTTTTAAATTTTTTTAAAAAATTTTTTTTTTCTTGCTTGTATTTTTTCTTCCTCTTGTTTTAGCACTACACTAATCTGAGACTAATTTTAGGGCTGGTGTTTATGAGAGCAGAGAAGGACAGAAGATGGCTATAGTCACCCCAGGCTACACCGTACGTATGATAGCAAAGGATGATATCGTACCTTACTTTACCATGCTGTGACCAAATGAGCAAGCATTTTGTTCTCTGTAACCTTTTACTGTAATTGCCTGACGAGATTATGTTCTATTGAATAGTAAAAAGAATACAAGGCTTTGATTTTAAAAAGATGCAAAAGAAAGAAAGAGAAATGCTTGCTTATCATCTTTCCTATACTTCCAGGTTGGGTAGTCATCATTTGGTGTTTTTGATCACAAAACATTCATTTCAGTTGTGAAATAGCAAAAGTTATTTTCTGTTTGTATTGGAAAAGATCTTGATTTACTATAAATATTGGCATATGTGGAGCAAGAGTATTCGGTTTAGATTCAATTTTAGGCTTGACTTTGATCTCAGTGTGAGGTGGGGTGCAGCGGGTATTAAGAAGTCAATTCACACAGATATCAACAGCATATTTGAGCCAGGATTTCTTTAGAAACATAAATTGGTTTGTCACTTGTCATTTATAGTCCCCTGCCCGTTCATTTTTCTTATTAAAATTTGGCATCATCTTTACAAGACTTACAACATCAACAACAGAAAACTTACTATGAGAGTATTTCCACTGTCATTTCATTTGGGGTGATAAAGGGGGGGTGGTGTTTATATTTAGTGTTGAATTATGCAATTTGCCTTGTCATAATTGCTTTGATTATTTTGATAATAAAGCAATCTGACCTGAGTTGGTTAATTTCAAATCCTATCAGGACTTTGGTGTGTTTGTGACGAAAAACTCTTAGGAATACATAATGATTGCAAAGATTTTCTTTCTTTTTTTTTTTTTTTTTTTTTTTTTTTTAAGATCTCTGATTTACTCATTTCTTTCATCTTTGGGAATATCTTTCCGTTATTATAGTTATGATTATTATTTGTACCAAACTCATCACCTTTAATTTCCTTGTGGATCATCACTCTCATCTGTAAGGGTTAAATGTATCTTAATCAGACTTGCTCAGGTGTATACAGAATGCTGTCCCAGATCACAAGAACACATGGAACATTCATAGTTCTCAAAAGAAATAATTAAAAAAAAAAAAAATTCCTCTTTCAAAAAGGAAACTCTCTGCTTTAACTTATTTTCACACACACACATGTGCAGAGAGAAGGTCAGTATTTTTTTTATCCCTTCTTGGTCAGGTCAAGGACTTTTCAGCACTTCTCCCTCTCTTGCTTGCATGCACATTTCTTCCAGGAAAATTCAAAATTCAGATGTAATGTCCTTTTAAATCAGGAATTTCAGGAAAATGTTTTTCTTTTACACTTTTTAAACCAATACTGATTTTAAAAAGCATTATTTTCTCAAAGTGTCATAATAATATTCATTTGAAACTTCATTGCTTTATTCTCATCTCTTAACATTTGATGAATAAAAAAAAGTAATTACCAAATGATGCCTTTGGTTTGCTGAATCTCATTTAAATAAGTTTGTAGTTTGTTTATATATATATATATATATATATAAACTGCCCCCCATAAAAGAACTTTAACTAAAAGCTTAAAGTGACCTCTTTGGTTTTATTGATGCCAGCCATAAATGTTGATTAGCAGCAATAGAACAATTTTAGGATAAAACCCTTGATTTATTTAGGATTCCTTTCAGTTTTAGAAAATTTCCAGTTTGAAATTAGCTGATGTTCTTTATTTATTTGTCAAATTTTGTTCTCTCCACTTCACCCCACCCCTGCTTGTACTCTCAAACCTTTTTTTTTTTTTTTCTGTACAAAATACTTGAAGGGTGGGGTGGGATGGTTTTTCCAATACAAACAGCATTTTGTCCAATTGGAATGAATGGAAATGTGATTGTTGCTTGATGGTGTATTGCCTCTGGAGGTGCGGCCCTTTCTGATAATAATAATAACTGCGATGCAGGTCTTTGTATATTTCCTTACATAGGAATTTATTTGTCACGGCATCTTGTCGTGACCTTGTTTGCTTTCTTTTACAGGTGGCAAAACTCCAGATCCAAAATTAAAGAAACGGACATTCTCAGATGTTATGGTGGAACAACGTCTCACCCACCAACAGGTAAAATAGAAAATTTGATTTTTTTTTTTTTTTTTTTTTTTTCTTTTCTGACTTACATTAATATTGACATATTTGATTTATAATTTTATTTTGGCTGTTTGGCCAGAAAGTCTCTCTTATACAAATGCTGACTATATAAAGAGAAAAGGCAAAAATGCATCATGTAATTTTCTTCTAAACAGGAAAAGAGTTAAAATGAAAAATAATATAAAATAAATTTATCTAATAAATAAGGAAAGTTTTCTTGCTTTGAAGTTAAAATTTCATTACATTGATCCCATCAGTGTGTACAAAAGAGTCTGTTTAAAATTTAAATGTGTGCATTGACTATTGTCCTATTTGATTTCCTTTGTCTACTGTACATGAGACTACTAATCCAAGCTTTGAATAGGCCAGATTGGACAATGTCTGAAACATTTTGATCACAACAAGGATCAGGACAATAGTTTGCATATAAATACTGTAAATAATGTTAATTCCTTTTTAACTATTTGACTGACAGGAATATTCTACTTCAACTCTAACCTGCAAACGAATGAAGGCTTCTAATTACAAGCACAATTGAAACCAGCCTGAAAAGGATTATTATTAGTGTTGCACATTGGAACATCACTAGTTAGGTATATGCCTATTTGGATAACCTACAATTAATTTAGAACTGAACCCTTTATTTGATGTATGGGGCTTGGTTGTTCTCATTCTGCTGCCCTTATTTAGGGATATCTGGTTTTAGTTCTGCTCAGTTATTGCTCACTCTGTTTCCACTGTGTCCAAATACACATTGCCTAGTCCATAGATTGAACTCACAATTGTTACCAAATTTCCTGTAGGTTATTCAGATTGACATACATCTGATGAAGTCTGGTGAGAACAAGGGTTGAAATGTTGTCACAACAAAGACCAGGATAATAGTGCAAATAGAAAGAGTAGTTTTTGCATTGAATGCATGCTCACATATGTCAGCAAAAAACTTTCATATCACAAATCTATTTGGAAAGTCGAGGCACATGTTTGCTAACATTTTGTCTTCCTGAAATTTAAATTTGTTTTAAAAATTTTTTTTTTAATGAATCTTCAAGAAGCTGTTTGTATTTTTAACTGTTTTTACCCCCTTGTGTTTTGTGTAGGCAGCCCTACGACAACAATTGGCTGAGAAAGCAAAATCTGGAGACTTGTATGCCTTGAATGGATCTGCCAATGATTCTATGTCATCTGCTGCATCTGCTTCTTCTGTTGCCGCAGCCGTTGCAGCCCAGAAACAGCCCGTGAAGAGACGCAGATGGGACCAAGCCGCAGAAGATACCACACCTGCCAAGAAAGTTGCCAGTTCCAGCTGGGATGCAGCCGAAGCGACAGCCACCACCCCATCAAACACCCGCTGGGATGAGACCCCAGGACGGTCGAAAGGTGGAGAAACTCCTGGTGCTACGCCAGGTGCAAGTACTCGTGCTTGGGAGGCTACTCCTGGTCATGCGACACCTGGAGCTGCTACTCCAGGTCGAGATACCCCAGGACACCAAGCCACCTCCAGTGCACGAAGGAATAGATGGGATGAGACCCCCAAAACAGAAAGAGGTAATATATTTCTTTTTGGTTAGCAATAGACAGTAGTAATGATTTATAACCACCTGCCATGAAAAATGCAATTAACTTCTAGAATTAGAAATTGTATAATATATGATTTCTGAGTTTCCTTAAAAATCAGTACAAGATTGGTGCTTTGTTAGACTGCAATGCAAACACTCAAAGGTGATTTCCAATGGTAAAAATATTAAGAGCTTATTCAGTGAAGGTTTTATAGAGTTTTATTTGATGATAATCTTTTAATTACATTGTGTCCCTCACTTGAAGATGACAAGATGTTTTTGTCAATATGCTTCTAGCTTCTTCTCACAAACACCCAAAGCAAATGTAAAAGAGCACAATTATCCCTCAAACATAATCCAAATTTTTGCAAAATCAATAATTATTAGAATTACAAAGTTAACAGTATCATTGAAAAATTTTATAAAGGGGAGGAAAAAAAAAAAATTATTTAATATCAATTGCCTTCATTTAGTATTTGTATTGTATTATGCAGTAAATCCAAACAACAACAACGAGATCGATGGGTCGTTAAGTTTTTAAACAAACTCAAACTCAAATAACAAATAGGATCTATTTAGGAAAAAATGCTCCATGAATATCAGATTTGTGGATGTTGTAATGAATAGCAGTTTGGAATGATAAATTGGAGAGCAGAGTTCAAATTCCAGTTGAGTTTGTTACATTCACTTAATGTAAATACACTTGGGAGAATGTATGATTCCATCTCTTCTCCCCATCTATGGATTAATTAATATTTGTATCTAGAAAAATCATTGTCTCCCAAAAATTGTTAATGAAATCTTTGCTCAGTAGGAGAGGGTGTTCTTTTTACAATCAAAAATGTTTTGGCTTTAAATAACCAACAAAGGGTTGATAAGCTGTAAAAAACAAAAACAATCAATTCATGAATGGATTAAGTTTTGAGTTTGAATCTTATGACTAATTGTCAAAATGTTTTTGCTTATTTTGTGTATTTATAACATTTTGTTGTTTTTTTTTTTTTTTTTTTCTTGCAGAAACTCCTGGCCATGGAAGTGGTTGGGCTGAAACCCCCAGAACTGATAGAGGGGGTGATCTTATTCAGGATACTCCAACCCCTGGTGCCAGTAAACGTCGGTCAAGATGGGATGAAACCCCTGCTGCAGCCACACCTGGAGGAATGACACCCAGTAGCATGACCCCCAACATGACACCAGGAGGAACCACTCCCGGTGGAATGACACCTACTGGTATGACCCCAACAGGTATGACCCCAAGTGGCATGACTCCAAACATGACTCCAGGTGGTATGACACCTGGTGGCACAACACCAACTGGTCAAAAAGCTATGGCAATGGCTACCCCAACACCAGGACATCTCATGTCAATGACCCCAGAACAGTTACAGGCTTACACCTGGCAGCGAGAGCTTGATGAACGTAACAGACCACTCTCTGATGAGGAATTAGATGCTATGTTTCCCGTGGGTTACAAGGTATGCATTTCTCTTCATATTGTTCTTATTTTTAGATTATGAATCAAAAAAACTTAATAAAAGACACTAATCTGCTTATAAGTCTGCTTTTGTATGTCTGTAAATAACCAGAAGTGAGGGAACATTGCAGCTTGTGATATTGAATTAAGTTGCTATAGAAATTAATTGATTTTTAAATTCAAAACGTATTTGCTTCAAGTAAGGACAAGTTTTGTTATGCTTCCAACAAATTTCTAAGTGCAGATACTAAAGTTGATTCTCCACAAATTTTGATGTTATTTGGCCAAATTTTTCTAATTATGTAAAGAAATTTCTTGTACGTCGCATTTCTTATGGCATTGATGAATTGTACAATTAATTGTAGTTTTGGATAAAAAGGAACAGAACAGTTAAATTTCTTATTTTGTTAAAGGCTATTAAGAATAGTTTTTAAAATGTTAGGTTTGTTGAATATATACTATTATACTAAAATATACTATTAAAAATAATTTTAAAATTGCTTACTTCCCTTTACTCCTATATAAATGCTAAGCTTATTGCCACCTTCAGGAGGACAGAAAAGTATCTTTATTTGAATAACTACCATAGCCAACTAGTATTATTGTCAATTAACAAGCTGAATTCTAAACAGAAAAAATGTGAATGGCTGCTTAGATAATTGCTAATCTAAAAGGGAGGTAACTTTAAAAATTGAATTCTTAGAACGTAAATTAACAACATACACTTACGTAGAATTTATCAGACATTATTTCTATTCCCTAGACATGTTTTCAATACTAAAATGCATATTTACACCTTTTTTTTCTCACTAATCCACAAAATATAAAGGGCTGTGAGTTATCCCCCTTTTATGATTTTCAATTGCATATACGGCCAGTTTTGCAAATGAATGCTATTAATTTTCTTGTCCATTGCATTTAGAGATTAAATTATAAAGTTTGTGGTGATATTTTGTTTAACAAATATGGTTAACAAATGTGTTTCATTATCTTGTGGATATGCTACTTACAGTGAAAAAGTATTGACATTTTCTTTTCCTCTTGGAAAATCTGAACTCATAGAAAAATGGACAAAATTCATTAATTCTATTGGTTGTGATTCAGTTGTGTGTGCAAAACATTTTGAAAGGAAAATTAAACAAACGGAATTGGAATTTACATCCAGTACCTACAATGCATTCAGAAAAAAATAAGAAAACCATCTCTTTTGCTAAATACAAGAGAATTCAGAAAGTTTCCAAAACTATGACTATTCCAAACTGATGAATTACATGATTTTATTTCAGCTGATACGATAAAGGATTTTACTCAATTGGAAGGAGCAAAGTGTTATCCTAACAGTTTTGAATTTAAAAGAAAAAGATTATATTCTAATTTATAGAATAGTCTTTGAGCTTGAAACACATTTTTCATCGATAAAAGAATGTATTCGCAAAAACCTCTGTGTCCAGCTCCAGTGCAATGGAACCGTTATATGCTGTTACCACAGTTGGCTTATACATGGACATAATAGTAAACTCACAAGATTTAGCATGTAAAAAAAAATTTCCAAGCTACATACAAAATATTGTGGAAGAACAGCCATAGTCAATTCTAAAAAAAAAAATTACAAAAAGACATTACCAACCATTGTTTTCTTTGATTTTCTGCAGAACTAACATGTTATGCCTTACTACTCTGCTATTTGTCTCAATAAGCATACAAATTGCTTCTGGAGAAATTTCCTTTACCATCTTTACTAGAGAAAATTAAATAAAAAAAATTAAACATTTTCACTGTGAAATGTGTTCCCTGCTCATGGTAGGCAGTGATAGTGATGATGCTATAGAGAAGCAGTACTTTGACTAACTTTCTCTTGTCTTATGGTTCCATCTAGACAAATGGCAGAGTTCATTTGTGCTTGTTACACTATACTTGACTCTGCAGATAAATTTATTGTAAAAGATAATGAATCCACTACAAGAGAGTCTATTAAAAGAATTTTGGAAACTTATTCTCCAAAATATATTTTTACTTGTGAACAACACACTGAAAAGGAATTCACTTTGCATCAAGATTTGTGAATATATTTTATAACAAACAAAAAAGTTTAAAAAAAAATATATATTGTAGAATGTTTATATATAAAAAAAAAAAAAAAAAAGGTCAAAAGAAAATTGATTTATAGAGAAACTGTTGGTAAGTATTTTTTTTCCTTGTATTTGTTTTGTATTACAGCTTCATTTTTTAATAAATTTTTGTTTTATAAACTTTTATTATTGCTTTTCTGTTTGAAAAGAGAAAAAACAACTTGTTTGTGATTGTTTTGATGGTTTTTACATGTTTTATATAAAACAGACATAAATTGAATAAAAACGAAATGGGACTGTTAGAAATTAGCCTAAAATGAGACCCTTGGGCTGTATATATTAGTGGGCTGTGTAACTACTCAATCTAATTATAAAAACACTTTCATCAAAGACCAGATTGGAAAAGAATAAATTTAAAATTTTTTATTAAAATTTAATTTTAAAGCATAATAAATAAATTAGCTATCTCTTCTGAAGCAAGAACCACTCAGGTGGCTGCATATATGTCATAATGCTTGTAGATATAAATAATAAAATACTATTTATTTTATGTCCTAATTAATTTTTGTTTTTACATTTACACAGTTCTAGGCAAGGTACCAACACACAAACTGTGTAAAATGTAACAATAGTTTAATCTTTGTGTATTTTCAAGATATTAATGCCCATCATGTCCTTTGTTCCTTTCAAAGAAGTTGAAAGGATTGTCAATATGTAAAGATTACCAAGACAGCAGAAATTCTTACAAGAGGCGCAACTCTCTTGAGACTATGTACAAATGCTTGTTTTCATTTTCATGTAAAGATGATTAATTGCGAACAAAAAGGTGGACATCTTGATTGTTACGGAGCTTAGCCATCAAGGCCAGAAATCTCTTTCAATTACAAATAGTAACATTTTTTTTCTATTGATAGATATTGAGAAAATTTGCGATGCTAGAACAAAGTATTATTAAAAGAAAAAAAGACAATCACTATAGGAACAAGACATGAAGGATAAATTTGCAAGAATTCATTTATGATGAATTTAATATTAAGGAATGTTGGGTTGAGTTCAGATTTGTGCTTTGTATTCATTTAGGTTATCTTTTTATCATTTTCTCCCATTTATTCCTAAATGGCAATTTCCTCTATCATGCTGCTTTTTTCTCTCACTTTGTTTTTTGAGTATTTTCATGTCGCACTTTGAGTTACCTGAGGAAAACAAAAACCTAAATCATTTACTCCAAATAAAGGTTTTTGCAAAAGACTAGAACTAAATATCTAAAAATAGATTTGAGTTAAAACTTGAAAACCAGGGGTTGGGGTCTATAGTGCCAAATCATTTTTTATTGTTGGATAAAATGAAAGTTAAAAAGAAAATAAACTGGAAGCTTATCTGATGTGTCTTAAATGTGAGCAGTGTTGGAGAATTCATTGACTGAAATGTACTAATGAAAACATCAAAGGGAATATATCTGTCTAAAGCAGAGGTCACGAAACTTTTTAACCATTGACCTGTAGATAGATTTTCTCTTATCAACTCCTAAGCATTTAGAAAAAAAAAAATAGCAATTATTTTTTTTACTTTTCTCTTCCTCTACTAGACGTGTTTGAATTTCATAACTAATATATATATAATAAACATATTAAAAATAAATTAATATAACTTTTTATTGAATTGGTTGACATCATTTATGGGGAAGGATTTGTTTGATGAGCAAGGGCATTGATATTTGGTTGGAAATTTGGGGAGTTTTAGTCTTAAGTCACCATTATTTGCTTAGTGTCCCCTCCACCTGCATTTATTGACCTCCTCGATAGTCCTTTTGACTCCCAGAGGTCAATATCAAGGGATTGCTCATTTAAATTGTTTATCAAATCTGACAAGAAGGCAAGAGAACATGACTGGAAGTTGTCTTTTGAAAAATGACACTAAAGAAATATATTCAAATGATGATTGTCGATTTTTTTTTTTTTTTTTTTTTTTTTTTTTTTTTTTTGCAAATTTATCTTCAATAAAGAATGAAAGAAATGTTGCATAATTATTGAAGCCATGTCTGTTGAAATCTCCATCATAAATGTCGGAACAAAGTGCCATTAAAGTGAAATTAATTTTTTTTTTTTTTTTTTTTTTTGATTTTCATTTCATTTCATTTCATTTTTTCTTCTCAGATCCTTCAACCTCCAGCTGGTTATGTGCCTATCCGTACACCAGCGCGTAAATTGACAGCAACTCCCACCCCAATGGCTGGAACACCCATGGGATTCCGAATGCAGACTCCAGACAACAAAGTACAGATTGTTGACATGCAGCCTAAGGGCAATCTACCAATGATGAAACCAGATGATATGCAGTACTTTGATAAACTTTTGGTAAGGAATGAGAAATACTTGACATTCGCACTTTGAGTTTTTAAGGTAGGCTATATTTATGGGAGAATAACGTTTAATACAGCGACAATGTGTATGTAAATATAATGAACGCGGTATCAACATTGGATATCTAAAGTCAATTTCATGCTTAAACACAATCGTTCAGACCTGACAAATGTGTTTAGCATGAAATGGACTGTCACCATTCAGTATTGATACCTATGTCCACATAACTTATATCTAAGCAATGTGGGCAAATATTTGTGTTCAGAAAGACTGAAGATTGTAGAGAGTTTCTCTGTGTTGTTCAAAATTTCCTCATGGCTTCTTGTTATTTATAGGTTGATGTGGATGAAGAATCTCTGACTCCCAAAGAACAAAAGGAACGAAAAATAATGAAATTGCTATTGAAGATTAAAAATGGCACTCCACCAATGAGAAAGGTAAGTTTACCTCCACATCCCCATTTTATTTTACTGGTATTATTTAAATTTTTATTTCTTATTTACTGAACAATAGTCAGACATTTTCAACAAAAATCTGGAATAAAAAAAGAATTTTGATCAAAAGGTTCTGTTCTAAAATCTTTAAAAAAAAAAAAAATTTTAATGTTTTAAATTTTGAAATCTTTTCCATTTGTAATACACAATGTGATATAGATGTGGGCTAATTTCTGCTTTGTTTTATTAAAAAATACAAATCGATATTTATGTTCTGATGATGGTGAAAGCAGTAAGCAATAAATTAACATAACAAATTTACATACATTAAATCATATGTCTGTTTTTTGTGATTTATTAAACAAATGCCCCACAAACTTTCACACTAAAAATTATACATATATAGTGACACAAAATAGTAAATGCATATAGATAGGAAATGAACAGGTATATGAATTTGAAAAGTTAATATTTGTTTTAGAAAGTTTACATAGAACTTGGAGATTTGTTCTCAGAGAGTAGAAATGGTCATTTTTGATAGAATCCTTTTGTTAGCAAGTCTTGTTTCTGTCGAAAATTAATCTAACAACCCTAAGTTACTTAAAATTTTTGTCTCTAAAGAATATTATAGACAAAAATTTTAAGCAACTTGGAGTTGTTAGATCATAGCTTCTTAGAATGCTTAAATTTAGTTTCTAAATTGTTTTAAATCTCTCAACAAAAATCTCAAAGTACAAGAAGAATTTTAATGATTAAGCATGAAATTGTTTTTATTTTTTGAATTCAAATTTGTCTGCAGCAAATCTGTAAATTCTAGTGAAAATCAATAATAATGATTTTTCGTTGGTTGGGAATTCTTGTAAGTATTACTGACTAAATAAAACTCTTGTATATTTACCTGCTAAACTTAGTCTGGCACAAGGGCACAAAAATGGGGAACCTATTGAGAATTGAACTCCCTACAGTAGTAATTGTCTGAGACATGCTTATTATTTATTATTCTGTGGCGGGCCACTCATTGTTTTGTATATTGAGTTGGTCAAAAGTACATTCTGAAGTTTTCAGTTTTTCTTTCTTTTTAGACTTAATTTGGTTCTCTCTCTCTCGAATTTGACCATGAAACAAAAAAAAAAAAAAAAAAGTTACGTTGGTTTCACCACCTCCTGCAAAGTAGTCCTTTTCCCACTATTTGTTCACTGGATCACAAAGAAGGGCTACAAAAGTCGGAAGTAAAATTCATATGCTGTTCAAATGCCCCAAACTTTTAGGCTGCACCTCATCTGTATACTAACGCTCATCTTGGCTTAGGAAATGAATTGGTTATTGTCTTAAGTGTTCGTTTTATTTGAGCAAAAAACATTTTTCATTCTCTCCTTCATCTCCATTAAATCATTCCATTTATACAACCAAAGTAAATTTCTCTATTCCTATTGTGTTTATTTATTTTTTTCAGGCTGCTCTCAGACAAATTACAGACAAAGCCCGAGATTTTGGAGCTGGCCCACTCTTTAACCAGATTCTGCCATTACTCATGTCTCCGACACTTGAAGACCAAGAACGGCACTTACTTGTCAAGGTCATAGATCGTATCTTGTACAAACTTGATGATTTAGTACGTCCCTATGTGCACAAAATTCTGGTCGTCATTGAACCACTCCTGATTGATGAAGATTACTATGCCAGAGTGGAAGGCAGAGAGATTATTTCTAATTTAGCCAAGGTTTGTTGTTTTTTTTGTTTTTTTTTTTACCTAAATTTGTTTTTGCTTTTTCTCCCTCTCTCACCTCCCTTTCAGCCTTTCTCTTCTCTACTTTTTAGTTGATTGAGGGCAGAATCTTTTTTTTTTTTTTTTTTTTTCCCCTCCCATCTCCTGTTTTGTGGACACTGGACATTCTTGGTATACCCAATGCTGTGTTGACCATTAGCAAATGTCTCTTTTTTTTATGCTAATTTTTATAGACATCAGAAAATGACATGGCACTTTTCAGGTGTACATGTCTTATAAGGGTAATAGCCACTGTGCTACAAGCAGGTAATTAGCACCATAACACTTTTCTTTTCTCTTTCTCTTACCCTCTCTCCCTCATGTTTATATAAAATTTTTTATGATTAAGACATCAAAACTTTTCAAACAGAAATTTATATTTTAAGCTGCAGATCTGATGATAGCATCCTTCATGGGCTGTCTGTGAGTTGAACATAACTAGTTTATTCTTCTCTGTTATTAACTCTGATCAAAATACATACATTTTTATATATATATATATATATATATATATAACATTACATTAACAAAAATGTGAATCAGCACTAAGAAACAGTGAATATTCAAACACAAGCAGAAAAATAATTTGGTATACACCCCCATACGACCAAATGGCAATGAATAAATTAGGACAAAATTCCTTGCATTAATCGTTAAGCATTTTCCTAAAGATAGTAAACTCAGTAAATTCCTGTTTTTGAAACCTGGTAATTACTGTGTAGCGATGAAACCATATTTTTAAATCAGTTAATTTATAATATTTATGCTCTGTAAATGTACATTGAGCACTGTTTTGTAAAAATATCAATAAGAACACCGGATTACATATCTTACTGTTCTTTCTTTTTTTACTATATATAATTTTTCACTTAGCTGGTTGATGTTACTTTCAGCATCCTGACTCCGGAGTTTCATAGGCCCTCTTGAAATCACTTGTTTCTTGTTTGTACTTTTCATTCGTGCAAAATGATTTTATATATATATATAGTAGTGACAGTCTGTTTCATGCTTGAATACAATCTTCAGGCTTATTGATGTCAGTGCCCAACTTTTATAGTTACGTAATGTTTTATTTCTGATATTAAGCACTTTTATCCATGTATACCTTAAAACTATATTTTATCATGTGTGTATGTCTATATATATATATATATATAATATAAACAGGGCAGGAGATCATTATTTAGACATATATTATTAGATATAACAGACAATGAATGTCTTTTATGTCTGATCATGAGCCGTTCTAATGTTCAAATATTTGCTTTAATTTCTGGTGAAAATAAAGACAAAAATTGTCCAACATTTAAATATTTTTGTTTATTAAGTTGGTCCTAAGCTTTCAGCTCGCATGAGCCATCCTCAGAGTGGTTATGCAGGCATGAAACAAAGATATCCACCATCAAAGATGATATTTTATTTTGACAGAAAAATGCTATGCGGTGATAACGTTATTGGCACATAGAACTGCTCCAAATGCATAACACGCATACACATACACAGAGGATTCATCTGTCACAAATAATATATTAGTAGAATACAACTATTAATTTGCATTCTAAAGGTCTTTGGAAAGCACATGGCCAAGTTCAGAAAAGGTTCCCACTTGACCAAGTTCAGAATACTTATTTTTCACATGTCCTTATGTAAACGAAGAAATGTTTGTCTGGCCAAATTTCTGTGGTGCCAGTTCTCCAAAAATTTATCTACAAACTCCGTAGAAATCCAATTGATGGATTTTATGCACATGTTATAATTTTGAGATTTTCAGAGATAAATTTGACTTTGGCTGTAATTCATCATTTGTCATCCACTTTTACAAATGTAGCAGTTGTATACAAGGTTGTACCGAGTTAAATTATAAAAATTATCTTCAAATTAATGTTCAGATTTGATTCCTTCAGAACCCCTCCACTCATATGTTTTAAAATTAATTAGATCCTCACCCATCCCCTATTTTATTCTAATGCTCTCTTAAATGCAACCAACTCCCCCCCCCAAAAAAAATGTTCTTTCCTTGTGCTATACTATAAAACAGCCTTTTTACATTTAAGTTTTTCATCGACTGCTTGCGGCTTGACTCGCTTTTGATACCAGTTTCAACTCATATAGAATATCAGTAAATTTATTTCTCTTCAAAATGACATGTTTATTTTTTAACATAGTTACTACTAAGTGCTGCATTTTTTTTTCCAAGATCCCCCCGCTCCTTTTTTTTTAAAATTCTGTTATGGAGAAAGTTTCTTGTTTACTTTTGTTATAATTATATCCAGCAATTTAAACCATTGGGATGAAAAATACTGTCCTTTTTAGTGCCTCTTTTGGTCTTGGAAATAGCGACTGTACAATGTGTAGGCAATGAGTAAATTTCAAGTTTCTCAACCTTTTCCCTGTTTCTTGATTAAAATATATTCTCTCATGATGCAAATTAAAAGTTCCTCTTTCAGACTTTTTTTGCAGATGTATTTAAGTGTTTGCAGGGTTTTATTTTGTGTCTGAATTTTGATTGTCATGCAATCCTCTAATGCTAAATATTCAATCAATGGTTGCCGTTTTATCCATAACTCAAATGTATTACTTATGATCAATGCTATTTACTCATTACCATCATGTAACCAACTTGTACTGACCACATTTGAACTGGATTTTTTATCTACTAAAAATGTGTTTGATGTCCACAACTAGTCACATCAGATGGTAGGAAACTAGTGATCAATAAGCTATCTTAATTCCCAACTTTTTAAGTCGGAACACTACAATATGTTATTAGTCATTTTTGCATCAAGTGTAATTAAAAATTTAAAAAATTATTTGACCATTGTATAGCAGTTAATGTGCCATTAAGGCTACATTTGCAATTCATTGCCTCTTGTTAAAAAGAATGGAAAAAAAGTTAATGTACTTGATAATCTTTTCTCTTCCAGGCTGCTGGTTTGGCCACTATGATTTCCACAATGCGGCCTGATATTGACAACATGGACGAATATGTCCGTAACACGACTGCCCGAGCATTTGCAGTTGTTGCTTCAGCTCTTGGCATTCCTTCACTGTTGCCTTTCTTGAAAGCTGTGTGCAAAAGCAAGAAATCCTGGCAAGCTAGACATACTGGCATCAAAATTGTTCAACAGATTGCTATTCTCATGGGATGTGCAATTTTACCCCACCTCAAAAGCTTGGTGGAAATTATTGAACATGGTAAGTACACCACTTGTTTATTTTGGACAAAACTTTTCACTGACCAAGTTACCCTCACTTTTATCTCTCGATCTCATACATATATTGTGTGTGTGTGTGTGTGTCAGTGATAACTTTCCTGTATACATTGATTAATTTTTTTTAGGACAGTAAGCTATAGTTAGGGTGTCTTAATTTTCACTGGGTAAATCATTATTGTGGAGGATTCACAGCCAACCGGGGAATCCAGCAATTGAAAAAATTTCACTTTAAGAGAAATTAGGGAAGTATCAGGAAATTTTGGTTTAATGTCAGAGAAATGATGTATTAGGTTGGTGCAAAAATAACGTAATAATATCGTTTTTTGACGTTAAAAAATACGTCAAAAAAACGGCATTATTACGTCATTATTTTTGCACCAACCTAATAATTTTCTAATGCAACTTAACAGGCATTAAAAGACATGTTTCTTTTTGCTTGTTTTACATTGAAAACTATTTAGAAATCTTAAATGTTATGTGATAAATACGTTTTCTAGAATGAGTAAAATTTGACTAAAAATGTCTGCTGCTTTCAAGGAATGTGCCAAAGACTTAATCTTGAATATGCTTCATGCCAGTGATAATCCTAGTAAAGCTATATGGTGCTTTTGACAAAAGATACAGCTATTTACTTACTACTGCCTGTCTGTTACAGGATGTCTCCAAAACAGGGAATTAATTCAATGATTAGGTTTGGAACCCTGCTGTAGCCATGTACCAGATTCGGATAAGCAAATCTTGTCATTCAGCAATATTTTAGTATCCCAATAAAAGGGATTATTTATTTTGATTCCTACAAATGAAAATAACTGATTCACTTTTCTTTGTCTTTTTTGACAACATCAATTAATGTGTCATCTGTCTCTTCTTTCTCTAGGGTTGGTTGATGAGCAGCAGAAAGTACGTACCATTACTGCCTTGGCTCTGGCTGCGCTCGCTGAAGCAGCTACCCCATATGGTATTGAGTCCTTTGACAGTGTCCTCAAACCCTTATGGAAGGGTATCAGACAACACAGGGGAAAAGTAAGTCTGTAATTTTCTCTTTTTCAGATTTCAGTTGATTTATTTTGACCATCTTTTTTTCTACTTTCTCGACATGATAATTGTCTCTCTGAATTTGGTTGTCAAAACGTTTTAGTCCCCAAGATTATTATGCTTTTGTAAAAGACCAATTGTATACATTTGGATTTATTTTGTCATTGACTCTTGAGAAATAGATTTCTAATTCCTATTGCTTTTATAAGTTTTATACTGGATTAGTTTGATAACCAGACATGAGAAGTGTGTGTCTTTCTTCTCCTTTAATTCTCAGTCCAATAAGATTAAAATTTACAAACAACTCAGTTTTGTCATGCATGAAAAAAAAAAATTGTTGCAACTACTACTTGAAGAAGCACTTATTTCTATTGGATATATACATATATATATATATTTTTTTTTTCCTAGGGTTTAGCTGCCTTCCTGAAAGCTATTGGTTACCTTATTCCCCTTATGGATGCTGAGTACGCCAACTACTATACCAGAGAAGTGATGTTGATCCTGATTCGAGAATTTCAGTCTCCAGATGAAGAAATGAAAAAAATTGTATTAAAGGTGAGTTTTCTTGCTACCAATGTCTACTGTCTTGGGTTCTATCTTTTGTGTTACAAGACTCAAAGAGGTAAAAATGCAAATCCCAGGTAAACATCTATTGTCCAATATTTCAATTCTGTGAGGAATATTTTTCAACCATTGTATTCAACTCCAGTTTGTGCAAGGAACTTTTATTTATTTATTTTTCTATTCTTGAACTTAAACTTGATCACTGTATGTGAATTCATTTGCTGTACAAAAAGGTTATCCTGCCACTGAAGCTGACTCTGATCCCTGAACAATAGTGTGTTTGAATTTCATAGTTGTATTAACATGTTCTGCTATGGCAACAGAAAGCAACTTAGTGAAATTAATTATAAGGATACTGCAACTGAGAAGCATTGAAAAAGAAAGGACTGGAAAGGTTTGGACTTATTGATAATGTGGCATGCTAAAGTTTAACAAGGTCAGGAATAACAATTTGAATCCCATGTACATTAGAATAAATAAGTGTTTAAGATCTGTGGATTGTCTTTATTGCAAACTCTTATCATTTGTGGTATTATTAATGTCTTGTTTTGTGTGGGTTGGTTAGGCTGAGAATTTTTCAGCACATGCACTCAACACTTGTGTGTCCATTGTCCATAATAATCAGTGTTGCGTACATTATTGATATTTTCTTTGAGGGTGAATTATTATAATTTTGTTTCATTTTTGTTCATTTTTAGGTTGTCAAACAGTGCTGTGCCACAGATGGTGTTGAGCCTCAGTATATCAAGGAAGAAATTTTACCCCCTTTCTTCAAACACTTCTGGAATCAGCGAATGGCTCTGGATAGAAGAAATTACCGCCAGGTTGGTTGATAGCCAAAATTATCAGTTAATAGATTATTAGTTAATAGTCTTGATGTTTGATTTCAATAGACTTGTAAATGGAGATTATTTTGCTTTTGATCTCATTTGTTTTAGACGGACATGCATCTGGAATGTTTTATTTTTGAGCTAATGTAAATTTAAAAAGTTTGCAGCCTTGGAAAGCTTTAAAGCAGAATTCTTACTGATGTAACTTTTAAGGAGTTTTGAACTAAATTCTTTATTTGGTTTTGCTGCATTTTTAAATCTTTTCAGACAGACTTTAAATTCTGTAATTTCAATAAAAAGAAATCTGTTACAATGCTCCAATCAAAATGAGGCAACAAGGATGAGTGGCTGCAGCTTAGGACTGACTTAACCCATTATTGCTAGGTTAAGTTTTATGTCTCGAGATATAAACAGACATACAGTCTTCTCTTTATTATGACTGGAAGTGAGGCTTACAAGAGGTCGATATTTTGCTTCAACTTAACCACACTTTTTATAAGAATCATCTAAGTTCCACTCTACCCAAGCTCAAATTGCATTATTCTCAGCATTGTGTTGGACAAAGAACAGATCTTTGCCCATTGCCAAAATATCATAGTTGATACAGATATATTTTTCTTCTCCAGCTGGTGGATACGACCGTGGAAATCGCTAATAAGGTCGGAGCAGCTGAGATCATTGGCCGAATTGTGGATGACCTGAAAGACGAGGCTGAGCAGTACAGGAAAATGGTGATGGAAACAATTGAGAAGGTGATGGGTAACCTCGGTGCTGCTGATATTGATTCACGTCTTGAAGAACAACTGATTGACGGTATTCTTTATGCCTTCCAAGAACAGACGACGGAGGTAAGCAGAAAATGTTTAGTTTACAGCTTGTATAAATCAAGTCCAGTATAAAAGATGAGAAAATGGTTTGTTGTGTTCGTTTTTGTAAAGATCTCATTAGTAAAACTGAGACATGAATAGTCTAATGCAAGACGTTGACTGATTTTGTTTTCGTGCCTGAACAGGTGAGGGTCCAGTAGCTAACAAGCTCATCCAATCTGTGAAAAAAAAAAACCTGTTTGAGAACGGACAGAAGAAACCTGAAAATTGAAATGTTAACAAGTGACGGGTGAAATAATGGCATTTCCTTTTTTTTTTTTTTTTTTTTTTTCCAGGAAGTCGATCTTTGCTGCTTTGAAAGTGGAATTAAGCAGTTAGAATTCTGAAAACAGAGATTGTTAGGATTGTCTGTGTTTGAATTGGGGAGGAAAAACTAACAGCAACAAATGTAACCAATTTGAAATTCAAAGAGTTAGTAATAAGCCTAAATTATCAGTGGAACTGGTTTTGGTTTGGCCAGATTAGAAATTATTTCCCTTTTTGTAATTGTTAAACTTTTTTTTCTCTCTCTCTCTCTGTATCATGTCATTTTGTGGTGGGTGCCATAAATTGCAGATCAATAGATATCATCAATTAATGTTAAAACTTTTTTCAACAATGCAAACATGCTTAATATATACTGTTAAATATTTAGAAACCAAATATTTGTTTTATTTCACTTTTTTCTTTATTTTTTATCATCTATCACTTTTAAAATATTATTTTTTATACTTTTTGTGTCTAATTAAAACAAAAATAAGCATAAAAATAAGAAAATGAAAATGAATTTTCTCATTCTTAGATATTTCTGTTTGTCATGCGTGTTTGTGTGACCTTTTCCCCACTCTTTAAGGCTTAATGAAGTTCGGATGCAAACAACTGGATGCTTTGAAAATAATTTTTGAATCTTTGCTTGCATAAAACTCTAAAATTGGATTGGGTTGTGACTAGATCCCTAAAATTTGAAACCCTTTCTTTTTTACTGAAAGCACAGTTGACTTGGTGGGGGAGGGGGGGTCATCTTTTATGTCCTTTCTATGAGACTTTATCTTTACAACTTCCAGATTATAATTACTGCTATTATTATTATTATATTATTCAAGGTGTGTTACCCAATTTATCTTAGATTACAAAAGAACTTATTTTACTTTTGAAATAATGTTGTCAATTGCAAAATTCATTTCAATGTCATTAAAAAGCCACTTGAGGTCAGCATATCAAAAATCAGTAAATAGATGTTAATTATTCTGACCAGAAATCTGATTTGGAACCATTTTATAATTTTCCACCATGATGTCTAAAATATTGTGAAATGATATTTAAAGCTATGAAAAATGAAATCTGAATAAAGGAGTTGCTTTAAAAAAAATGAATTTGTTCCAATGTAACTTTATTTATTTGATAGGAAAATGTTTGTTAAATATATTGAGGAAAAGTTGACATTTACAAAATTCCTGTCTTATTTTTCTCTACAATAATTATTTTGACAATCTTTGTTTTTCTTGATTGTGTTCCTTTTATTTAAAAAAAAAAAAATGTTTGCCTTTTTGACAGGATGTCGTTATGTTGAACGGATTTGGCACTGTAGTGAATGCCCTTGGCAAACGTGTGAAGCCTTACCTGCCACAGATCTGTGGTACCATCTTGTGGCGTTTAAACAACAAGTCGGCCAAAGTACGACAACAAGCAGCTGACTTGATATCAAGAATCGCAGTTGTTATGAAGACTTGTCAGGAAGTAAGTTGCCAGAATTTGACAATATCTTTCAAATTTGTAATCTCGTTAATTTCCCTGGATTACACCAGCTTTTTTTGTTTGATTGCCTTCGATCATAAAATAGTAACCCTGTTTTTTATTATTCAATGAATTCAATATTTTGAAATATTGGGACCCTTGACCAGACGAGCAGAGACCTTCAATCTCATTTGCTTGCTGCATGGCATTTGTAACATGAGAATTGGTAATTTAAGAAAGCGTTTAGTGCATTCTCCAAATGTGCCAGTTGCTCACTGTAGGTTTTACAATAAGAGCACTATCCAAAGATAGAGAGGAAAGAACTCTCCTCCTCCTCCCCGCAGTTTCGGTTGAGGTATTGAAACTTCTGTACATGGCCACAATGATGCCAAAAGAATGACAAAAAAATATGAAAAATTTTATTGCTTACATTTTTTTATGATTTCTTATTATAACCTAAATTTTTTTTTTTTTTTTTTTTTTTTTTTAGGAAAAACTGATGGGCCATCTGGGTGTTGTGTTGTATGAGTATTTGGGAGAGGAATACCCTGAAGTACTTGGAAGTATATTAGGTGCCTTGAAGGGCATTGTCAATGTGATAGGAATGACAAAAATGACGCCACCTATCAAAGATCTCCTACCTCGGTTAACACCGATCCTCAAAAATAGGTAAGTATTATTTACTGGAAAAAAAAATTTAATGTATTTGTTTAGAAACGAAAGAATTATTTTGGGAGGAATTTATTGTTGTCAACTGAGAAAGAGAGTTCTAAGGCAGACTCCACACGTCTACTAAGAATATTACCTAAATTAGAGTTGTCTAAACATTTTTATTGGAGAAAAATAATGGTTGCAACACATTACTTAAGACATTACATTATTTACATTTGGACTAATGTCCTCATGTCTGATATTATTATTATCAGACAATTTCAACATTTGTGCCTTCTG
>OZ010607.1:9321656-9574156 GCA_963932145.1 Acanthosepion lycidas | reverse complement strand
TTTATTCTTACATCAAATTGTTATTTAAATTTAATTAATGGCTTATATATATATATATATATATTTTTTTTTTAACTCCTACTTTGATAATGCTTGTAAAAACATTTGATGGCATGTAAGGACCACCCCTGCATCCCTCCAAGAAATTCTTTAGTGATGCAAAAACAACTTTCATTTTGAGGCAGTTATTAAATTCTGATATTTAGAAGGAAAGAATTTTTTATTTTATTTCTAACTTTTCTTTTAAAGCTTGGCTTTAAGCTTTTGTTCTTATGAAATAAATAATGTCCTCTCCACCCACCCTCTCATAGTGTTAACCAAACAATTTTGTTTGGCAAGACTAGTTAATGAAGTGTTATCAAGTATGTTAGCTTTATGCTATGGTTATAGAGTTAAAATGTTTACTATTAATAACGATAACCTAATTGTTGCCAAAAAAAATAGAGATGACCTTCATGTTAATGGGCCATTTAATTTTTGCATAACATTTTTAGACGAACAAAATTTTGTACTTCTTCTCTTACCGATTTTTTTTTTCTCTCTCTCTCTTTCGAATTCCAGGGTCTGTTCCATCCTGCCCGCAAAGTAAGAGATGTTTATTGGAAGGTGTACAACACTGTGTATATTGGTGCCCAGGACGGCATGATTCCTGCCTACCCCCGTATACCAAATGATGTCAAAAATCAATACATCCGCTATGAACTTGACTACATGTTATGATTGATAACCAAGTGTGTGTATGTGTGGAGGGGAAGGTTACATTTCAAACTCTGTCTCGGCAAATGAAGACATTAACAATGACTGCCACTCTAACCATCAGCAGATCCTTTCAATTTTACTGCTGTCTTTGGAAATGCTTGACGAGAAGAAACACCTCAGTTTCTTTCTTCATTGACAAGTTTTTCCTCTCTCCATATTTGCTATCAAGTTGGGTAGGGAAAGCACAACAAAAGACATTAAAAACTTAGCATTTCTTCAAATGCATGAAAGGAGTTATTTTCCTCCTCATTTTGAAAGTCGTGATCACTTATTTCCCCCCCACCAAAAAAAAAAAAAAAAAATTAATAAAACACTCTCACACTAAGGTAACAATGAAGATATAATGGCAGTTGCACATCTATCCAGCTGTGATAGTAAATTAGGGAAAGCTAGTAGAACGAGATAAGCAAGGTTAAACCTGGTCAGTATTAAATGGGTAACATTGTTTTGCCTTGGTGAAGAGAAGAGGATAATGGGAACTTTGTGGAAAAATAAATTGGTTGGGAGGTCAGTTTTAAAAGAATGGAAAATATTTTTAAAAATATCAAGTGTTTGGGTTATAAGTGGACTAGCAGCGGGAGTGTTGTGTGGTTTTTGCAGGCGAATAAATGGTGGGCTTTGTACATAGCTATTTCCTCCTCCTCCTCCTCCTCCTCCCTGCTGTTCATTTAGCTAGATCATATGTCCTCCCTTGGAAACTCCAAGCATCTCGCACACAGACTTTGTGCAAATCTTTTCTAATTCTCTCCACTCTGCAGGTTGAGTGCTATTTTGGGGTAGTGTTCATGTATTAACACATTTTGCAAAGATCTGGTGTAGTTTTGCAGGAAAAGAAATGATTGACTTTCTGGTCTGTTTGTATATTACCCACTTCCCCTCATTTCTATGTTAAAGTCATTTAACTTCCAGGTTTCTTGAAGTTCCTTTCGTTAGTTTAACTATGAAAAGCAATCCCCACCCCAGTAATGTGAACATTGACTTTTTAAACCACTGCTCCGACTAATCATCTTCAAAATTCAAGTAGATTTTGCTGAGTCCATTAAATGTAGCATTAAATTTGTGAGAAATGAAACCCACTTTATTTTTTTTTTTTGTTTTGTTCTTTTGAAGGAAAAAAAAAAGAAATGTATTTTTTAGAAGGAAAGAAAAGCTGAATGTTTAAATGTTGCATTTTAAATAAAGTTTTTTTTTTTTTTTATATTTTTTTTTTTTTATTTATTTCCAGTGTATAAATAAGATTGGAACAATGGAATTTCTTCAGATTTTATCTTGTCATGGATCATTTTTCCTTAAGCAAAGTTTCCCATAAACATATTCTTGGAATATTTTAAATGTTGTCAAAGACTTTACCTCTCCTAAACAAAACACATTTGCTGGCACTAAACCTGTGCTGGAATTTGATACATTTTTGTGTTATATTCTGCTTCTTCCAGAAAAGAAAGAATTTGTATAATTTAAAAAATATTAACCCATTAATATCAGATTTCAGTTGAGCTGGTTAGTGTGTGTGTGTAAAAAGACTTGAGAAAAAGGAGCACAGTGACTTGGTTGGCTTTAAATATTTTGGTTGTAGGAATTCATTGTCTTTGTTCTTTTCCTCTTCCAACATTATCTCTCTATCCTACAATTTGCACACAATTTCACATTTTCGGGGAAGACTTGCTTTAATTCATGTAAACAGTTGGGAAATTTCTTGAATCAAATTGTCAATTGTCACTTTAAAAATTTATAAATAAAGAGTATGTTTATGTCTTAACAGTTGTCTGTGTTTTATTTCTCTAAATACTAAAAATTATTAGCAAGCATTTGAATTTCATGCAATTGCCAGACTCTTTCATCAATACACAATCACTGTTGTGGTTATTGCAGTTTTAATTTTGCTTATATTTAAGCCTGGCTTGCAAGTGTCAGTTAAACAGAAGTCTATATCAATGCAGCAAAAGGTGAAGTGTCTTTTAGGTAGAGCTATTTGTCATTGATAGAAGAGATGCAGCTGTCAGAAGTATGTTATTGCATATCTGTTGATCTGGATAATTTTGTGATGTACCCGTGCTCAAAATTATTGTAGTTACCTACTAAGCAAAATATTGACCTAATGAAAATGCAATAATTAACCAACCAAAATAACATTGCAACGACAGTGTGTTTTTTTTTTTTTTTTTTTGTTTGTTTTTTTTTTTTTGTTAAAAGTGAAAATATTTGTGGTCAATGAATATGGAAATAAGGTTGTTGGGAGGAAAATGATCAAGGGGTTTGCAAGAATTTATATAGAGCGGGGTGGGGGAAAACTACATTTTGAGTATGTTTATAGAAACCCTAAAGGAGTTTAAGTATATGTAGTGTATCTATTACCAAATTATTGTTGCAGTATTTCAAGTCAACATCTAACAAGATAGGTTACATTATTTTGTTGAGTCTAATACTGACAAAGGAAATGTAAAGAGGGCATGAAATTCCATAAGTTTGTTTTATGAAGAAAATCCAAGATTTAGTAACTTAAGTTTGTGTGTGTGTGTGTGTTTTTTTTTTTTTTTTTTTTAAACTGTTCATTCATATTTTACTAGAATGTTCCAAATTAGGATTTTTTTTTTAGAACGTTCCAGATTAATTTTATGATTAAAAGTATTGTCATTCTTTTTCTATCAACCGTACTTTAAACATTGACAAAATGGGGAAAAACAAAATAATTGATCAAGATCTCTGTAAATGTACTGTTGACCTTCATACAAATGAACTTGGTTATAGGAAGATATCTAGTTAATTAAATGTGCCATTGAGTTCAGTTGGTACGATAGTTTGTTAATGGAAGACGTGTCATTCCATTCGTCCCCCCCAAAAGCTCTGGTTGTCCTAGAAAGGTAACTGAACATACAGCAATATTATTGATGAGAAAAGTTGGCAATGACTAAGTTACGCTTAAAGAATTTCAGGGAGGACTAGAAGTAAGTGGAGTAAAAGTGAGTACGGATACAATTAGTCGTTCACTTTGTCAATATGACATCTTTTTGAAGACTCCAAGTAAAAAAAAAAAAAAAAAAAAAAAAAAAAAATCAACCGAAACACATTCTTGCTAGACTGGATTTTGCAAACAAGCATTGTATCAAATCTGCAGCATTTTGGGAAAATGTACTTTGATCAGATGAAACAAAATTGAACATTTTGGCAGAAATGCTGAGGCAAAAGTCTAAAGAAAAAAGGTATTGAATATTTGCCAAAGAATACTATCCCAACAGTAATATTTGGGGGGGGGGGGGCATCAATTATGATCTTGTTGCTTTAATGCCCAAGGTGTAGAAACATTAAAATAATAGAAGGGAGGATGAATGGAGCATATTATAGGGATATTTTGGACAGAAATTTATGTCAGAGTGCACATTCGCTGGGCTCGAAACCAGGTTGGATCTTTCAACAAGACAACGATCCTAAACACATTGCAAAGCTTACAAAATCATGGTTAAGTTCAAATAAAATAGATATTCTAAAATGGCCATGTCAATCTCCGGCTCTCAATCTGATTGAAAATTTATGGAGAGAGCTGAAACAGAATTCAAAGAACCCGCAAAACTTGCATGAACTAAAGGAATTTTGTCATGAATAATGGCAAAATATTAACTAAGAAACAGACAAGAAATTTGTAGGGGACTTTTCTAAACACCTATTTGCTGTAATTAGCAATAATGGTTATGCCACGAAATATTAATAGGTGATTTAATAAATGTATTGTAAACTTTTGTGTTATTAAATATTAGGTTGGTGCAAAAATAATGACGTAATAATGTTTTTTAACGTCAAAAAACGACATTATTACGTCACTAAGTTTGTTTTTTTTTATAATTCTTAATTGTTTGACTAAAGGCTTAAATATATATTAGCAGTAAAAGATTCATTAATCTGTGTTAGAAATACGTAAAGCAGCATTTTTTGTAATGCAACCTTTTGCATGGCATTGTATATGCTTAAATTTCTAACACGCAAAAACCTGATTATCTCATCTAAACCAGTGATATGCATTCAATCAAGGCTTTAAATGAAGATAACCCTTAAAAAAAAAAAAGTTAAGTAGGCAGGTTGCACATGGAAGGTTTGTGCAACATAGTATTTAAAAAAGACAATGTAACACAAACAGGGATTTAAATGAGTTAGGAATATTGAAACAAGATTAAAACAAAACGCTGTAATTTAAACAATAAAATAATTGGTACAGGTTGAGATTTCATCAAATTAAAAATTTACTAGTGGTAGGCCTCATGAGGTTCTGCCATTGAACTATTCTGCATTTATGACATGGGCCATGGATTTCATTTTTTTTCTATATGACACTGTCAATACTTAGGAAAGGTCATTAAATAAAGATAGAGAACAGCCATAAAGAAATTCAAAATTATCATTAGATAATGTCTAGGACCCCATTTTTTTTTTTTTTTTTTTTTAAGGCGAAAAATGGAGAAAACCAGTTGTGGGTTAGTGATTAATGATATCTGATCTCAATATATTCAAATTAGTCACTGGATAGGACTACCATGTCCTTCCTATGTTAAACCAAACATTGTAGCCTATTATCATTGCTAGTTTTGACCCCCTACTTAGAACTCCATTGTGTTTTTGTGACCAAACTATATAAAGCCTTGTAAACAATGGCCTGCTGAGTATTTTAACTGGTGGAAAATTCATAAGTGTTTGAACCAAGTTAAAAGATGGTATCTTAAATGCTGATTTCCATGGTAGACTGACAGATTTCTCTTTATCCACCTTCAACAGTTTGGCCTTGTGCCAAATTAATCCAAGTTTCTTAAAAATCCTCATAAATACATTCTATTTTGCTCAGTGAAACATGTAAATTTGAACTGATTAACAATACCAAATATTGTATTCAATAGCAATAAACTTTTCCTTTGAATGAAAAGCACAAATTGTTTCTTTCCACTTCATTTTGTAATCATTGTTAACAGACAAGTCAACAACTAAATCATGACCTAACAATAAAATGGCATGCAGTACCTTTCCAAAAGGTGCTTGAACAACTCAAGGAATTTGCAATTTCAAAACAACATATCTTACTTCCCCCATTACTTGGCTTCAAAAAAGGCCCCCCACATATACTGGAGTTGTTTCAACAAATGGGGAATGAAAGGCCAATACGCAGCAGACAAGAGGAGGATAGATGGATGGACAACAGTATATTTTGAACATTTATCATTTACTTTCTCTCTCTCCCTTGTTTTCAAGTAAAAACGGAAATAAGTTGTTTTAAATACTTACCAGAACTTTGGAAGAAAGGCAGTATGTTCCAGAAGTAAATTACTTTTATACAAAGTTACTATCACTGTCCCTTACCTGTTGACTAATATTTCAAATGGCATTTATTTTATAAGATATTTTGTTATCACTCCTGTGTTTGTCAGGGAAGATTTATGTACTGTTTGAAACAGCTTTTAATAAATGATCCTAATAATTAGTTTGTTGTAGGGTAATAGTAAGTAAACTTATCTTACAGCCAAGTGATTCCAGGCATGG
Organism: Acanthosepion lycidas; assembly: GCA_963932145.1. Classification (NCBI taxonomy): domain Eukaryota; kingdom Metazoa; phylum Mollusca; class Cephalopoda; order Sepiida; family Sepiidae; genus Acanthosepion; species Acanthosepion lycidas. Next base: position 9,567,883 of record OZ010607.1, on the reverse strand, counting down.
AACAAGTGGAGTGAGTTGTTCAGTTTGGTGGAAAGCATTCCAGGACAGAGAATCAAGTTATGCTAAAACTTAACTAATTCTAAAAATCTTCAGATATTTAATTTTTTAGCTATTGATGTGGAGCTTGGGAACCACCATCGAGGTCTATTATCATAGCTATTTTGACCCCCTACTTAGAACTGATAGTGTTAACACATAGGAAATCCACTAAAAAGATGGCATCTTAAATGCTGATTTTTCATGGTAGACTAACACATTCTTTTTATAAAAATGTATGAACACAAGAAAAATTAAAAAGTTTAATTTCAGTACCTTGTCTGTCATCTTTAATGTAACATGTATAAATGAAGGATTGCTGCCTAAATACACAAATATATATATTATGTATGTATGTATGTATGTGTTCGTGTGTATGTTTGTACGTATGTATGTGTGTGTGTTAATGATATGCAAGAGCGCACGCGCGCTCTTGCATATCATGTGACAATTCTGAAGCTAATTTGACTACAGTAAATGGATATATAGTTTGGTCAATGGCATAGCCAGAGCCAGCAGTACATATTTTACATTTTGTGTATGATGCAACCCCCCTACAATTAGCTTTAAAAGTCGCTTGATATGTGAGTATATATGGTATATATATTACACACACACATTAAAGATGACTGACAAAATATTGCAATTAAGCTTTTTATTCCATTTTTCTTGGATTTGTACAAATGTTTTCTTTTCTGGACATAGTGTTAAAACTCCAAATATTTTATATATCCGAGTGCTTTCATCTATTCTATTAGCCATTATCAAGGTTTTTTTTTGTTTTGTTTTTTTAAACTGAATATGTAGATTTTTATATATAAAGGTGTATCTATAGTGATGAGAATTTGTTTTTTTTTCTTCTTTTTTCTAAACTCAATCAGCCCATTGTGGCCATAGTCATAGTTGATATTTATTGAGTGTTGTTTTTTTTTTATCTTTATTATTAATGCTTCAGTTATTTTTTTTTACATGCGGATGAGACTATTATCATATGTTGCAGATGGAGTTTGGTAGGTTTCCGTATGTGTTTAAATGGGTCCTAATTGAGCTATGGTCTGAGAGATGTAGCGAGTCTTCTTGACATGCATGTAGTGGTTATGTCCAATATAATTATTCGTGAATTTGTATTGATCAGATACACAGTTCCTTAAGAGGCATGTAAAAATCTAAAACAGCTAATTCATTGTCAACAATAAACTCAGTTGGAAGATCCAAATTATAGAGTACGAATATTATTTATGAATTTACATTTACATGCCCCCTTGCATTTTGTGTTTGGGGGGAAAAAAACAAAACAAAAAAAAAAAACATACCTATCACTACAGATATATAAATATCTATATATCCAGTTAAAAAACAAAACATTCTTGATAATAGCTGGAAGCACTTGAATATATAGAACATTTGGACAGTTTTTATACACGATGTCCGGAAAAGAAAATACTTGTACAAATACGAGAAAAAAATAAAAAGCTTAATCTTAATTTTTAATAAAAAGCTTGTCAGCTGTCTTAAATAAAACTTGTATAAAAGAGGGATTGCTGCCCAAATACACTATTATATATATGTGTGTGTGAATATGAATTGGGATCAAATATGAATCAGAATCTGAGAGAATGATAGGATAAAGAACTGTTATATACTGTACCTATAAACACTAATGCGTATGTCCCAATCCTCATAAATACGTTGAACACTATTGTAAGGGAGGGAGATAATATGCTGTCTTAAGTAGTTCATCACTAGCAGTGGTTTACCTACTTCATGCTGCTGTATTGTATTTTTCTGATGTTATAAAGATTACCATTCCATTTCCAACCTCCGTTTTCATTATTCCTCACTCAGTAACCTTTCCTAAGTTACAACAAGAACTAATAGGAAATGTTTATAAATCTAACAGGTTTCACTTTTATTAAAGCTTCATCAGAAAATGAGATGTGGGGGGGGATTTCTGCTATTTTTATTTTGTTGTTGTTTGATTTTCGTTGGTGAAGCAGACTTCACATGCATCTGACATGGATACTGCTTAATAAGTCAAATGCCTGTGAAGTCTGCTTAACCAACGAAAATCAAACAACACAAAAATAAAAAAATATCCTCCAAAATATTTTTTTTTCCATATCTCATTCTTTGATGAAGCTTTAATAAAAGCAATACATTAGGTTAAACTACAAATAGGAAATGTTTATAAATCGACCTTGTGTGCGTGTGTGTATAGAGGGAATGCATTTTCTTTAAGATTTTCCAAATGTGCAGACCAGTAGATTTAATATACACTGTTTAATAAGTAAAAATGTATCATCTATTTCAAATACGAATTATCCACTGTAATAACATTTGAAGTAATGGGAATGTTGGATTAAAAATAAATCCATTAATTCTTTAGAAATTGTTTTGTTTATATTTCAGATATGAAACTGAAGCTTTTGAGAAAATAATTTGAGTGAAGAGGATGTGTTTTTCTTAAAAAGGGAAAATAGAAACTTGCTTGCAGTGGCATTCTTTCTGTCCGAGCAGTAAAGCACACTAGATCAAACAGTGGTTTCCCTATAAAGGGAGAATCAGATTCAATTCCTGCTAAGGAATGCATTTTATTTGCTTTAAGATTTCATGAATGTGCAGACTGATAGATATAATACACCCTGTTTAATAAATAAAAATGGGGCATCTATTTCAAATACAAAGTGTTCACTATAATAATGTTTGGATATATATTATATAAACATACATTTAATATGTGTGGATAGCAAGCAGGTAGAAGTGCAACTCAGTAACTTGGTAAAATCTAAAATCATTATGTAAAACTTATCTGCATGGTTAATTGAGAACAAATAAAGAAACTGGAATACACATTACTTAGAGAGTTCTATCAGGTCATCCCATAAGTTCTGTCCGAATTTTGAATAAAGAAAACAAGTGACCAAATGTTACATTTAATTACAGATTCAATCAACAATGTATTTTCCCTGATTATCTATGACTTCCTTCCATTTATTAACAAGCTTACTAATTCCATTACTGTAAAATTCTTTTGGCTTTGATTCGAAGAACTCACAAATGTCAGTTTTAACCTCTTCCTGTGTTACAAAAGCTGTTTCTTCCAAATGATTCTGTAAGCTACGAAACAAATGGTAGTCTGAAGGAGCAAGATCGGGAGAATAAGGTGGATGAGGAATTTTCTCCCAACCCAATTTCTTCAATCTTTTGTGACGTGATTCTTGCTGTGTCAGGTCGCACATTGTCCTGATGAAACATCATCCCTTTTCAATTCATTAGAGCAGGTTTTTTTTCCCTCAAAGCTTGGTTCAAACGCTCTAATTGCTGACAGTATATTTGAGCATTAATTGTTGCATTAGGTGGTAAGAATTCAAAGTGGATTATTCCTTGGTGATTCCACCAGATTGAAAGAATAACCTTTTGCCCATGAAGTTCCCTTCTCGGTTGTGGCTGGGGTCCTTCCCCTTTACCAAGCCACTGTCTACGACGCTTAACATCACCAGTCACAAGTCTATCCAAAAAAGGTGAAACAAGTTGGCGAGAATGGAGAGAAGAGCAGATGTCAACTCGGGATTTGAGGTTGTTTTCAGACAATTCATGAGGCACCCATTTTCCAAGTTTAGGAACTTTTCCAAGTTGTTGAAGATGACAATGAACAGTTGTATGGTTTGAACTGAGAACCACTGCCAATTCCTCAACTGATAAAGCAGGATTTTCTTCAAGGTCTGCTTCAAGAATCTTTTCATCAAACTCAACTGGACGTCCGGTTCGATCTTCATCTTCAAGGGTGAAATCTCCACCTCTGAATTTTGCAAACCATCTTCTGCAAGTTCTTTCATTCACACATTCCTCACCATAAACTGAGTGAATGTTTCTAGCCGCTTCGGCTGCTGAGTTTCCTTTCTTGAATTCATAAAGCATTATGTGTCTCAAATGATTCCTGGATACTTCCATGTTGGCAGGGTTTTAATCAAACAAAATTTAATTTTATTGTTCTCTGAAATAAAATTTGATCAGTTTAAATGCATTTAAACATAAAAATAATGTTCAGCTCCATTAGACATTATAAAACACTCTTTAAATTTTGTTCATTTTAACAAAAAGTTAAAATTCGAACAGAACTTATGGGATGACCTGATAGAAAAAGAATATTCTGTGAAAAGCCTAGACAAGTGCATTCTATTGCAGAATCATAGATGGAAGATAAAAAGAAAGAAAGAAAAAAATAAATAAATAAATAAATCCATTCTCCTGGGTGACTTAGCTTGAATGAAATACCCACCCCACTTCTCTACCAAAATCAAGACTTTTTTTTTTAAACACTTTTCTTGATCCACTTATTTTTCAGGTCTCAGTAAAATCTTAGGAGTTTTTAATTTTTAAAGCAGGCATTTTCCTAACTCCATTGTTTCCTGCACCCCAATTTGGTTTTGGCGTCAAGTTTAGGGTTTTATTCATTCTTTTTCCAATGGATGCTTTTCACAATGACAAATCATTTCTTTTTCTGGCATTAAAGGACATTTTTTTTCTTCTCCTGAAATAGAGAGAATGTTTGTGGTGTGTGCATTTGTTTCTATTAAACAAAAGAGAGAACAAATATAAAGTAGAGGGCTACTAAAAACAACAACAAGGATGCAGTTAGATTTTGTTAACAACAAAAGTTTACTCCACAATGGATGACTGGCGTTTTGTACAATGAAAACAGTACTGCGAGAATAGGCTGAACATTGACTGTTCCATCTACCACCCTACATCAGCAGCAAACAACACAGGACTCTCTGTTACTGGGGTGGGTGGGAAGGGACAGTGAGAGAAATCACGTGACAATTCAAGGGGAAGGAAGCGAAGGGGGTTCATTCATAGGCAGTAGTAGTAGTATTGTAGTAGTAGTATTGTAGTAGTAAGGTGGTGGATATGTGAAATTCAAAGTGGAACTGTACACTGGACTCTTTACAAATAAAAGATATAGCAGTTTTTTTTTTGTTTTTTGTTTTTGTTTGATGAAGCAACAATACATATTTTCCGAAGTCTACAAACTTCAATGTAGTTGAAGGATGTAGTGGTAGTAGAAGTAGTAATAGAATTTATATTATTAATAATAGAATTTTGAGTAGTAGTAGTCATAGAAGTAATAGAATTTATAGTAGAATGTGGAATATGAAATGATGAACAAAAATAAATCTGCCCGCAGAGAGTGGAAGTTTACAACTAAAATGGTTATTTTTTTGATGATAAAGTTAGTGCAGCAAAGACTTGCAACAAATGTTTCTTTTTTTTTTTTTTTTTTGCAACAGTCATCATACAGTGTATAAGACTTGCAACGATTTTTTTTTCATTTTTTATTTTTGTGACAGTTGTCACATGGCACAGTGCTGGCATGGCCAGTGGCAAGCAACTTTTTTTTTTTTTTTTATTATTGAAAAAATTTTGTTTTTAAAATGGTAGGAGAGGGTTTCAGATAAAAAGAAAAAGAATGAGAAAAAGTGAAGAAAAAACTTTTTTTTAAAGAGTTTTAAGAATTTTTTTTTTAAAAATAAACCATGTTATCATTAAAGAGTTAAAATTTGGTAGGGGGTAATTATTTTAAAAAAAATTATTACTTTTCTTAGTAAACTTTTAAATTTTGTTTTGCTTCAATGCAGGGGCGGAGGAGAAAGAACTGGCAAAAAGGAAAGGACTTTTTTTTTCAGTGTCAGGTGTGCCATTTATACCTACCTACCTTTTAACTCTAACATTCTAAACAGATTTTTTTTTTTTAAGGTAGCACCCTTAAAATGAAAAATAAATAATTAAAAAAAAAGTACCAATATTTTTAATAGTCACAGGGTGAGAGCTGAAAGTGTGTATATATATATTTGTAGATGTCAGTAAAAAAAAAAATCTCTCTTCAATATTTTATATATATATATATATATATATATAACATCTTAAATAAAAGAAGATTTAAAAAGAAAATTCTGTTTTTATAACAAGGATCAATTTTTAAAAACTCAGCATTTTGTGACTTTTGTGCGTAATTGTTCTCAGGTCTTCAGAATTTGATCTGTGATAAAGGATCAGGGTGAAAACATACAATGGAAAGGGGTAGAGAGACAAAGAGAATCAGAGCTTTCAGCTTATACAAGATTCAACATAAATTTTTACTAAACTCACCTTTGTCTGGCTCAAGGATAAGAGGAATGGGAAGTTAGGAAGATTATGTTGAATTAATCTTCCAAGTCAAGAGGACCTTAATGTTGCCTTGAAAGTTTTTTTTTTTTTTATATATGGGTTCAAGCATTCGCATCTGGCACTTGTAGAAAATGTACACCTAACTCAGCTACTCATTTGATAAATTAATGGTTCCGATACATGAATGGTAAGTATATGGTAAATTTGGAAAACTTATTTTGAAATTTTTCACTGATTAAATAGTGTTTCTTCTGATGCTGCTGTTTCATTGTCAAAACAGTTTTAAAAATGGTTATATATATATATATATATATATATATATACACACACTTTTAAAAATATATTTTCGTATACAATATTGCAAATGCTAATATTTTGGCTGGCTGATTCTTTGGCTGCATCCCACACCTAACAAAGTTTGAAGAAAGGATCTAGTAAAATGTTGACAACAGGAAATATATGAAGATTTGGTAGTTTAATGATTCTTTTCAAAGTTAGAGATAATACAATTTTATAATTACCATTTTACAACCATGTTCGCAGTGATGAAATAAATAAAAAGTTTTAGTATTATTTATAAATGGTATCTACAACAGACATTTCTTTGTTTTATAAACATTTGTGAAGGATGTTAGTTTCTAGTCCTTAAGAACAGAGACAAAAGAAACAGAAATTTTTCTTTTACAAATAGATGAATAAACAGATCACTGTAAAGAAAGCGATTTTATAGTAAATCAAATTTTCCCCAGATATTATTTGCATATCTCAATGTGTAGAAGAAAAGCAAAAATGGAGATTTGAATCTGGATGTTCAAAGAACTGAATTGCTATAACCAACTTCTATCCAAATAGTTTTGATTAAAAGGCAGAATGTGCCTGCAACATGAGATAAAGCAAAAAGGAGAAAATTCTCTATGACTAAGCTTGATCAAACTACATTTTGTTTTTGTTTTTTTTCAAAGTATATAAATAAGAGGAAAATAAGTTAATAAGTAAGTTCTTTTATAAATAAAAATCTAACTGTGTTGTATTTTTTTCCTACAACTCTGGAACCAAACAACTGTTATTGTCAGAGAAAATTGTTTAAAAATTAAAACAAACCTTGTCTGTGGTGTTTAACTACATTCACACATTGTTTTAAAAATGATGGAGCACTTTTTGTTTTTTTTTAAAAAAAAGAAACCTGTTTTGTCCAACACTTTTTCAGAAAGATTCATTGAAAAAAAAGAAAAAAAAAAAAAAGAAGAAAGTACAATCATAAACAGTGAAACTGAATAAGTGCATGGGGGTTAAATAAGGATCCATAACTAAAATAAAATTTATTACTAAAACAATAAATTGATGTAAATAAATTCCTAGTGAGTATAAAACAGAAGAAATTTTGTATTCACAATCCACCCATGAGACAGAGAGAATGAAAAAAGTTCTTCTGTGTGCACAAACCTGGTTGATGAAGCTTGATATGAACAGCTTCTATAAAAAAAAAATTGTTTAGCTAACTAAGCTTTGTACAGTACCCTAAACACTTTGTCAGAATATTTCAAAGTGGAACCCAGGTTGTTCACCAAATGTAGTCCAATTGCTGACTCACAAACTGAGTCAAGTGAATACTATCACTGCCTCCACCCTGTCTTATATGAGTATGTGCTGTGCAATCTGGGTCTCCAACTGAAAGTTGGTTTGCCCACTTTGTGCAATTTCTCTAAATTGATTGACACACCAATCTAAATAAATATTAGTTATATCAATAACTATAATTTGATTGCAAAGATCAAAAGATAACAAGCTAGTCATGCAAGCCATTATTAGTGGCTGCATATCGAACTTGGTTTAGCCTAGGAACTATCAGCTACAATAGTCAGCATTTATTAGGTTGGTGCAAAAATAATGTCGTTTTCTCACATACGTTACTATTTGAGAAAACGACATTATTTTTGCACCAACCTAATACAAGCTGTTAGTAGTAAGTTTGTTCATAAATGGAGCCCTCTTTTAATAGCCTTATGCCAAAGATCTTTAAGAAACAACAATGAAATAATGTTCACCTTAAATCAGTATTAAATGATTTCACAGGTTGGTGTTGCTTATTAATAGTAAACATGAAATTATTTAATGTTTCTTATTTATTGTAATGATATTTTTATGATTTTATCCATTGCCAAATGACTATTTTTTTTTAACACTGTTACTCCTACCTTGATGGTTAGAAGAGAGTGGTTTTCCTAAGTGTTCACTCATGCACATTACAAGAAGCTAGTAATGAGACCTTGGCAAAGAGACAAAGAAAAGTCAATTCATGCCTTTCGTATTGACTTTAATTTGAAATGAACATTAATTCTGTTTGCTATAGCAAGTGTTGTAGCAACTTGAATCGCCATAATAATAATATTAAGGACTGGTCAGGAAAGGTGATCCTTTGGGAATTGTGCAAATGGCGGCTGGGATTTTATTATGTGAATTAAAGTTAGAGTAAAACTGAGAGGCTAGAAAAATATTACAAAAAAATTATAGAAAAACGAGTGGCAGTTGTAGCCAAAATTATTGGCATATATGAAACTGTCTTAAAGAGCCTTACAAAGAAATTAAAAGAATTTGAAATCTGACAAAAATAGGAAATCATCCAGATATTATTAAAATAACCAGAATACTAAGGAAATTGCTAGAGTATTGTGGGGATTCATTGCTACTTAATCTCTAGTGAAAACCACCAGATACTATTGATATGAAAAGTGAATGAGTATAAATAATATCCCTTTAATATTAGACATGAAGATTAAGAAAAGAATAATGTCTGATTTCTGAAGAAAATAAAGGTGAGTTGCACTTAGTTGAAATGATACAGATGCCTAAAAAAGAGGACCTTATTATCAAAAAAATAGTAGCAACAATTTCAAAGAGAAGCTGAACAAGGAAAAAAAAGAAGGCTGAAAAGCAAAGTTCAAAATTTTGCCATGGGTCAGTGAAAAAAAAATCTAAAGAGAAAAAGCAGGGTGGGATACAATATTCTGCAAGTTGTTCTGACTAATATTCTCTTTAGTTTTCTATCAATACTTTCTTTTGGCCTTCCTCATTCTTAAAATTCTGAATTTGGAAAAGCTATTTCTAATTTGAATGTTGTTTGGATTCATATTTTCATCTTTATTGTTTTCAATGCATTCTTCAGTCTGGCTCACATGTAGAAAACACATACAGTACAGTAGAAGTGAAGCAGGGCATAAAGATTATTCAGGATCTGTGAGAGAGTATTTTGTAATTGGCCTAATGTTTGTTTGTTGGTACCAAAATAGCAATAATCTCAAAAAGTAGATGAAGTCAGAAACCTCAAAGGCTGATCAAAAGTTTTTAAAAAAATCTAAGAGGAAATATGTAAACAAATACTTACCGTATGAATTATACTAACTAATTTCAGTCTTTCAAAAGTATACAAGTTAATTCATTTGGATGCCTCCTCTAATATCATTTTAGATATGGATATGTCTGTAGATTATATCAATATTCTTTCTACTCTTAAGAGAAACTGGAAAAGAAAATCCAGTTAAATACACTAAGTCGACTGACATGTATGCTAATTGCTTGCAAAACACTGATTAAAAGTTTTTTTGCAAAAACCTTTTTCAGCCCCACGTCCTCCCCCCAAAAAAGGATACTACCTGTTAGAATCTTTGACACCTAGCTCCAGAATTAGCCACTGCAGGAAATACTCCAGTGGAAGGCTAAAGAATACATTAACCAACACAGTAATAAAACCAACAAGAAAGAGGATATTAGTTGAAACAACTCCTGGAATAACAATAATAGCTCTTTTGAAAATTTCAGATTCAAGCAACTATTTTCAAGAATTGCAGCCTTGATTTGCAAATATGAAGACAGAGACATTTGCTTAGCATCCTTTGCTTTCTCTTACCTGTTTACCATTCAACTGGAACCGGAACATAATCTGAACAAGTAGTGATAGGACAAAAGGGGTGGGAATTAATTACATGGAAGGGGTGGGATTGCACAGTCAATCAAGTCAGAAGAGTGGAGTTGAGCCTCACCCACTGCTGAATAACAGATTTAGACTCAAATGTTGAAGCCAATTTTTTTTTTTTTTTCATTTTTTAAAAAGAAAATTTTTGTTCTCTTTTTACACAATGAAAAAGCCACTAGCTGAACTACTTGCCTCTGGCAGGGTTATTTTTTTTTTAACATCCAATTAGAGAGAAAAAATGTTTTGAAGAAAATTGTAGACTATAATAAAAAATATTAGAGTAAGGAGAATTCAGACAATGAAGGAAAGAAGAAAGAACTGTTAAAAAAATACCTTATTTTACTTACATCATCTCTCTCCATTGGTTATTAAAAATTTCTAATGTCAACACGTGAGTTAAGAGACAAGGGAAAAAAGGTTGCAAGCCAAAAATACTTTCTGAAACAGCTAGAAAACTTTCTTAAAAATAAAAAAAATAAGGAAAAGTAGTGGGGGAAACTAATGATTTTTTTCATGTGGATAGAACTATTTTTAAAAGAAATATTTTGTTTGTAAATTGTGAAAAATCTTCAAAGCAGAAAAAACATAAGTTAAAAAAAAAAAAAAAAATAACTCCCCTAGCCACGAGAACACTGGCCATTCTGCAGGGCAAATATTCAAGAGTGAGAACATTTAATGCTATTGTTGTTGTTGTTGTTCATACATCACAGGTAATTTGGGGTTCTTTTCTTCTCCAAATGCTCACTTTGAACGAGAAAAAAAAGTGCTCATTGGAAAGTCACAAAACTGGAGGCCCCAAAGATAAAATAAGCTGAATAATAATAATAATAGTTATAATAATAATAATTATGATGATAATAATAAAAGAAAAATAGATCAATTTTAGTCTTTTTTTAGACTTTAATTTTTTTTTTTTTTAGATTTTTTTTTAAAGATTTTGTAACTCTATATACCATTTCAAAAATATTCCATATAAGGCAATATATTTTTCATATATCTTAAGTGGGTACACATGGAACAAAAATTCACATTGTCAAAAAAATCTTTTTTAAACATTTATCTTTTTTTTTTTCCTTGAATTGGATTTTATTTCTTTTTTGTTTCTGAGGAAAAGGGGAGAAGAATTTATTTGAAAAAATTGTTTTAAACATTTAAATTTCTTTTTCCAAGTACCTCTCTGCCAATGAGAAAAGCTAGGGCAGTGAACTGGGTTAATGCATGAGATTTCAAATGAAAAATACAAATAAGAGGAAGAAGAATCACTCAAGAATAAAGCAAAAAAATGTGTTAACTGTTAATACACAATAATGATTAACTTGGTACACGGTCAGTTTCATTTTTTTTTTTTTTTTGTCAACAATATTGTCACAGTGAGCCAATGATCCCCACCCCTGGCTTAGACATAAAAGAAATTGTCAATTTCCTTCTTTTTTTTTTTCTATTTTACACAATTTTGTATCTCAGTCAAACAGTCCGGAGTGTTAACATTTTCTATTGTTGTGTGTGTGTGTATCAAATGTTCTGCAAAGATTTGCTTTTGTAGAGATGGTGGCAATCTTTGGTAACAGGTGGTTTGAAAGAGACAGGCAAGATACAATCATGCAGAGATCTTAGTAGAGTAAGAAAAAGATGGCACCAAAAAGAAAAGTTCTGAAAGAAACAAAATGGTATACATGGTCCTCAGCTCAGGAATTTAGTCTTTTACTATTGGGAAAAGCCAGGGAGGAGTGGGATGTGTAAGGTGTGGTGGAGGGGCCATCTTGCCAAGACAAAAATTTAAAAAGAAGGTAGAAGATGCAATCAAACTGAAAGATAATGGCTAACAAAGATTTAAAAATTGATGCCAACCAAAAAGAGCTGGGATATTTTATGTGAACACATCCCATAAATACTCAAACAGGGGGGGGAGGAACAGGGACAAATATTTATTAAGAATGACAATCTAGCAAGTCATTGTTAACTTTGACAGTACTGATGAAACATCTGCACTAAAAAGGTGCTTATTTAATCTAAGAAACAGAGCCTTACAAATAAAAATAGTTCTTCTCTATTGAAGATAGAATTTTAGTTATTTTTTTGGTTGCATATTTTATTTATGGTTGATAATTTTAAGATATTACCATTCTTAGATGAACTGATACTTTGCTTAACTTCAGATATATAAGGAGAGAGAGATGGTGGGGAGCTCTTTTATTTATTGTTTTTGATAGAAAACAGAAAAGGTTAGATAATATACCAACCAATTCAGTTCATTCTTAACAATCTCTCTCTTTGCTTACAGATCATACAACAGATTGATCAAATTGTTGGAAAAGTCTTGGAATTTCACTTTTCTTTATTTTCCTGTTTGATAAGTTAAAAAAAAATAATCCCAGTTAATTATAAATTTTTTTTATTCATTATTTTATTTTTGCTCCAACAAAGATTCTTTGGAAACAATTGCTACTTATTTTTTGTATAGTTCATGTTTTCCATACTACTTAGGCAAAACTAGTAGCTGTAAAATTGTCCAAGTATGTGTGTAAACTGATTCCAGAATGGGTATAATGACCAGGGACAAAACTTGATATTTTCTGTTAATTTTTTTTTTTTACCAGGTTTAATTAATGTAATTATTGATACTATTTTCTAAAAGAAAAGATCACAGCTAATGTTTGGGTGCATGATCTCACTAGAAAAAGGACAACTTTAAAAAAAATCAGTGGTTTTCATTTTCTTTAACTGTGAACAATAGAAATTTCCCTGACTGGCGTTCTATGGTTCAACTGTGAATGACAAATTTCTGCTACAGTTAAAGAATTAATGTCATAACTGAAACTTGTATCAAAAGACAATAAAGCTTCCTAACATGATTGCATTGGAAAAAGGACAATATATGAGAATTATTTTCAGAGATTCAATAGGTATGCACCAAATTTAAGAAAATAACTGCTTATTTTCAGAAGGAAATAATTTTAAAAATATTTTGAATTTGGTTTCATACTGTGTTTTAAATCACTCTCTGTAGCTTTCTCTGAACTAATTTCTAAATGTTTGTTTTTCAGACATCTGCCGTTCTGCCTTCCTTGGGTGTCTTGTGTTCCTAAAGGTTGAATCATTTTATTTGGTAGAACCATGCTAATAATCTCCAGACTACCCACTGTCATGAAGACAGAGATGTAAAACTGGATATGATGTATGTGTGGGAGCATATACATGCATCCTTAAAAGAGAATTTGGTAACATTCTGAAATACAACAGATATGAGGAAGGTTGGATGAAAACGACAATGATTTTTTTTTTAAATCTTGTTATCCAGCAAAATATCATGTGGAGTCAGCAGATTGTTTAAAAAAAAAAAATCTCAAATATTCTGAGTCAGGTATTCTGTAATTCCAGTTGAAAAAAAAATCACAAAATTTTCAACTGAAAAGGTTTGAACCCTCTTTAACCTGCTGTCTAGTAGGAATGAACATGAAGCTATTTGCAAAGCTTTTTTGAAAGGTCTCTAAACAACTGTTGAATAAAGAAGAAAATAAAATTGCTGACAAATTTTATGCTGACCTTCAAAAGTAAATTGTCAATGAAAGTTTTTGACTTTTTTTGCCAATATTTGTACTGTTAAAAAGTGTCAAGGAGTTATGTTAAGCTTTTGATTTTACTTGATCAAAGTTAAGATACACAAGAAGACTGCATATTTTCAAAGACTTTTTCTTCTGATGAAATTTATCAAAGACTAGCATCCTCACCATTTTTTGTTTAGATCAGTTTCAGCCAGTGGGTTCTCTGTCCTTTCCCAAGTGTATGTTGCATCTTGATAATATTCAACTCTCCCACACTAATGGTGACAAAGATTACTTTGACACTGAGAGCAGCACACAAATCTTTGATGCTTGACCAGTGAATAGGTAGTGATTAAAGTACCTGACAATAAATGGAAAACCACTTGGCTCAAACACAAAAACAACAATAAAGATATGGATGATAGTCTGAATAATTGAGAACACTTCACTTTAAAACTTAGGATAATTTCTAGGATGTACTGACTAAAACAGTGAAAAGTCTAAATAAGTCACCAAATAATGACCATACTACATCTCCGAATTTTAGATATGTTTTTAAGAAGGGAGAACCCATGTAAAGATCAAAACAATAAAGATAAAGATATTTGCCTAAATAATTCAAGCAGTAAATCTGAACATTTTAATGAAGATAAAAAAAAAATCTCAAAAATGAAAAAGTTATTTTTTTTAGGATAAAAGAAAATTAAAACAAAAAATTTACAGATAATACCAACAAGTCCAATTGTCCCTTGGTAGCCATGGAGGACCCACGACAGGTATCAAAATCTGCAGATACATCCCATATGCAAAATGGTGTAGGATTTGCATATGATCTACATACATTATACTTTGGATCATATCTAGATTATTTAAAATATCTAATACAATGGAAATGCTAGGTAAATAATTGTTATACTTGAGGCATGAACAAAAGATTTTGGCAGGAAATCAACTCGTGAAAAAATTTTAAAAACTTGTATAAAAATACATTTCATCAAAATCTTTGTGTTATTAGTAAAAAGAAAAATTGAAGAAAATTTTGATCTAAAAATTAGTTGTGTACACTCTAGAGAACTGAAGGTATTTGAGAAAAACAATAAGAGAAAAAGTTTAAGTACAAAAAAAAAAACAAAAAAAACTAATAATTTGAATTAAAAATTTTTTAAAAAAGAACATTTATTTTAAAAATGTAATAAAGATTGGCTAGTGGTTAGATTTTAATAAAAATTTTCAGTACTTATTTAACAAATGACAAGTTTTTCTGCTTTTTTTTAAAAAAATTTACATTCCAAATTTTAAATAAAGTAAAACAAAATCCAGTGTGCCCAACACAAGTTGCGAATCAATGAGACAAGGCAAATAATACTCTAACAAGTGTTGAAGAGAAATTGAGGATTTATGAAATGAAACAGACAACAAGGTATGCCTTCACTTGATTAGTGTTGATTCAATGTCACACTTGGCATGTAGAAAATTCATGTTTTGCTTATTGAAGCATTTCAGAAATTTCTTTTTGTAATAGTTTTGATCTGCAGTATTGAATACTCAGATATAAAAAAACAACTATATTACATGAGACCCTCTGTGTGATTGTGATTTGCTACCCGCCTCATGATTCAACATGTCAAGTGGCTGAAGCAGTTGCATACATCCTTTTGCTAGATATCTGTAGTTGAGATAAAGTAAAAAAAGCCAAAATTTCTAATGCTAATTTTCTAGGCAGATTTCCCATGCCATTCGGAAAAACTGGTATAACACAATTCTTCCTTCTTACACCTTCCCTATAAATTTGGCCTCATTCTGTAGTAAGATAAACTTAGGTAATATTGAGAATAATATTGTTTGAGAAAGCTTTGTTTATAAATGAGAAATGTTTGATTTGGGATCAATAAAAACAAAAGAATAACATCACAGAGAGATTCCTGATAATGATATTCAGGTAACAAAGAGTTAACCATTATTCAACAAGTTATCTAGACTAATATCCTTATCTTTGCTGTTTTAATCATAATTTTTTAATTAATACATTTTTCAGTCTTCTTTGGGTGGATAGTTTAAGTTGAGCATTCTTCTTGATGGATGGTTCTAGATGTGGGCATCAAAGATTCTTGCAGACAAAAGTAATCCAGAAGACAGAAAAAAAGAAGGTCTGGTTACATATACAAAGAATATGAACACTTTTTTTAAGCATAAGCATGAGACATTAATGATACCAATTTGTAGGTACAGAAGGCCCTTGTGAAATTTTTGTTATTTTTACTGAGTAAAAGTATTTTCATGGCATTGATGCTGAGATCTAGAATCATCTGAAAAAAAAAAAAAAAAAAAAAAAAAAAAAAACTATTGCAAGAATTATACACAGAAAGAAGACCAAAATACTTTCATTATGATAAAAGCAAAAAGGATGAAAATACTAGTCAAAATAATTTGTGGAATGACAATAATGCCTCCTAAAATTTCAAACAAAGGGATAATCAATGAGGCTAGGATTTCTCTTACCAAGAACAGACCAAGAAGCCATTTTGTGATGCACTTAAGAGGATGTTTGAAAACAGTCTAATGGCAGCAACTGTTAAATGATTTATATAATCTGGTGTAGGGGAATGGACAATTTTAGTGTGTGTGTGTGTGTGTGTCTGTGTAAGCATAAATTGTCAGTCAAAATGTAATGTCAATTCTTAGAGAATGGCCATAAAAAAAAAAAAAAAAACATAAACCATTTGGCTCTGAAAGAAAAAAAAATTCTTCTGCAATTTGGAGGATGAATATTTAAACACTTTTTCTTTTCCTTTTTTTTTTTGGAAAGATTAAAATTACTTTTTAACAGTCAGAGAAATTACAGATTTGAAAATAAAAAAGAGTAAAGAAACATTGGAGGTCCATTATGGGGTAACATTTAAAAAAAAAAAAAAAAAAATCGGGGGTTAGGAACAAATGGACAGGAATTTAAAAAAAAAAAAAGAAAAAAAAAAAAATGTTTTTTTTTTTTTTCCTTAAATTAAAAAGGAAAAAATCTTTTTTTTCACATGTATAACAGTTTAAACAAATATAGATTCATCATTATTAAAAGGCTGTGTGAAAATAAAATATTTGTAGGTGGAGAAAAAAATTTTTTTTCAAATGTTTTTCCAAAAGTAAAAATGCATGATCAATTTGGAACTTTTACTATTTTCAATGGACCTTAAAATAAAAAAAAATATTTTTAACAATTTTCCAGCCCCTATATATATATATATATATATATATATATATATATATATATATATATAATTAATAATAGTATATATATATTTTTTTTATTTTTTTTTATTGTCTTAAATTTTAATTTTCTTTTCTTTAAGCATTGTCATTATATATATATATATATATATATTAAATTTAAAAAATTTCATTCATTCATTCAAATATTATTGATTCATTTAGAGGCTTGCCTCCCAGAAATTGAATTTTAAAAAGAGAGGAATAAAAAAAAAATATGTGGAATTAGATTTGAAAGTTTATCAAATAGTTTTTGTTTGGAAAAAAATCTAGAAGAAAAATTGTCTTCTGACATCAATGAAAGAGGAAGAAAGTGAATTAACAAAATACAAGGCATAAAAATATATAACACACAGTAGGCCATGTCTACAAATAGGCATGTTCAAAAGATACATACATCTCCAACCATTATACATACTATAATCAAATATATGAAGGTGTGCATGCCTTTGTTCATATACTATGAATGATAAAAAAAAAAAAAAAAAAAAAAATATATATATGTAGATGTTTGAGAGACAAGAAGTAAAACAAATATTCATTGATCCTTAGAATTCTGAAAACTGAAAACTGAATTCAATATTATAAATGCTTCCGAAATGGCTTTTTATGACTGGATGACAAAGTTTCTTTTGCTCTTTATTCTTATTTCCAGATTAACATCCTTATCTTTGTTATTTTTGCCATAACATTTTGGGCTTGATTAAACAAAATGGGATTAAAATAACAAAGATGCTTGACATATGGAGAGGGCTTGAAAATAAGAAATTACTTTTTGTATGTTTTAGAACTTTTCCACCAGACATTTTACTTTGAATCAATAAATATATCTTTTAAACACGGATTTATGAGCTAGCCATTTTTTACTAATTTAATTGATCTTTGATCATTTAAGGAAAGTAAGAGGATACAAAGTTTATTAGTAACTTCTATCAGATGAAAAATGTTGATAAATTTATGCATAAAAGAACCTCTCCTAAGAATTAATAATTTCTTGAAAGCTCTATTTGGCTGAATTGTTGGGATGACTGGTTCTCATGACCGATTCATTTTGACAATTTTCTCATCTTTAATAAAATAAGGAAAATATTAAGAAATTTAAATTGATATTGACTGAACTTAGTCTGAAAGATTGGATTAAGTTTTCACTTTTAGAGAGCTTGTCTGCCTGAAAAAGCAGCATTCAAAATTTTGGCTTTCACCTGGGATTGAACATTGATGCCATTAGGAAACATGCAACTCAACACTAGAGGAGGTTCTTGGTATTTTCCAAGCTTAGCTAAGTTAAGCAGAAGACCATGCGTAAGGAACACATGAAAAGGACAACACTTATGACACTAGCAACTGTTTGTTAACTAATCATTGTCCTGCATTTGGGTCACACACACAAATTCAAATACAAAATCAACCCAAGTATCTACTGTATTTTATAACATTATAAAGAAGCAAGAATTAAAAATATAATATCAAAAAATTGAGATTCCTAGACCTAATATGTGTTAATCAAAAATAATTTCTGGAAATAAATTAAACAAATGATGTGACTTGAGAGTTTAGTAATAAAGGCTTAACTCAAAATCTAAATCACCTTCATTTGATTTTTTTTTTTTACAAAGCATTCTTTTGTAGAGTGTGTTAATTTTGATCATAGATATGACTGTGTGATTATTTACTAAGCAGAGTCTGGCAAATGGCCATCATAGTGGGGCACCAGTGAGAACTGAACTCACAACACTAGTGAATTAATCAAGATTATACTATAAAAGGTGCCCTCAGCATAATGAAATGCATCATATGAAAAAATTTCCCAACTTTGTCATTGATTTTCTTAACATTTTTCTGGTATATAAAAATTTGTGTGTGTGTGTGTGTAAGGCAAATAAATTCATTGTTCTATCCAATAAAATCTGCAAGAGAAAACTGATATCACTAAGTGTACAAGCCTAAATTAAATTTCCATTATTAGTTCAAACATAAAAATGATATTTCCTCAGCAATAAATGGAATGAGTTTCTGTGGCTAAGGGACTAAGTTGGAATATGGATGATGAGAAAATTCTCTTGGATTTCTCAGTAAATTTTAATTTAGACACTTCAGGTGATGTTACCTGAATGAGGGGGAAAATGTTTTTCCATTTTCCACACGTCAGCCATGTTGATTTAGGTAATGTCTAAATTATGCCTAGAATAATCTAATAATTTTTAAGGGTCAAGGCAGAGGTCACCGGGGATATATTCACACCGACTCAAGAAGTTGGTGGTCCTAAAACTAAGGAATGACAAAAAAGAAAAAAAAAAAAAAAGAAAAAAAAAATCATTTAGAGTGTGTCCGTATATATATATATATATATATATATATATATATATATATATATATATATATATATATATATATATATTACATACACACATCTAAATTTAGACTGTGTTGTTTCTATTAAGGATGAAATATTTCTATTTAGTTTTTTATGCAGTCTGGTTCTGTTTGCATTTCTGGACTAAAAAATATTAAACTCCAAAAAACTTTTTGAGTAAAAATAAAAATTAATTCACTCACACAAGAATTTTGACATTCAATAATTATATATATATATATATATATATATAATCCTGGCAAATGTTGATATCCATATCTAAAAATTTTGCTGAAATTTTAGTATCAGATTATTTTGCTGATACATTGAGGTACAAAAAAAAACAAACTAAATACTGCTTTTTCATTCCAGGACTTGTTATTGAAATCATTTTTCATGCTACCCTTGCTGTTAGTACATTTCAAATAATCCTAAAGATTCAACTGGAAAGAGGCAAATTTTTCTTATAGAGAAACATTGGTGTACAGAAGAGATGGTGGCTAATATAGCAACCAGTTTATTTCGCTCTCAACCACCATGTAAGCCATGTAGGTAATAATATTCTAAGCAAGTGATTCCATATTATACACCGGGATGATCTCCAGTTTCTACCTTGCTCAGCAAAGATAACAAAATCTTCATTAGCCCGACAAGAGAATATACATGCTGCCTTAAATTTTCTCACTCTCTAGTCATGTACCTTTATTATTTAATGTAAGCCCTTGCCTTTCTAGTTAAAGTCTGCCATAGCATATGATTTTCTTATGTGTCTCTCAAGCCTGACTTTCACTAGATTGATTTCTGTTCCACTTTTGTAGATGTTATAGAAGCAATCTTTTTGTGTTGAACCAATTCTAGTGAGGAGACTGTGATTAAGGTATTGAAAACTGCCCTAATGTCATATTGTTAAGAAATCCTTTCAGTTACTTTAACCACACCTCTTACATTACTTGCTGTAGGTATGTCATTGCTAACACTTGGATTTTGTCCCATAGGAACAAAAATAATGAACAACTCATGGAATAAGAAATCTTCCAAAAATTTTAGCTAGGTTTAAAAAAAAAAGAAAAAAAAAAAGTTATTTTGCCTTATTTAAATTGTATTTATTTTAATTGACATAGAAAAATACCTGTTATGAACTGGTTTTTAATAAGGTTAACATAAGGTAAAATAAGTAGAATTTGCCTCAGTAGAATATGTATTTTTTCAGACTTTATATATAAGGCAAGTGTCATATCCACACACACACAAATATATATATATATATATATATATATATATATATATATATATTAAAGAAAAACAGACCACTTTAAGGTTCCATTATAATAATTTATTTCACCAGAGCCCTTTTAAAGGATGCCGGATCATAAGATAGTACTTCCAAAAAATGAAACGAAAATTGATGGGTAGTGTAATTTTGTAATTTAACAGAGAGTGTAATAAGGAGTGATTAGAGAGACATGGTAGAGTTTAGGGAGGGTTTAATTTCATATCTCTCTCAATCATACTTAGTATTGGGGGAGGAGGAGTGACCAGACCTTGACCTATTTAAATGGTTAACTTAACGGAAGTGATATATTGAAATGGGAGGGGAGAAGAGAGAAAAAAAAGGAAAAAGGAAGAAGGAGGAAGTAAAGAGAAAGAGGCTGTAAATGGGTTTAACATATGAAGGAGAGGGGTGGTAAGTTTTAGCAATTTATGTAAAAAATAGATTTTAATGTTTGATAGTGCTATCTGATGATCCGGCATCCTTTAAAAGGGCTCTAGTGAAATAAATTATTATAATGGAACCTTAAAGTGGTCTGTTTTTCTTTAAAATATTAGCTCTGGATTTACATTGAGCTCTCATGATTTCATCCTCCTTGGGACTACCCATATGGATTACCAAGTTTTTCATAACTATATATATATATATATATATATATATATATATATATATATATGATAGATAGATAGATATTTTGTACATACCCACGTGTAGACAAAGCCAATAGAGATAAATGTACAAGCACAACTTACAAATAAGAAATCATGAATTAAAAAAATGGGACATTATAAAAGACCCACAATGATTAAAGATATTCATAATTTGGTAGCTGAAAAAAGATTGTTTTGTAATCAAAATGTAATGAAATATGTAAGTAAATATATTTGTCATTTTCCCCATTCTAGTCCCATTGCCTCTCATGTGTGTCTATTGAAAACAACACTGTACACTTGAAATTTTTGACCCATGATGAAGGAGTAATACTTGTTTAAAAAATTATTTCCCTTTCACTAGAAGCAAATTGAAAAAAAAAATTTCTCACCCAGGATGGCAGATAAAAAGTCCACTGTGAAAATCTTAAATGGAAAAGAAGAAAAAAAAAGAAAAAAAAAAAGAAGAAAAAAAAGAAAAAAAAGAAAGAAAGAAAAAAAAAAAACCAAACCTCCCCTTTGGATATTACAAGACATGTTTTAATGATAAAATAAATGTAAAGAAAGAAAAAAAAAAAAAACCCAAAAAAAACAATAAATTGGGAGGATGGGAAGGATTTCTTTAAAAAGAATAACAAACAGCTTAAGTGGCAAAGTCTTCTTTTTTCTTTATAAGTATGAGGTATATGCAAAAGTTTCCAGAAGTTGTTTTTTTTTTTTTAAATAAAAAAAAAAAAAAAATTTAACCTGGTATTTTGTCTCTAATTTTTAAAAAAGATGGCACCAAGGATTTTTTGCACAGACCTAATATTTAAAAAATAGAAACTTATTGCTTACAAAATTTATGATTTGAAGAGAAAGAGTAAAAAAAATATCAGCCCAATCTCGTCAATATTTTTTTTTTAAAATGAGGCAGTGCTGAAAAGTTCTCAGCAGAACACATTTCCCAAAATCTAACCAAACATCAGAATCTTTTTCTGAATCCCAACTTGGCTAGACCAAGAACTTTTCAGCCCCACAAGCCCCCACCAGATACATAAATTCTTATTTTTTCAAAATTTTCTTTTTCTCTGATACACAAAAGAATTGTTGAGAAAGCAACTGGCCTGAGATGTCCTCCACTTTGATCCTATGACTAGAATACTGATCAGATTATTAATAATAAAAAAAACAAACAAAACTGCCTATTAAAGACAGTGACCCCAGCCACCACAGCCTTAAAAAAAGTAGCAGTGATCTTTCAAATATCTTAGTTTAAAAAAAAAGAAAAGAAAAAAAAGACAATTATTTGATTAAAGTCAATAATACCTTCTCAGTTTTTATATAAATTCATAGAATAACTACTGTAACACCAACAGTGATATCTTCGACAAAACCCTCATCAGATGATTAGCCCCTGCATAAAGGCAGCATTTTTGAGACACCCCAGCAGAACCTTGCAATCCAACCAGATTTTGGTTCTTCAAGCACACGGCAAGAGTATCAGGTGTAAGAAAATGCAGTTTATTCCCCAATCTTGGAGCCAATCTTCTTTGATACCAAACAGAAATTGGTCAGTTATATCAAGACTGAAGTGGAAATAACACCCTGGCATCTGACTACAACAGAATAAGCACAAGTTATAAAATCAATATTTCTGACCACCCCAGCCCAGCATTATGCACTTCCCAAAAATAAAACACTGATCCATTCAGTATTAAATGTGCAACTCAGAAAAATAAATGACCAGACAAACAGGGAAATAGAACTGAAGGAAAAATTAGCCAAAATAGGTCAGAAAGCAGTGTATGATGACTGGACTTCTGTTATGACCTTTGGTGAATGTTTAATCAGTACAATGATTGAATTTGGCATTCCATTCAACCTATGAGTGCTAAATCTGTTGTTGGCAAATTTTATGTACAACGAAACACTGATGCTTTTGCACAATAAAACACTGAAACAAAAATATTTTCCTTTGGTTATTTTTTTTTTTTTTCCATTTTTCCTATAATTTTTTAATGAGTCATCTTTTTTTGTTGGGGGGGAGAGAGAGTAGTGAATGTTGGCTAAAAAGGAAAAGAAAAAAAATTCTCTTTAGTGTTCAACTGAATTTGATCTCAAGACATGATTACTTTACTACCTAAAAGAGTTGTGTATCTAAATTAGTTTGGCTGTGTGTGGGGGGGTAGCTCTGTATTAGTGCAATGCATAAGAATGATCCATGGAAACAAATACCGCAATTTCAATGAAAACTTGGCTGGATTATTAAAAAGAATTTTTTTCTTTAACTTCTAGAGGAAATATCATCAATATTATTATTATTATTACTGTATTAATTAGTTTGACTCCTTATAAGCATTGCTTTTTATTCACTCTTCACTATTAGTATTCTTTTATGATTTTTACTTCATTTTATTATTATGGAGAGAAGCAACAATAATAAAAATGTATTAAAGCAACTAATACCAGTATAAGTATATAAAAAAAATTATCAGGAGAGGAATCAAAAAATAATGAAATGGCAGAGTGAAAGGTCAAG
Organism: Acanthosepion lycidas; assembly: GCA_963932145.1. NCBI lineage: Eukaryota > Metazoa > Mollusca > Cephalopoda > Sepiida > Sepiidae > Acanthosepion > Acanthosepion lycidas. The sequence goes on along the minus strand of OZ010607.1, from coordinate 9,544,115 downwards.
GGGCATTTCATGTATAGAATAAGAGAAAAGGCACAGCAGGTGGTGCTCTTGAATAGTTTATGTAAGGACAAAGTGATCACCTGAAGAAAGGTGAGATCATCATATAGAGAGCATCAGAAATGTTTGTTCTCTTTACCTGCCTCCACAATCCTTTGAATTATGGAATAATTCAAACAAATCATTTTCTGTGAGCAGAGAATTTCTGGATGAGGGTTGAGGAAGACTTTTGTAAACAGATTTGTTTTTAACTGCATTATAAGAATGAAAAAGACAATATGTTGCTAAATGTTTAGTAGCACTTTGATCGTTGGCAATTCATTCTAGTATCAGATTAAAGTGGGAGAATATTAGTAGACAATTGCTGTCTTTGTCTTTCCCATATCTTAACAAATTACATCCGGTCTAAGATCAAGTTCAAATCTTTAGTCTCATCTTATTAGGATGAAATGATACAAGCAATAGTAATCAAAATGATCTGTTGATAAATTTACTATCTTACTCTTATGAACTGGTTGTGATGAGAAAATTGACACTTTTCACATCTTGACAAATCCAAAAATTCTTTAAAAACTACTTAACACTAAAATATTCAGTATCAAATAATGTTAACATTTTCTCTACTTTACCTGTCAAGTACCAAACATTAATTATGTTCTCCTTTTTGAAATTCTTGCTTTGTCTTCCTTTTGTCCTCTGCTCTGTGCCATGACTAATACCTGCTTTCCAGAGATGCTATTTAGTCTCTGGGGAATCCTCATTGTTCTATTTTTGCCTGACACATGCCAACAAACAAGTAAAAAGGTTATTGTTGAAAGGTTCAATATTTAAAAAAACAATTTTTAAAATCCTTGCAATGATGTTGACATTTCAGATGATTCCAGTCATTTTTATCTCTTCTGAGATTGGGAGATGGAGCCTTTGAAGACATAAGCACTTTACTATTATTGGCTTAAAACTATCAATTTCCAAAATACAATTGGTAAGGATAGGAGTGTAGAATCATTTCATTATCAGTTGAGATCTTATGCCATTTGACTGTTTGTCAATGAGGTTCAGCATTACAATTTGAGATCAGTTTAGTATATTTTAGAGCAATATGATTGCTAGTTCTGCCTTTATCTTTTTTTTTTTTTTTATAGAAAAATATCACTTTTCTTTTTTATTATTACATTAAGCTAAAATTAGTGTTTACATATTTGCTCATTTTTCACAAGAAGCTTGTTTCAACAAAATTATTTTAGCACTAAATTTTTGACTTGAGATAATTATAAGAGACCTGGGAGATTCAAACTTTTTTGCTTGTTTAACTTTTCATATAGAAATATTAATTTTTTTAATATGCCATATTACTTCAAGATGTGGGAAACCATAGCTTCCCACAACTTCCCGACTTTTGTCTAAGTAACATTTGACCCATTATCATCCTTCTTTGTCCTTGGCCTATCATCCATTCACTATTTCCCCACCACTTCTCTTGCTTTCTATATGTCCTGTGAATGTTAAATTCTCCAGGCTCTCTTTCCTTGTTATGTGTCCCAGAAATTTCAGCTGTCTATTTCTGACTATAAGTACCAGTTTATCAAATGCTTAAAATCCATTTAGCATAATTAACTTATTGGCTGCATATTACTGAACTTTACAGGGTACAACCATATTTTCCTAATCTTTCTCAGCAAAAGAAAATCCACAAAACTGAGTGTTACATGCAGCAGCAGTGAGTTAAATCTTATTCAATACTGAAAAAAATTAACTTTAGATGCTTATTAAAATAAAATTTTAAAATTTAATTTTTAAGCAAAAGCATTAATCTTTTTAATTGTCTAACTAAATGAAATTTATTTGGGATGAGTCCAGATTGTCATGGTGAAAAAAATTGATAGAATTTGAACAGGAGATGAGCAGCAATTAAAGCTAATCAAAAAATTATCATAGGAAAGTATATTAGACAACATATTTCAATGATTGCCTATATTTAAACTAACATCATTAGTCTTTTGTCCCAATATCTCACCTGTGTAGCCCCTCTTGCCTTCTTTTTCTGTCTAGCATTTAAGAATGTTGAACTTTGATCTGAGACACTATGCCCTTATATCTTTGAGACACATCTTATTCAGTACATACATTTTCTAGTGATTCTATTCTTGAGACCCACATGCTGAGCCTCCAAATATACATGTCAATACTCCCACTGCATTGTTGGGATAAAACCAATGATGAGGAAATTAGCCCAAAACTAATAAAGACACATATCTAATTAATAGACAACAGCTTTAAACAGAAACATGATCGATATTGTACTGGATGTTTCAGAAATCAAATCATGTGACTAAATAGGGCAAGGACAAAAGAGTTATTTTGAAGAACTCATCACTCAGAAGAGGAGGAGAAAAAAAAACTTTTTCCTTTTAAAAATATTTTTCATCTTTGCAGACTAAAATCACTTGAGAGTATCAGCAATCTTTTTTTTAAGCTACAGAAAACACGCACACATTATTTTATATATATATAAGCTAAAAATAAAAATGTTCATAAAAACAGTAAAAATATAGTGAAATTTTTTTATGGGTAGTTTACAGCAGTGACTTTGAAAACTGTTGACAAGGTAAATCCTCATTAACTGTGAAAGTGAAAAATGGTGTTTATTAGGTCATGGGACTTAATCATTTTGTATAGAAGTTTACCTGTCGCTTTCCAGTTTTAGAATTTAAAGGTGGGTTATTTTGGCAATTCTTTGACATTGATAAGAACTTAAAATGCTGTCAAAATAGTTTTGGAAAGTGTTCAGAAATGTGATAAAAGCAGAAAGGCTGGAAAAATAATTTAGCAACTGATAAAGAAAACATTAAGAAACAGGCTGTATGTCTGTGAGGCTCATTCTTCTGATGTCCAAAAAAGTGGCAGCAATATTTAAATCAGAAAGAAAACCCATAAGATCTCTTGTGAATTAATAGCTATCAATTATAATTATTACTCTATGATAAAATATTATATATATATATATATATATATACATACACACATCGATGACATTTTATTTATCTACCCACATAAACATGATTTAAATGAGATTACGGATAGATTAAATAAAATAGAACCTACTATAGAATTTACCTATGAACTTGAGTCTAATAATTCTTTACCTTTTTTAGACATACTACTCATTAAAAATAAAAATAAATTAGAATTCAAAGTATATCGTAATCCCACATGTAAAAATGACTATTTACACTTTTACTCTCACCATGATACTAACACTAAGAGGTATTATTATTGGATTCTACTTAAGGGCTCTTCGCATCTGTTCAGCAAAATATTTAGATGAATTCACATATATTGAGGATACCTATTCAAATCTTTTGTATCCGAGACAATTATTACTGAGAGCTAAAAATAAAGCGTTGAAAATTCACTCATCAGCGCAAAATGACACCTCGAAGGCCACTACAACTACATCAGTGAAAGGTACACTTTCAGCTGCCCGTGATAATAATTCTTTTGGTTGCATCTTTCTACCATATAACCATTTGACCAACGTATCTCCAATAATTTAAATGCGTTAAAAATTAAAACTACAATATTACCTACTAGAACTATCCGTAGTTTATTAAATAGTGCCAGCAAAGAACATATTATATCCGATGCTTGCATCTACCAAATCTCATGCAAAAACTGTGACTTAAAATATGTGGGTGAAACATGTAGGTCCGTAAAATCTTGTGTTTTCGAACATAAATGAGATATTCGCCTCGGAAATTTAAACAATGCTTTAGTTGTACACACAACTAAAGCAGATCATAATTTCGATTTTGATTCTGTGAAGATTTTAAAATATTTTCATAATAAAAATCGTAGGAGGATTTATGAAGCAGGCATAATATCCCTCTCACGCACGGTGAATACTAGACCTGGCTTCTTTAGTATTTCCCCTTTTCTAGTGAGATTAATGCTCGACAAGCGTACATATAAATTTTAGATCAAAATAGAATTCTTTTCATTTTTCATTCAAAATACTCAAATTTTAGGAATACGTTTTCACAGCGTTGCCCACGTGATGACAACATGACCATGTTTAAACGGAACGCTGATCATATAAAACTTTCAGTTATCTGTTTGGATAAGTCTTGCTCTTATGTCCATCGTCTTTGTCATGTTGAATTGATAATGTTAATTATATTTTATGAATATGTCCTGAAGATGGTTTATTAGACCGAAACGCCCGACGCTGACATTATATTAACATTAAAACAGCATAATTGCATATAAGGATTTTTGTTTGTTTCTTCCGTATATTTTTCTTCATATATATATATATATATATATATATATATATATATAAGACAGAGAGATAGAGAAAATGAATATTAACATTTTGGGGGGAAAATAAGAATTTACCTCATGCTAAACAGTCAACAGAGATGACAAAACACTGAAGGTGTCACAATAGCCACTTGTATTAAAGATTTTATTATGATGCTAATAACACTGGTTTCAGAATTGCAGCTTATATAAATTTTACAAGCTTATTTTAAAGGAAAAATAATATTACCTCTGTCCCATAATAGTTGTTACATTTTCAAAAACATTTCATGCACTAAATGTAACAATTATTATGAGATGGAGGTAGTTAACATACCCATCCCACCTCATTCTCTCACTATTTAGCCTTGTATCATACTAGGCTAAATTAATAATGATAATGTCTTCAATGAAACTGAAATGGATATAAAACATTGACCTAAAAAAAAAAAAAAAAAAAAAGTTATATTGACATCTTTTTATTTTAATTATTGGCAACATTTAATAAATATTATTTTTATATGCCCTCATTAAATATTTATGTTGTTACATTTAAACTTGACATCATTAATGTTTTTAAATAAGATGTGGTGTCAAAATTAATTTTTCAAGGGTCAACCAAAAATTAAATTTTTAAAAATTGCATCTTCTGTTTATATACTGCAATAATATAAACTACACACAAAAATGGCAGACATGTAATCATGTTGTTAAAAGGAATAAGTTCCTATAAAAATTCGGCATATGGATAAAGAAACATGTTTATAGGTAAATTTTCTATGAAACATTAAATTTAATCTTGACATTATTTTGGATGTCAGAAAATAATTAAAAGTAACTAACTTAAACAGTTATCAAAATCAATGGTTTCTAGCACTTGGCAAATAAACAATTTCATTGAGTTTATCTTTCATTTTGTTTTTATTTATAAATATAACAATTATTTCAGGACAAATTTCATATACTAAACAATTATTATGGGACAGTAGTATTAATTTAAAAATTGATAACTGAATTTACAAACTGAATATGTTCAATATTTAATATATTTAAAAGTGTGAAGCTGAATATTGGCAAAAACTGAAATCAATGGTAAATTAACCTTTGTTGCTAAAAAAAACAAAAACAAAAAAAAAACAAACAAACAAAAAAACAATAAATTATATCAATCATTAATTTTTAAAAATGTTATTTTTGCTGCTTTTTATTTCAATTCTCACATCACTATTCTACAAAGTAGTTTGGATTGGAAATGAAGAAAAATCTCCTGCCAACATTTCAGCTGATATTCCTTATTTATTGGAAATCTGTCTTTCAATGCTAGCACCTTTACTGGTTTTGAACAGGAAAATTTGACTGGCAGATGTTGCTCAAATGATGACTAGACTTCATCTAAGAAATTTGCAGATCCTTATATTTAATACTATTAGCATAACTAAATTGGTTTTATATTTATGTACTAAATTTAGGATGGCAAAAGTTCTACTATGAAATGCAATGAGTATTTATATTGGTAAACTGGTCTGTAAGATGTGTTTGCTAACCATTGCACTATAATTGATAATCTGAAATGACACCATTATATTTATTAGCTTAGGTAAACATAAGGCTAAGAATATAGTGTATCTGAATGAGGTTAAAACGCAATGAAATAATTTAAATCATTTCTGTGAAACAAGCTTGTTATCATGCTATAGAAGATACCCACTTATTTAATAAGCTTACTATTTTTTCTTTAAATATTTATCAATTGTTATAGCTTGGTTTTGAAAATGATCCAAAAGTGTCTCTTTGCAAAGTATGAAATAGCTCAAAGGCCTGTTTTTAAGGTGATATGCATTGTACATGTGACTAAATCTTGCCAGTCTTTATACCAAGAGTTTATATGCCATCACTTTCTCTGGGGTGGATGATAGGAGTAAGATTCCAAAGTTGGTTCTCCATTGGAGTTTTATCCTAGACAAATGACTGAGAAGTCTGTTAAGGGCTGTTATCCCTTTAAAGTGATATTCTGACAGTAGTGCTAACATAGGTAACTCGGGTCTTGAACTCTTCATAGAAGCTTACAGTCATAAATTTTTATTTTAAAGCCAAGACACATTTTTAAAAAACAACTCAACTGTACATTTAAGCTAAACTTTTCACTGGGAAGCAAGAAGAATTTTTTTTATTTAAGTCAGAAATATTTTGATATTAAAGAAATAGAGATTAGTAGAAACTTTTTCATTTAAGACTGATGTAATATTTACCGGGGTTGATTTGTTTTTTACAGCTTATCAACTATTTACAGGGAAGTATGGATGGAGCGTAATGATAGTTAACAGCATGGAACACAGACTCTGTGAACAAATTCTAGCTCAGAAACCTCAGGTTCACTTCATACTAATATCCTTGCAAAAGGCATGAATCCTTATTTGCAATAGGTTAGGTCAAGGATAACTTCCTGTTGTTAGCCCAAAGCAATGAGTGAGGCAGGCGGAGCTCTTCAGCCCTGTAAGACAGTCCATCTAAGAGAGGTCTACTCTGAGAAAATCCTATGGCTTGGTTGTCTCACCACCTTTAAAAATCCAGGAAAGGCCACCAAGCCTAAAGAGTGATCTCAATGTGTGCAAGCTGATACACTTTAAAAACCAGTGCAGATAGAGTTTGTATTAGGTTGGTGCAAAAATAATGATGTAATAATGTCGTTTTTTGACGTTAAAAAATATGTCAAAAAACGACATTATTACGTCATTATTTTTGCACCAACCTATTATTAAATGGACAGACCACCCACTCTTGAGTCTTGTAGGCAAGAAACAAAGCAACAAAGTTCATAGAAATTTAAATAACAGAAAAAATGCAATGATATTTTTTTTTCTTTAGCAACAACTGAAATGAAGTACTTAAAATGCTAGATTAGAAGGAAAAATTAGAATGGAAGGATATCAAAATGCCAGTAGAATCTTTAATACTTATAAAGTCAGAAATATGAAATGGTTTTAGCTAGCTTCAAGTGACAAGGAAATAAATTTAATTGAAATGCTTGTATTTCTCTGCTGTTACAATGGCAGATTCTTGGACCTTCCACTCAAAGTAATATAAAAATTTGTTATGGCAATTATATAAATATTGCAGAGGAAACACATGCTTGACAGCTAATAGACACAAATTGATTCAAATGAGTTTCTGTGGTCGGAATAAAAATTTGTTAAAAGTAAGTCACTTAATGGGTATAGGTGGTAAGAAAGTGACCCTAAACTGGACAGATTTAAATAATAATAAAAAAAAAAAAAAAAAAACAAAAAAAAAAAAAAAACTATTAAATTGAATTAAAATTTTCCTTCATGCTCACAAATCAAGATTTAATTTTAAGAAAAAATAACTAAATAAATAAAGATAAAATTATCAACACAAGAGGCAATTTCTAAGCCCACTAGATTTCTAGCAACTTTTACAATATACTTTGGGTATTTTCTTATTGTGTAGTTGAAGAAAGATGAGCATCTAGTACTAACCTCTTGAATTAAAAAAAATCCCAAACTACAAATTTGAGGATATTTTCACAAAATAAGAATCCATCATGAAGTGTCAAGAGCAAAAAGGAGTCAAAACATGAAAGAGTCAGTGGTTCACAAAATAATGGCCATAGCTAATTGACCAGACAATAATAGAATAATAAAGACTATCTTAAGTGTATACTAAAAGTCAAGAAAACTGAAGATAATAAAGGAAAGAAATTCTTAGACTAAATAAATCATTATAAACTTCCTGACAAATTTGAGTTGACTAACCACACTGTAAATAATTAATACAATTACTTTTACTTATTCTTACCAGCCAAAGAAAATAAAAAGTATATTGCATTAACATGAGTGTCACTAAAACATCATCTGATCTCTTAATGGTATGTTTAAGTGAACCCAAAATTTGAATTGAACTTTGGCAATAATGTCAATTGGTGCATGCAAGGATATTGACAAGATAGAAAAGATGACCATATCATTTTTATAAGGCGATAAGGACCAACAGGATAATTAAATTTGATTTTTAGAGATCAGAAGGCAAGGAGAAGCCAATATATATAATTTCCGTAACAGTCTTAAAATTACGTGTAAAAATTAGACAGTAAATTTAAAAGCAAAAGACTAAATTCTGTGTCCACATAACTGCAAAGCTAAATATATGCAATGTAAGTTTTGTAATGAAGTCAAACCAAAACAGAATAACAGTAAATAATCAGCAAATAATTCTATCTTAACCTTTTTTTATTATTTTTATTATATCAATGTCAAGATCATAAAAAAAAAACAAAAACAAACCAAACCTGTAACAAATTAATATTTGTGTAAGATGGCTCATTTCTGATGCCAACAAAATCAAGAGACTATGTCCGTAAAATTTATTTTATGAAATAAAACCCAATCAAAGCCAAGTAATTAGTCATAAAACATGTACAAAATGACAATGTTGAATTACTGTATTTGATGAGGGCATCTAAGCTCCCTCCCTGAGTCATTTACATTTTATATTATAGAAATAGGGATTTAAGCAAGGTACAAGTGCTGATAGTTTACAACTTCTAGGTAAATATTAATTTACCAGATACCTTAACTTCACATATAAGACCTGCAAGATATCTTTTTGAAAAAAAAAAAAAAAAAAAAAAAAAAAAAATGGAGGAGGAATCTTAAATGCTATCAAATACAGTAATTATTCAGACTTCTTCAATTTCAAGGCTTTTTTTGGTTTTTTAAGAAATCATGAACTGTTAGTCTGGTCTATGCAGACAATTTAAAATAGTGTAGCAATAAATGTAATATGAACAAGTCATGTGACTTGAGCAGTGGAGAGAATGCAGATGAAACTGTATGGCTTGAAAAAAGGCATACAAAACCATATTTTTTAAAAACTTTTATTTTTTTTTTTTATAATATATGTATGTAGGAAATTTGAAAGAAGGCTGCCATGTGAGGTGTATAGTTTAAAAATGGCAGGAGCAGGCATCAACGCATGTCCACTCCAAAAAGACTTTTAGCAGCATACAGAGAATTTTTGCAAAGACTTTGAAGATTAAAAAAAAAAAAAAAAAAAGTCAGAGTGAAAAAACTTTCATTTTGTTTTATAAAAGGTCATATCTGTTTTTTGTAACAGAAGATAAAATTGTTACATTTAGTGTGTGTGTATGTGTGTGTGTGTAAATACACGGACATAATTGGGCTGTAAAAAATAAAAAATAGTTAGAAGATACCCCTGTTTCTGAAAAGGATTATCTTTAAGAACCCAAGAGAGGGAAAAGGTGGGATTGAGAAAGAGGGAGGGTTTAAAAGATATGAATAAACATATTAAACAACAAATAATGATAAAGTTTTTTCTTTAGTGGGAGGAAAAAAAAAAAAAAAAAAAAAAAAAAAAATCAACAGAACAATTAAAAAAACAAAAAAATAAAAAAGGAAAATGTGGACTTGACTGAGATTTTTCCATTTTTTGCTTTCCAATATCTTTTGATCAAATAAGAAAAAAAAAAGTATATTTATATATATATATATATATATATATATATATATATGTAAAATGAAAAAAAAATCCTGAAATGGAAGTTGACTGCAGATACTGTCATCAAGTGGTCGCAGAGAAAGTAGGTGGGCAGGTGTTGGTGGGAGATGATGTTGATAGAATGATACAGAATTCACTAACCCAGCCACTTCTTCCTCCCAGGCCATTCATAATCCATCTTCCAACCTTCCTTCCCGAAGCGACCAGCGGTCCCTCAATGAAAGAGAGTAAGTGGTGAAATATACTGGCTGACTCCTGCAATCTGTTCAAAGAATATTATCAATCAATAATAATAGTAATAATAATAACGTCTTGTTTTGTTAAAATCTTTTTAGCCTTGCAGTCAATAATGATGAAGCCAAACAGTTATTAACCAACACAAGTCATCACAGATAATAAAATAGTTTATAAAATCTTAATAATAATCTCGTGCCCTTGATTTTCTTTTTTTAATATTTCATATATTTTTTTTTTCAGTTTTATATATTCAAGTAAGAGTGGCTTTTCTTTTCCACCCTACACTCACACCTTGGTAGTTTTCCATTTTTTTTAAAAAGAAAAATACAATCATTTTCTTTTCTTTTTGTACTAGGTCTGTCCTCAATTTATTTATCAATTTAAATTTTTTTCAAATGTGTTTTTTCCCCCACATGTTATTCTCTCTCTCTCTCTCTCTCTTTAAATTACCATCAAGAGATAATGGCAGGTGGGGTTGTGAAGAGATTTTCAGTAAAGCTCTTTTGGTCAGTGGAAGTTGTGAATTAAAAATACTTGCAAATAATTGCCACAACTTTTCGTCTTGCTTATAATTGAAAAAGATTAAAGAGAAAAATAATGGAAAGCCACTGACCAAAATAAAAAATTGATTGAAGATTCAACTCAAAGATTCCAAATATCAGCACCTACCTGCAAGACACAGTTTACAAAGAAAACTTGTACAAGTCTATTGGGTCATCTCTGTTCTGTTCTTTCAATCACAATTACAATAAAAGGTGATTATTTTTCTCTCTTTTTGTTCCTGTGGTATGATGCCTGACAGAACAGAGTCACTTTACAATTTAGAAAAAAATAAAGGAGAGACAGGAGAAAAAGAATGGGGAATAATGGAAAAGGGTTAAGATCAGTATCAAGAGCTCCCTTTTTCTTCAACTACGACAGAGTAGCTGCAACACACATTTAGGTGAAGAGGGAGTCAATGTGTCCCACACAGAGGTAGTAGATGGTAAACAACAAAAGCTGAAAAGTGGTCACAGGTAAGGAGCTACCATCCATGGCAGAGTGTGACACCAGCTACTATGCACATCTGAGGGTCAGATACCAAGTATACAATGTCTAGACACCATGGGTCTTTCTTATATTTTAAGAATAATTTCTGCTGGCAGCACATAACCAAAAATCTAGGATTCTTCTTCCATTGGTTCAGCTGACTGTTCTGATTCTGTTATCACCGTAGAACCACTGCAAGGAAATAAACAAAAACAAGAAGAGTTAATCTATAGTTTGCACAAAAATGACAAGAAATTCTTAGACATGGTACTTTCACATTTGTTATTTTATTAATAGTTTTATTCCATCTTATTGTTTCTTTTTATTTGAACACCCTGGGTCAATCCATTCTTCCTTATTACTATTATTTTATTACTAATTTTACTTTGTGCTATTGTTTTTTTTTTATCCAAAGTCAATAGGGTCTGCAGGGCATTGTGATAAACAAAAAAAAAACAAAACAAAAAACAAACAAACAAGAGAATAAAACTAGCAACCGAAATTAAGAAATACTAGTAAAAATGAATAACAAATTATTTTTTTGTATCTTTAAAACAGCAACCATGGGATTTGACTGCAATTTGCAAAATATGAAAAAATAAAAAATGACGTTTAATGAAACCTTTCACATAAAACAGGTTTTATATAATTTATATAAATTATGATAAATGAAAATTATTTTTATTTGTTTTGGAATTTTAAGTGATTGGATTAAAAACAATTTACAAAATTCAGAGAAAAATTAAAAAATACATGGCTAATTTTATACTAAAGCGAACATTGAAATTTGTGAAATTCATTTTTTTTTTTGTTTTGTTTCAAGCTACAGTTTTTGCATATTTGGTTTAATGAGCCAGTTTATAAACCAGTAAATTAGAGTTCAAACTGCAGTTTCAAACTGAAAAAAAATCTAATGACAGATCTATAAAACTGTTGATCATGGTAGATACATCATGTTTTGAATTAGGAGATTTGTCAAATGAGGGAGCTACAACTGTATAAGTTAAATATGTTTATTAAATCTAAACAAAAGAATTTAGGAATTAAGGTAAAATTTTGAAGTATTATGAGTTGTGACTTCATGAGGGAATAATGAAATCTTACCTTTTTGCAGTAACCATGGACAAAGAGGCAAGAGCAGACACTGTGTCAGCTTCTTCTATTTCCCGCCTCTGGGCTTCTATCAACGAGTACTGGATAGTTGAAAGGTAACGTTTCAGGCAAGGCCAGTGATTAGCTGGAATTAGAATGGGAACATTCAAAGATGAAAGAAATTTATCAATAAAGAAATCAAGTTAAAAAAAGAAAAAAAAAAAAAAAAAAGAAAAATGTGGCACCCTGCATTTTTAGAAAGACTAAAAAGAGATATTCATAGAAATATGATTTAATTTTTATTCGGTTTATTAACCAGTTGTTAGTTATTTAGAAACGAAGAATAATTGAGTTTTGAGAATAATTCTCTAACTGTATTTAGGCGATCCAAAGAGAAGAAAAAAAAAAAAAAAAAAAAAAATAATAAAAAGAAAGAGAAAGAGGAATAGATAATACAAAACCCGGTCATAAGTAAAACTAAGACAAGACAGGTGTCAAAATATATCAGGTCAAATTACCTGACCGAAATCCAGGGAAATAGAAATTGTTATATTGTAACTCGGCCTGTATTCCGAGTAGCGCTTCCCTTAGGTGACCCGGGTTTACTATGCTTGGGGAGAGGTGTCCTAATGACAGCATGTCTAATTGCGCCCTCACGTGTTCCAGCAAGGTCGTCAACGACTGACTCGTTTGTCGTACCTTATTCGTAATTGTCATCAGCTGGAAATATTTTTGCATGAATCCGCTCATTTCCTGTAATTCAATCATTACAGTTTCTGTATTATTAATTACCTCTTGTCTCAACCTCGCCAGGTTGTCTATTAACCAATTGATTCTGGCTCTATTTTTGGACACCTCTAACCTTGTCACATTTAATATTGTCACACTCTCCCTTGCCACCTGGGCAAGCGTCCTCTGGTTTACCTCCACTTCTCCCAGTTTCCTTCTTATGAATTTAACGTCATCTTCAGTCACTGTTCCAAACAGGACACTCAATGCCTTTCCCACAATCGGGACTACGGATCTCCTTTCCCGCGTCTGCAGTAACTCTATTCCCTGCAGGTAGTTTTGCATGTCTTTCCATTGAGCCTCTATCATAGTGGCTTCTGATTCTAGGGAGTGCAATAAACTGAGATACCCTTTTTGCTTGGGATAATCTTGTCCTACTTTCAACCGGGCTGTATCCAGTTGCGTTAGCTCGTTTCCTAACTTATTTAGTAGCGGCGTCAGGGCTCTCTCGATAATCCCAAAAGTCGCATTAGTTCTGATTTCCCATTATCGCTATTATTTTCACCCCTACTTCCTCACAGTGCCTCTGGGGGGAAGACGCATACCCATCTCTCCCGGTCTCTCGTATGTCAGGTGACCGTTTTCGACCAATGGTTCTTGATCGAGCATTCTCCCTCCTCTTTCCGCATATCACGTGACCGCTTTCGGCTAATGAGACTGTGGTGGGACGCCTCCCGTCTCCAATCGGGCGTGGCTTACATCGTTCTTGTTCTAAAAAAAAACAAAATCTAATTTGGCCTTTTTCACACGTACGAAAAATGATAATCTTGGCTTTTTCTCACCTGGGTTCTGTCAAAACAGCCTGCCGCTAATTAGATGTGACTTCAGGAAGGAATATTGGCGCTATCTGTGAGCCGAGACAATCGTTTTCTTTCCTTCTTTGTTTTTGGTCAGACCTGATAGTCAAAAATCTTAATTATCTGAATTGAAAATGTCTCCACTTCATCATCGTGGGGTTCCAATTTTTTAACAGGTCAGAATCTGTATACAGTTCCACCAGTCACCCCCTCAACACAAAAGACACCTTTCCTCCGATTAAAATTTCGTTTCCATTGTTCAAAAAAATCTTTATTGTTTCAGCCAACCTTAACAAACTTCCATCCTACGCGGACACGGAATTAGTTCAAGTGCTTGACCTGATAATTTTGACACTTGTTAGGTGCTGGTCGCACGTGTGTGTTTTCGCTTACGACCTGGTTTCGTATTATGTTTCTGTCTTTCCTCTTCTTTTTGTTTTATTTTATTATCTCCAAACTCTAACTCAAGAGAGACAAGTTAAGTGCGTTGGGAAACGAAGGTGTGGCTTGGGAAGACGATGAGCAGATCGCGATAAGTTGGTCAATAGTAATGGGTACATTCCTAGTTATAGCCATCGGGGGTGTATTAATATGGAAGGTTAAGAGTAAGAGGAGATTAGCGAACGACAATCTAGTGAGCGTGCAGCAACTCGAGAGTGAGATGCCGAGCAGTGTTCCTCACTCAGACAGGACGGGCGAAGAAATTGCTGAAAGACCAACGGAGGAGGCTGGCGTGAGACCACCACGTGCGGCGGAAAAACCTCCCACAGCGGAGAGGAAAACATTGACCAAGAAGAACAAACCATAGTAAACACATCTGCACCCACAGACACACGCACATATTACTTTTGCATGTAGAACAAAAAAAAAAAAAAAAAAAAATGAAAAGAACATTACATTGCATGTAGAACAAAAGAAGATGAAAAGAACATTACATTGCATGTAGAACAAAAGAAGATGAAAAAGAACATTACATTGCATGTAGAACAAAAGAAGATGAAAAAGAACATTACATTGCATGTAGAAAAAAAAAAAAAAAGGAGATGAAAGGAACATTACATTGCATGTAGAACAAAAGAAGGTGAAAAGAACATTACCCTTGCATGTAAGAAAGTAGAATAGAATTGCATGAGACAAATGCATGGTGCATGTTAAATGATGTAATTGGGTTTAGGTGTCATTTACGGGTAAATGACAAATCGGTTAGGGGAGGATTGTGGCACCCTGCATTTTTAGAAAGACTAAAAAGAGATATTCATAGAAATATGATTTAATTTTTATTCGGTTTATTAACCAGTTGTTAGTTATTTAGAAACGAAGAATAATTGAGTTTTGAGAATAATTCTCTAACTGTATTTAGGCGATCCAAAGAGAAGAAAAAAAAAAAAAAAAATAAATAATAAAAAGAAAGAGAAAGAGGAATAGATAATACAAAACCCGGTCATAAGTAAAACTAAGACAAGACAGGTGTCAAAATATATCAGGTCAAATTACCTGACCGAAATCCAGGGAAATAGAAATTGTTATATTTGGTTGAAGAAATAGAGTTTGGAGATAATAAAATAAAACAAAAAGAAGAGGAAAGACAGAAACATAATACGAAACCAGGTCGTAAGCGAAAACACACACGTGCGACCAGCACCTAACAAGTGTCAAAATTATCAGGTCAAGCACTTGAACTAATTCCGTGTCCGCGTAGGATGGAAGTTTGTTAAGGTTGGCTGAAACAATAAAGATTTTTTTGAACAATGGAAACGAAATTTTAATCGGAGGAAAGGTGTCTTTTGTGTTGAGGGGGTGACCGGTGGAACTGTATACAGATTCTGACCTGTTAAAAAATTGGAACCCCACGATGATGAAGTGGAGACATTTTCAATTCAGATAATTAAGATTTTTGACTATCAGGTCTGACCAAAAACAAAGAAGGAAAGAAAACGATTGTCTCGGCTCACAGATAGCGCCAATATTCCTTCCTGAAGTCACATCTAATTAGCGGCAGGCTGTTTTGACAGAACCCAGGTGAGAAAAAGCCAAGATTATCATTTTTCGTACGTGTGAAAAAGGCCAAATTAGATTTTGTTTTTTTTTAGAACAAGAACGATGTAAGCCACACCCGATTGGAGACGGGAGGCGTCCCACCACAGTCTCATTAGCCGAAAGCGGTCACGTGATATGCGGAAAGAGGAGGGAGAATGCTCGATCAAGAACCATTGGTCGAAAACGGTCACCTGACATACGAGAGACCGGGAGAGATGGGTATGCGTCTTCCCCCCCAGAGGCACTGTGAGGAAGTAGGGGTGAAAATAATAGCGATAATGGGAAATCAGAACTAATGCGACTTTTGGGATTATCGAGAGAGCCCTGACGCCGACAGACCCACCCCGGTTTGCTGCGGCGTCAATAAAAGCAGGACCCCAATCGACAAAAAAATGAGTTCAGCCCCGGACGGCAGCGAGAAGAGATCACCTCGGACGACAGAGAGTTGCGGCTGAGTTGCGGCAAGAAATCCTTCCAGCCCAAGTCAAAAACAAGAAATCCTTCCGGCCCAAGTCAAAGACAAGAGAAGTTCTATCTAAGTCGACGAAGAAGAAGATTACTCGAAAGCCGCGGAGAAGTTGCAGCCAAGTCGAAGACAAGGCCAAAGAGTTACTGGACGGAAGAAGAAGAAGAAGTTAAAATCAAGCCCAGCCGAGAACAGAATTCGACCCAACCAGATCGAAGTGAAGAAATACAACTCAAGTCGAAGAGAAGAATCAACTGCGAATGATTGATAGAAATTAGCCCCAGTGTCGAACTAAACCACACTCCGACATACACAATTCTAGAGAGTAGACAATTCGAAATCGTTAAGTTGTATGATAGAAGCTTGGTGCCATGGTCCACAGAGCGGGTCGGGAATGAGAACAATTTTTCTTTATGTAACGGACATTAGATATAAAAGGTTGTCACCCTTTTTTTTATCAGTAATTTTTTTGTCTCGTGAGTTTTTTTTTCTTTTACTTGTGTTTTGCCACCCCCGTCGGACTCAACTTGCATACGGCCCAATCCCTGCTGGTCCCGTCTGTCTAAGATCTAAACACAGCGTGGGTAGACAGACCGGAGATCAGTACAGTTGCTTTAGCAACCAGGTATTGGAAGCGGGTTGGGAAAGGCGAGGCTGGTGATCATCTAACCAAGAGGTTGGAGCGGCACGCTTGGAACCAGGAGGAGCGACGCCACAGTTGGCGCCGTAACCAAAGGATTCGACCCTGGGCCAGGTGTGTACCCGTCACAAAAAACATCAAAAACACTAACAGAACTTTAAATTAAATAAAAGGTTTGATTTGAAATTAAGAAGGTTACCTAACATGACAGACACCTGAGAAGGTCAGCGAGTATAATGCTTGTAATCACTAAGATGAGGACAAGCAATAATAAACGTCAAAATACAAAGAACTGTGACAGTGTTATTTTCCAAGTTAAATAACATGATAGGGCACGAAACTAAAAAAGTGTGAAGTTATTTTTATTAACTGTCATTTTAAGAAGAATTATCATTTTTGTTGTGACCACAACATCTTGGACAACACATGCCACAACCATCTTCCAATGTAGAAGGCAGAGAGACATCACTTTTTCTAAAAAAATCGTTTGGTTTGTTTTGTGGCATATCAACCTCAATGAGTCATTTAATGCTGACAACTTTTTTTTTTTTTTTCCTGGCAATATTTTTGTCAAAAGTCTATTTCTGTTAATATTTTTTTCCTCAAAAATGTATAGCTGGTAATATTTTTTCAAAAATTAATGTATAGCCGGCAACACTATTCTTTTTATTTTTTTTCAAAAGTGTATTATCAGAGGCCTTGCTGTTGGACATAGTTTATCGTCTTACCCAGGACGTGGATGTAGTTTATCGTCATACCCAGGATGAGATCTTGTTTTGGGGGTTAACTATTTGCCCATAGCTGGGACCCTAACAGGTGCTACCACCCCGGCAATTAAGAGGTGGTTCCACACTCCTCAAAACCTCCTGATCAGAGGCCTTGCTGTTGGATGTAATTTATCATCTTACCCAGGACGTGGATACAGTTTATCGTCATACCCAAGATGCTCTAAAAAAAATGGTAGCAAAGGATGGTGGCAAACATGCTGACTGATCAGTGATGTATATCAAACAGATGTCTCTTCATAGTACAGTGTGATATTTTAATGTATATATATATATATATATATATATATATATATATATATATATATATATATATAAACTTAGCAAGCAAAGAATTGGACAGCTGTGACACTATTTAGCTATGGTAATTGGCTAACTAATTAACCATAGAAATTAAAAATGGGAAATACTTAAGGTGAGAAAGAGCTATACCAAAAGACAGACGGAGTGACATTAAAAAGAAGAATTTATTTTATTTACAAAAGAAAGATACTTTTAGCAAAAGACAGAAAATCAGTAAGAAAAAGCGAGACTATTATTCTGTCAAATTAATTAATGCTGCGATAAGGGAGTGACATGTCAAACAAAACAGAATTCTAAAAGATAAACAAAGCGACCATGGAGGAATTTCAGCTTGAGACCACCCTGAAGAAAAGCCATTATCTTTCAGAGGTATTTAATTTTGGTCCTTGGGTCCAGCAAAGAGACCCATCTGTTGTATGTACGAATCTTGGCATAAGAAAGGAAATCGCGGATAAAAGTGTTATTATTTTTTTCAAACTGTTGACGTCAGTGTTGTCGAAAATAGGCATCATAACAGAATTTTAAGACATGAGAAAAATAAAGAATTTAATTATCAGGTAAACACAACCACCCAGTTAAAAGTTGGCTAAAGTGGATTTGGAATGCGATAAGGAATTGAATGGCAATCTGGGAATTGTAAATGTTTTGGCTGAAGGAAAAGGAAAAAGAAAAAAAAAAAAAGGATTTTCTAAACATGAGGGCCAGTCTAGCCACACCCACACTGCTGAGAGATCATTGGCTAAGAAGTAGCATGGGTAATAGGCAGAGGTGAATGTATGAGAAAGATGGAGAAGTTGTTAACACCTATTGAGGGGATTGGTATAAGATAGCAATGTGAGAGTGGAAGAGTCTATGAGGATAACTCTCCTCCGACCTTCCCTCACAGAGGAGGGAGGAACCCCGAAGTGGAAAATGATTAATCTTCCAAAAATGGGAAGTAACTAATTTTCCTGGCCTAAGAACAAAGAGAATTTTTGTTGGGAATTAAGAATTGTCAAAGAACCCAAACCACGACAGGCCCCACCCCGGAGTTATTTGGTGTCCATATAAACAAATGTCTCGAGGCAGCTAGAGAGTTTCAGCAGAGTTTTCAGAGAGGTCGAAGTTCCAGACAGTTTGAGTTTGGAGTTAGTTCAAGAGTGTTGCTTCGCAGAAGCTGACCGAAAGATTTCCATGTCCTTTTTGATTTAGTCTTCCTACAAAAAAGCAACTGATTTCTCATTTGTTCTATTTTCCTAACAATTCAGGACTTCTAAGAATTTTATCAGGAGGTATAAACTTTATTTAAGCACCCACTTCCCTTCATTAGTCATCCTGTTTTTATTCCCTACAGGTTTTATACCCTAAGCTGTAATGCCAAATAAAATGGAAATTTTCCTGAAACCTCAAGAAATTCCTTTGGCTCTCAAACTTTGCCAGTATAACAATCTACCCAATACACCTCCGTTTCATAGGCCTTGTAACAATATAGTTGAATGATTTACCTTGAATTTTTATTGAGCTGTCAAGTGTCTCCAAAGCTGGTTTGCAGCATTCTCTACAAAGCTCAGTCTTCTGGATTGGCTGAAGCTGTTGGAAGGAGAAGAAAGAAAACTGTTAATTACATCAATTTCAAATGTGGATATGAGATTTTAAATAATGTAAAGATTGAATATATATATATATATATATATATATATATATATATATATATATATATATATAATTTCTCTCCCTCAAGTCACATTGTCATGATTCTGTAAAATTCCACCTGTTTCTACTTACTGGATACATTCAAGAAAAACAAATCAAAATCAAGGAATTTGATTACATGGACACAGAGATTTCCAGCAGGAATTTACCTAAAGAAATTGCTGATCAGTTCATAAATCAATTGCAATACACAATTTTTGAACAATGTGTAGTGGGATTAACAAATAGGATTTTACCTTTTTGCAGATGTTGGTTTATATGGGAAATATAGTGTAAAGTGTCAGACACAAAAAAGTGGGTTACTGATCATGTGTCAGAATAACACTATACAACAATATGGTGTTGCCGATAGGATGTTTAAGTTGCTAAAAAGTTTACAACCTAAAAGGAAATTTGTTATAGTAGAAAGAACCAAATTTCTGTCCATTAAACAGAAACAAGATGAATCAATTATACAATATCCTCACAGATTAAAAGAAGCTAGCAGATTCTGCGAATTTGAGAAACTGCAAACAAGATTGGACTAAAGAGAATGAATTGATTTAATTACAGTTGATTGAAGGTATGGCTGATACACTACATAAATATAAGATATTGGAACAATTGAATGATTTGTCTAACTGCATGTGTGGAAGTTATACAACAGCTGAAATTGATTAAAAATATAATTCTACTGAGGAATAGGTTCAAATGTACAGTATTATAAAGGAATGCAAGAAATGCAAATACTGTAACTATGAGCAACAAATTGACAGAAAAAGTGTTTTGCCTTTGGAAAAATATGCTGTAACTGCTGAAGAAAAACTCATTTTCAGTCTGTATGCAAAGTTAAAAAGAAAATAAACAATATAGAAAAACTGGAAAAAAAAGTTAATTGGTGACATTTTTTCAATATTGTGACGGATGCAGATAGCCTAAACACGCATATATTAAAGTTAATTTCCGCCTAGCAATAGAATGGGGGGTCACGTGGAAGTCCTGTGACATTTTGGGAAAGCAAGACAAGAGGTTGACTGACCCAATTACCCGTAGCAACAAATGTCTAGACAGAAGCTAGACAGGGGACTGATGTAAGCTGGAATTCGCGGCAAAACTCAAGACACGTGAGAGTTAGAAATTTACTTGGGAGTCAGTTGCTGTCTTGTCTTTGAAGGAGCAGGACTCGGAATCAAAGCGCTGATAATTTATGAACGGAAAGATAAGACTCATTTGATAATGATGGAACTTGTCCGATTCATCCCAGGCAACTCCGGACAAGAAATATAAGAACAAGTATTTCTGTTCGATAACCCCCAAATTGAAGATGCAGAGAAATTTGTACGATGAGAATACAGCCTGCGTTTGAAGAAAAGAGAAAACCAGAGAGGAAGAAAGTATATATCTCTGTTACAAGCTGAACTGTGTAAAGAAAAAGAAAAAGGAAAACCAGAGAGGAAGAAAGTGTATATCTCTGTTACAAGCTGAATTGTGTAAAGAAGAAGAAAACCAAAGAGAGGAAGAAAGTGTATATCCCTGTTGCAGTGAGTCGGGTTCGGAAACTGAACTGTATACAGAAGAAGAAAGAAGGAAAGAAAAAGGAAAAACAGAGAGAGAGGAAGAAAGTTTATATCTCTGTTACAGCCGGACAGTGTGTGAAATCGTATTTCTGTTAAGAAAAGAAAGGACAATGATAAAAAAAGAGAACTGAATATAAAGATAAGTAATCATATATTTTGGACCTGTGTTAGAAAGATACACATACATCCATAAATATTATGTTCTTACAAACACCTTTCCACATGTCAAAATAATAATTGTAACTCTTATCCCATCTCTTGTGTATGCGTTGATTTCTGCATTCGTAGTAATTCATACTTATATTTTTCTTTGTTCGGGTTCAGTCGAATCCATTTGGAGTTAGGCATATTTTGATATCCCAACGTAAGTCTTGAGATCTGGTCGTTGGATGTTTTTACTCATGCTTATATTTTCTTTTATTTTAATATTTTGTATATCTGTACATATTAAAGTTCTTGTATCAAAATTCGCTAAGCCTTATCATTCATCCTTGAATTGTGGATCAGTATTCGTGTTGAAACTGAAGTGAACCTGGGAAAAGATTACTGTTCGATTATCCTAATCGAACAGTGTTCTTAAATATTTTTTTGTTTACCAATTGTCCATTATCACGATCTGGGAGAGATAGCCTGTATCTCTCCACAGGTGTGAGAATGTATATATCTTCTGGCATCGCCTTATAAACTCATTCGTCGACTAGGGCATATGACAATACAAAGATCTAAGGAAGAGAATTCTTTTGAAAAAATTAAATGGCATGACTTTTGCAATGCAAGTGGATATGGAGAATGAGATTACTCCAATACCAAGGAATTTCTGGGAACAAATGGGTAAGCTGAAATGGAGAAAAAGTCACCTGAAATTGAGACAATTTGATGGATCTTTTATAAAAAATACTTTGAGATACTTCAATGGAACATTCGAAACCTGTGATGAATTTGAAATTATTCCCATTAGAGTAGCGGAATGTAAAAAAAATTCATGGACTACTAGGTGTTGTGGAGCAGCTGAACACTGCCACAAAATGGATTGATCTAAGACTATTTAAACAGCACTGTCTCTTACTGAGAGAGAGGAGTTAATGATTTATTACATTTAGTCTGTGTTCTCATATGTACCATAATATTCTTCAGAATAAACTAATTATTTTCTATGTGTTGTCAACCTTTTCTATTTATGACATTATAAGGTGGATGCATTGAAATTAATCAGTAGCATAAAAATCAGAAAAAAGTAATAATGGGAGGGTTAAAGGGGTATAAGTGGGCATAAAATTAAATGAAAATAGTAGCCTCCTCTTATTTTTAGTCTTGTAAATTACCTATTCACCTACTTTTTGTGGTTGCTAAGTTTAGAGAAAATGGTAGAAGAAGGTATTTTGGAGCATGTTCCTCCAGGTAGTAATAAATGGGCCTCTCCCATTGTAGTTTTGGGAAAAGCAGATGGAGACTACATATTCTTATGTGGTGATTTTAAAATAGGTGTAAATCATAAAATATGCTCAGATTCATTTCCTATTCACAATATTGAAACTGCTATCCACAAATTATCAGACATTCATTTTTTTTGCAAAAACTGCTTTAAAATCGGCTTATAATCAAATACAGATTGATGATAAATTCAAGGAAATTATCACAATAAACACCCTCATAGGATTATTAAGATAGAAGAGAATGTCTTTTGGAGTGAAAATGTCAAGTGCCATTTTTCAGAGAGAAACGGAAAACATATTAACTGACCAAATTAGTAACATGATAATTTATATTTGCCAACACTAAAGGCAAATAAGGTCTTCATTAACAATGTCTTACTCAACAAATGAAAAAAATGTAGTATAAGAAAAATAAAGTAACAACTCCTCGGAGAGCTAATTTCCTTATGCAAAGGGGACATACCATGGCCATTATATCAAAGAAAGGAAAAAGCATAATGGTCCATTCTGACCAATTAAGACCCAGAATTTAAGAGGAAGATGTGAGGTTGACAGAGAAGAAAGGATGAGTTCTTCAGATTATTATAATGTAATAAAAGATGAGCCTATGGATGACAGCAGGAGTATCTCAGACATGGAAGACAATGAAATAAGACTAAGATCTCCATTAAAAAGAACAGGAAGGTCAAGAACAATCAAAGGCATTGAACCTCTTTGGCACAGGGAGGTGTAATGAGATTAGCAAATAGGTTTTTACCTATTTGCTTATGTTGGTTATAGGAGAAATAAAGTGTAGAGTCAGGCAGGAGGAAGTTGACTACTGATCACATGTCATGGAACAACACTATATAACGCATGATTTAAGAAGTCATTCTGCTTCTGGTGCAGGCATGCTGATGAGGATAAAATATCAGACAGGCATCACCAACAATGGCATGAAAGGGAATAGTCTGTTTCATGCTTGAATGCAATCTTCAGGCCATGTGTGTTGGATAGTAGATAGACTATTTATATATGGTGGTCAATGGGGCATTATGTTCAGGTATTTCTGGTTTATTGAGTTATCCTAATGGTTATTAGTTAGGTGTGAACGGTTATATTTTAAACTATTCTAAATGTTATTGAGTAGAAATAATCATGAACTAGAAATGAGGCTATTTTATAGTGTTGTTTGCTAACTTTTAACTCATTATTTGATATTCTTTACTTAGGGTATTTTGTATTTATTCATTAATTATTGATTATTATTTAAATTTAGTTATTTGTGGTTATGTGTTTATTCACACAGTGCTAGTTTGTGTATTTATTTATTTACCTCATTTTTTTTTCTTTTTCTTATTGGGAGTTCAGTTATCTTGTTTGTTTAGGTTGAAGTACTAATTTTGGTTAATGTATGTTACATTATCTGCTTTGTATATAGTACATATATTTGCATTTTTCTTGGTGATGGTATTTGTGCTCAATTTTAAATTAATGTAGTAAAAATTTGTTTTCATGTCTGCATTTTGTGATAAGTTCTCATTATTTATTTAGTAATTATTTTTGGTCTGTGAAGTTAATTATAAATATTTTCTCCTCCAGACAAACTTTTACAGTTTTTGGATTTATTGTAGGTGGATGCCGTTTTCTTTATTTTTTATGATATTACATAAAACTGTGGCATCAAGTAACTATTTTGACCATCTATATCTAGAAGCATGTATCATATATCTGACCCATCTCAGTGGTTTTTGTTTAATGGAGATAAATAATTTATATATTCAGCTTTAAAAAATCAAATTTTTCAAAGTTAGTATTTATTTCTAATCTGATTTCCTTGATGGTTGTTGTTTATAATTGTTCAGTTATATGACACTGGGACCTCAAAGGGTTAATCAAACAAAAAAAAGGAAAGAAAGAAAAAAAGGAAGAGGAAAGAGACTATCAACTGGATGACAATAGCTGAAATTCACAGGAAGGTGGATTGAAAAGTTGAGAAGAAAATTAAAAATGTGTTGAAAATCACGTTTCAAAATAATAAAATGAAATCCCAAACAGTTTTAATTAAATTGAACCCAAATTAGCTGGAATCCAGTAACGTTGAGCAAAAGCAAGACTACCCGTTCTTCCCAAATTCCCACAAATAAGAAAGAGACAATTAATGTATCCTTGAAGATGTTGATCCTGAAAAATAGGAACCCGCCCCCAAAAAAACAACAACAAAATGTTGTCAATAAAGAAACCTGGGTGATCACCAAAATGATATTTAAGATTGTTCCAGATAAAGAGCCAGGAGAAATATCTGGTTTGAATTGGCCGTCCAGAAGAAAAATATCCCCTACCAAAATAGAGATTAGCGCCTAAGATTGGGGATGTGTTCTTCATTTTAATTTCTGTGACATTCATCAAAGGTTTTATAGCTGATATTATTTTGGATTCTTTTGGATACAAGAGATAAAGAAGAATTAATTAGTAGCCTTGGAGTGACCATAGGCAGCTGGTCGATCGAAAAATCACCTAAAAACAATTAGCATGAGACAAGCTACATATAAGCTGGATGTTTGGACAACTTAGAGAGTCCCTGCATTACTACTACTGGAATGCACATTGTTCACAGAGACCTCCTGACCAAGACCTTGTGCTAGCCCTGAAGACCAGAACATAGAAGTTTAAATTATTACTAAAACAGGCTGTAAGCTCCAGAAGGGCACCCCAGTGTCATTTGATTATAACAGTAAGTGGTACGGGTTAAAATTGCCATATACAACAAATCATATATAAACCAAATTGTTGTTACATTTTTAACCAGAGTTGATTCTTTATTCCAAAGAATTCTTTTTTGTGTAGCTCCTTGTTGTTGACCTGTCCTTTGCTCCAGTTTGCTTCACCAGTAATTTTCTCACCCTCTGAGATCAAAAATATAACATGGCAGAGGAATGAAGGTTTGTGAAGCAGACAAACACCAGCTAGATCAAGTGGAACTATGCTCTTCAACACGATACCAGTGACACACCAGGAACGTGTTGAGTGAGGAGTCAGCTAGATGGTAATCACAGTGGTCTGAAGGAACCTGAAGACCAACGTGGGGGATGCAAGGTTACAGTTAGGCCATTTTCTTCCCTGAAAATGATAACGAGCTTAGCATTTCAAGTTTAGAGTGAGAATATGAAAGGCAAATAAGCAGCATTGACATTTTTAAAAGTAGACTTGGGAAAGCTAACAAATAGTAATCATAATAATAACAATATATATGAAACAAACCACTACTGAAATGTTTAAACCTAATGAATTGCTTTAGTTATGACGATTTTGATTATACCATTCTATAGCACAGGCAAATATCACTGATAAAAGAACAGTTGCATAGTGCATTGAAGCAGAGACTTAGTCCACACAGCAGTAGGTATCATTGCTAGTATATGTATGAGGTGGTATTTCTTGGTAAGTCTGACAACTTTTCAGCACTACTGTTTTGTGTTTTTCTTTCATACTACTGAGGATAATTCAAGAAAATATTTTTTTAGAGTTGTATTCATTTCTTCAACCATTACTAGATAAATTTGCAAAATAATCTGTCACCATATTCCAATAGGTTTATGATTTATCAACCAATCCATTTTCCATTAGAAATTATCAGAGCAAAATGTATTTTATCTTGTTGAAGAACTGCAGCCATTATAAGTCTTCTCAAGCAAAACTGGAGAATGGAGCATTCTTTAAGATGGTCAGAATTCTGATTTATAAATTATATTTTAAGAGATTGGCTAGACAATGATATTAAAAAGAAATATATAATTTTGTACAAGAATTTTGCATCCAAATTGAATTATAAATGTTTAAACATTTTATTTTAAACAAATAACTGTGTTTACCTCATCTCCAAGAAGAGCTGCTACACATTTTTCGGAAGCATCACAGATACATGGGAGGTCATAACCCCCTTCAAGGACCAGCACCACTTTACCTCCGGCAAGAGACATCATTTCACGAGTCATGTGACCAAAACCTAGCATTAAAAGAAAAAGCACAAATGAATAATTCTGAATGCCAACAATTACTGCAGCAGCTACAAAGGGGAATGACATCAATTTCAAGTAATTAACCTCCCCATGCAAAAAAAGAAAAAAAAAAAAAAAAAAAAAAAAAAAAAAAGGCATTGTCACCAGAACATTATGTAGATGTAATAATACATTTTTATATGACTTCTACATTTTTAATTTTTATTGAGATAAAGCATTGCCAACAATTATTCTTCCTTTATGTGCTATGTTATTTCAGGATGTAAAATGATGATCATGGCTCACCACAACTTATTTTTGTTGCTCTAATTAACTTCTGCTGTTTTACTACCATACTGATCTGTCTTAGCCCTGTCCTGTTATCCATTCACATAAACTTGATATTTCCTTCTGCCCTTCAATGTCATGTGAGTGTCAAATTCTCTAAGCACCCTTTTCTTATTATGTGTTCTAGACATTTGTTTTTTATTGTGAGTGGCAGTTTCCTTGCAGCTCCTATTTTCCTTAAGACATTTTCATTGTTCACATATTTTATCTACAATATATTCAGTATTTGTCAGCTGGATTACTTCTCTAATGCTTCAAGTGTATTCTTTATCTGTGAGGAGCCTGTTCTACATTCACTGCAATATAGGGAATTTGATATTACAGTTCAGGACTCTTTGTTTCTAATAACATTTTCATTTCTCTTAATACTTTGCTTAATCTTTCATTATTCACATCTGCATTTGGATTTCTATGACACATTTTTGGGATGATAGACATAAACGGGTTGTTATAAAACTATAATAAATACTGGTTTTTAATTATTCCGACTTATCTACAACCACAGGACTTCACTAATTTGTCATATTCTTCAGACATGATTTTGTCCAAATCCTACAGTTTTTGCCATAAAACAGTGACTTTCATCAGTTTCCTTACTCTGATACTATTGCCACTGATGATCCAAAGATTCTCAGACTGAAATCTCAACTTTTAATGGGCCATGCCATAAACCCAATTTTGTCAGTTTCAAAACATTGTTTTACAGTTTATGTAGTATGACAAGGGACATCAACTTGCATAAAGATGTGCCCAGGGACAGATGTTCTTAAAGATACTGTTGAATAATATTTGTATATTGCAGCATTTACTTTGCTACATAACCAAATGAGTAGGCCAACATCAGTATTGAAGTGCATCCTCTGCATGAATACACTATGACTTCCAAATTTAACTGATCCTTTTTCATACTTTTGGGAAGCAATCTCACACCAATATGCTATCTGACATACTGCTTTCTGGCAGAAGCAACCGAATTCATTGAAAAATACTCTTATTTATTTTTCATTGACTCAGATAGTCATTTGCAAATGTTAGTCTAGTGTTTTGCTTCTTCTAACAGATGATTTTTAGAAGACAGAAGAATGTGCATTAAATCCTGTTTCATGTAAACAATCTGAAAATGTTTGCTGAGATACTTTCATACCAAATTCTTTGATTACCTGACATGCAATGCCCATCACTGCATTAAAATGACCTACCAAAGAGTGTCTTTGAATTACCTGATTGTGTCAAGGAGTCATTAAATGGGTTTGCTTTGGTGTTTTAGAGGAGCCAGTAAAAAAAAAAAAAAAAAAAAAAAAAAGAGTACAGAACTGGTATGTAATACTGGTCCTCCTATATGGAAGTGAATGCTGGGCAATCACAGATGAAGAAGAGTCTTGAGGCAACAAAAATGTGGTTTTACAGAAAAATGCTGAGAATTCCATGGACTGAACATGTGAGCAGTGATGAAGTTTTAGAGAAAATGGAAACAAAAAGGACACTTATACTTAACATCAGAAAGAGATAGTTGAAATTTCTAGGGCAAATAATAAGGAAAGAGGGCAGTAAATTTGCTTTTTAATCCCTGCTCTAAATAACTATTTAAATTTTCCAAAATCGTCATATTTCCATGTAAATGTACATGCTGAACTTGAAATAACAATTAAATTATGATAAAACCTACCATTTTGGAGTTATTGACAAGAAAAATTCAAACTCAGTTGCAGTCATTCATCCAACATTACCGGCTTTGTGTAATTAGATTCACTACAGATAACTTCCGTCAAGCAATCATAACTTTTTGGCCTATTTACTGCTTTTACTCGTCTAAATTACAGCGCACCATCGTAAAGCAATGACAATGGCCTTTTAACTTCTCTTACTTGTCTTCTTTCAACTGTTGTTTTATAGTAAAGCTTTCTTTTTAAATAAAAAAAAAAGAATTAAGATAAAAGAACCCTAACCTAAACAAAACAAAAAACCCCAACCCCTAAAATAAAACTTAAAAATAAAACAAAAAAAAAAAAAAACCCTTAACCTAAACAAATTAAAATAAAAAACCCTAACCCTAAACTTAACCCCTAAACCTAACCATTTGTAAAAAGCATGATTATATACAAAAATAAAATTACAAAATAAAAAAATGCTAGGAACGAAATAAGTTTTATTGTATTTGTTTTTTTTTTTGTATTTTTACACTTTTCTACACAGAAAGAAAGGGTTTTCCTGTTAAAAATAAAACAACACTTGATATTGTTCAGTTATAAATAAAACTACACATATCAGAAAACAATAAAAAATATCGTCCACATGTTATTACTTTATGAGAGTGCACAGTAATTTAGACGAGTAAAAGCAGTAAATAGGCCAAAAAGTTATTATGATTGCCCGACAGAAGTGATCAGCAGTGAATCTAATTACACAAAGCCAGTAATGGCTGATGAATGACCATGACTGAGTGTGAATTTTTCTTGTCGATAATTCCAAAACAGAAGGTTTTATCATAATTTAATTGTTATTTCGAATTCAGCATGTACATTTACATGGAAATATGATGATTTCAGAAAATTTAAATAGTTATTTAGAGCGGGGATTAAAAAGCAAATTTACCAAGAGGGCTTAGAAAATTTAACACTCACAGGATATACTGTAAGAAATAGGAGCAGAGGAAAGCAGTGCATAACCTAACAAGCTTGTGCGATTGGTTGAGAGAACAGGATTTAGGATTGATAGCAAAAAGACAGACAAAATTTACTAAGACCTACAAAAGAAAAGAAATTGTGGAGAGCCACGAAAGGATATGGCACATAGTAGAAGATTATTATCATGACTTTTCAATATTCTAGGAATTACACTCTTTAATCTCTTAACTATTTTTGCAATAGTATTTGTTTAAATTATGGTGTCGCCATATTTCATTGGGAAATATTACATTTTTACTTATATAGAAATCATTCACAAATATAAATGACAATGTTTGTTCTCTAACCTTGGATGTTATATTTTTTGTATTAAGCAGTTTTTGTTCTGTAACTGTTTATCTTTGATTCTTTTTAATACAAATTTACCAAAGTATAAGACGTTTTTTATGATGGAATTTTGTAAAACTGAAGATTTTGATTTTTAAAATATTGTTCCTTAATATTGGATGCTGCCATATTTCCACATATACACTTGTTATAAAATAAAATAAGACATATCTTGGCTGATTTGCAAGCAAATAAACTAATATACTCAAGAGCGAGAGCCGGATGTGAACGGGACAAGGCCCCGCCACAAAATGACCATTATCGTCGTTTACGCATAGGCCTGATGCATGACTTCCGGTTGAAAAATAAAATAATATTTTAAAGTGTTTCTATTTTTCGACCAATAAAAATGCTTCCCTTCTAATTATATTTGCGTCGTTTTTCGAGCCTGTTAAGCCATAAAAAAACGCCATAAAAGGGGTCACATGAGGAAGTACAACAGCAGTCAGCAGGAGGCCAGGGAAGAGACCTGTCACGGTCAGTCAGCAGCAGTCAGCAGGAGGAGCGCCACACCAAAGAGTGAGAATTACTATGAGAGATCAACCCAGATCGGAAACCGGCTTATGAACTATACCACAAGGTAGCTGTCCCAAAACCACATGTTCCAATTGAAATAAATCACGTAAATCTATTTCTGCTGTTGTCGTATTTGTTCCTTGCAACCATACGCTTGTCTATAACACACTTTCACATGTATACATGCTGAACAATTCTCATCTTAACACATTTCCCAAATTTTGAGTTTCTTAGTATGGCTTAAAACTTTTTAGTACATCCTTATATATATATATATATATATATATATATATGTGTGTGTGTGTGTGTGTGTAAACACACATTGATACTCACAGTCAGGACTGACGTCATAACCTCCAAGCGGGGCACGGTGACCAGCAGCAGCATCAAAGCCAGCGGAGACTAAAACAATATCTGGGTTGAATTCTCTTGCTATGGGCATGATGATTGTCCTGAAGAAGCAAGAAATAAACATCAAGGTATTTTTTCAAACATTATTTATCAGTAAAAATTTAAAAGGTTAAAATGACCCTAAATGTTGCTTGAGTTCGAAGAAAGTATTTTGATCATAGCATTTATTATTTAGACTATCACCTTCAGCATTGTTATTGATTAACACCATTTGGTTAACATAATTTCTAAGGACTAGTATTTTCAGTCAAAATTTTTGTATGTCACTATAACTTTGTAACCAAGACCTTTCAAATTCTCACTCTCATGAGAGATATTGATGAGACAATCTCCTGTAAAATTTCAAGAATGTTGGTTGCATAATTTACACAGGCTATTAAAATTTTTATCTTGATGCACATTATTTGGTTTCATTGATACAATGAGACCAAATAATGTGTTTATTACTAAGTCTACATGATAAGTAAATAACCAATTTTCTAAATACTTATCATGCTTATATACTTTCATTCATCAATGAGATAAGCCAGCTTTTTGACACTCTTTCAAAAATATATACTGGACAGAACATTTGCCTTTGGCATTTTTAGGAATGCATGCAGCAGTTAAGGGTTTTAATCCTTAACTGCTGCAAGCATTCCTAAAACACTTTAAGTGTTCTTTTGCAAAACTAGTTTATAGTACCACAATGTGCCTGCTTAGCCAATTAGTTATTAAAATTCCTACTGAGAAGGTAGATAAATTACAGTTTAAAATATCATGGTTAACTTTTACAAAGAGTGTATTCTCATTATTTCTGATATTTTTGCTGTTGTTTCCATCTTTGCTATTTCTAACATTCTACCCAATATATTCTTTAACTTTTCTACTAGTGTCAGGAGATCGTCTATTGTGCCAGATTAAGCTACATTTCGAGTTGCCATATTGTTTATTAGTGTGGAAAAAGGGATTCAATATAAGGTTTGCCATAAGCAAACCACTCTCTAACACTACCCAAGCAATAGCAGTAAAAGGCTGCTGCTTTCAATGCAGTCCATGATTTTATATTATTATAAAATATTGTTTTTCATATTTGTCATTATCTCTTGATATCCTGAGGTTTCATTTGTATTACATTATGAATCTTGGCTGATTTTTACTAAGAGTTGCATACCTGTGAATAATTTTTTCTTTACTGCTTTTATATTTTTTATGTAATTAAAGTGAGTTTGATAAATAAGTTGGTGGTATTTTTTGGTGGTTTAAATTGGGTTGATTATGTTAGTAGCTCTAATTAGTTGTTCATGAAAATTACTTGTTCATCAATGTTGTAATTAGGAAAGTCATTATTATGACATGTTTAATAGTGGATAAATCTTTATAGAATATTGTTGTAGAGAAAGATTAATTTTGCATGGTTGATAAAGGTTCTATTTAATAGAATACATCACTGGTCAAAATCTTAAGACCAGATACAAAAGGGTTAATAATATATATAAAATACTGTTACTTTAATCAAAATATATTTGCAAAACATTTAAATTTAATTAGAAAATGTAGTTTATCAACAAACAAGTGAACATTTTAAGCTTTTAATTGATTAACAAAAAAAAAATCCTTTTTTCAATGTTTGTTTAAATTAATAAAGTCTTTTCTCAGCAGTTCCAAGGCAAACAAGTTAATAACTCACAAATGATTAATATTTTTAATTAATAAAAAGAAATCTTTTACATGAATAATTTTACTATGTTTTCCTGACCGCTGGAAGTCCTTTTCGATTGTTCCTGTCTTCAAGACCCATCTGACCCTTCTAACTACCGTCCTATCAGTCTCCTACCCCTCTTTGGCAAAGTCTTCGAAGCCCTAATCAATACTGAGGTGGTTAACCACCTCACATCCCATGATCTGCTCTCAGACAAGCAATATGGCTTCCGCTTTGCTCGATCTACAGCTGATGTGCTTACGGCCATTACTGAAACTGTCTACCAAGCTCTTCAAAATAATGGGGAAGCTCGTACCTGGCCCTAGACATCTCCAAAGTGTTTGATAGGGTTTGGAATGCCGGCCTTCTTCGCAAGCTCCAGGGTTATGGCATTACGGGTCGATTGTTTGACCTAATACAATCATTCCTGTCAAACCGTGAATTGAAGGTCGTTCTCAACGGATTCTCCTCCAGTTCCTATCCCATGAATGCAGGAGTTCCTCAAGGCTCCATCCTAGGCCTCACTATTCTTTATCTACATAAATGACCTTCCTGATGCCATAAATTCCCAAATTGGCATCTATGCAGATGACACCACAATTTATTCCTGCCTCAAAAACAAATCTAGTGTCACTGACAAAAATAACCTGGCTGTGCGTCTCGAAAGGGACCTCCAATCGGTTGTGAACTGGGGCAGGAATTGGCTGGTCAACTTTAATGCCTCAAAAACAAAACTGCTCTCTATTAATCACCACAGAGGTCCTTCCCTGCCCTCCATTAGAATGTCTGACGCTCAACTTCGAGAGCATCTCTCTGCGGCTGCTTGGTCTCACGTTGACTGCTGACCTGAGATGGAACAAATACATTGAGTCAATTGCTTCATCCACCACAAGGAAAGTTGGCTCCCTGTGCCACGCCAGGAAATTTCTATTTTTTAATGCATATATTATACTTCTAGTGACGGATGTCGCCAATAATCGCATTAATATTTCTGATTGATTCTATGTGTGATTATTTCTTTGTATGTAAATTATATGCTGCCTAATGTTTTATGTTTATAAAAAACTATCGATCCGCAGTACATGAAAATTCCTATAAAAAAAAACTACTAAGACTTTACACTATATTATTGAACTATATGCTTAGTTCATGACATATAAACTGAATACACTTGTAAAAATAGAATGCGTGGATTTCACACATCACAAGAAATATTTAAATAAAATTCTCACTTAAAATTTTGAAAGACTTAGTGTTGTGTCTTTGCACGTTCCGAGATCGTACACAACCGTCAATAATAGCAGATATTCAAAAAACATCTTTCGGTCGACAAACAATTATTTCGTCTTCAAGTTTTTGATTTTACAAGGGAAAAAACACATGCCTGATGATGAATAGAGGACTATTTGTAAGTACTAGCATTTTAAGATCACATAAACTGAAAACTACAGACATCAATTTTATAGACGAGGATCACTTCACTCTATGGATTAACAGTATTTTAATGCATATATTATACTTCTAGCGATGGATGTTGCCAATAATCGCATTAATATTTCTGATTGATTCTATGTGTGATTATTTCTTTATATATATATATATAAGGTTGTGGAATTGAGTCTGTCTGAATTTCTAAGTTTAGGAACTACTATTATAATATGTCCATCTATTTGGACTAATGTCATCATTTTAATAAACTTATTAAGGGATATGTAGTAAGATACATTTGGACAGTATGATAAATATAAGTTTTCTAGAGAATATAGAAAGGATTTTGTACATCATAAGTAGGTGGGTAGGCCAGTATGTACAAGTGTATTTATGTCTGTTTTGTTTTACGGCATATGAACCTCAATGGGTCATTTAATGCCGACAATTTTTTTCTTTTTTTTTCTTTCTAATAATATTTTTGTTTTGTTAGAAATCCATTTCTATCAATATCTCTTTCCTCAGAAATATATAGCTGGTAATAGTATTTTTCCAAAAACGTATAGCTGGTAATATTTTTTCTTTCAAAAATTTATTTCTGGTAATAATTTTTTTTATTTATTCCTCTACAGTTCCATTAAAGTATCTAATGTGTATTTGTGATCATAGTTTTCCTGTTTGGTTCATTGGATTACTTTGTGTTTTAAGGTTTGTTTATGTTTTTCCTTTCAAAAACGCATTGCTGGCAACATTGGTTTTCAAAAATGTATTGATGGTAATAATTTTTTTACAATGAGTTTCTGGTATTAAAACCCATTTTTACACTTTCACAGTGTTTTGATCCCGGTTACAGTTCCATTGAATAAGGTTTTGTTAAAAACATATAGCTGGTAATATTTTTCTTTCTTTCTTTTTTTTTTTTTTAAATGTAAAGCTGGCAGTATTATTTTTCAAAAATGTATAGCTGGTAATATTTTTTTCCTCAAAAATGTATAGCTGGTAATATTTTTCCAAAAGCGTATATAGCTGGTAATATTGTTTTTCAAAAATGCACTGCTGGCAACATTATTCTTTCAAAAATGTATAACTGACAACCTTATTTTTTCAAAAACAGCCCTTCTTTTGGATGTAGTTTATCACCATACCCAGTATGTGGATGCAGTTTACCGTCATATCCATGGACGCGGATATATATAAGTTTGGTGAGAATTGGCAGAATGGTAATTATATAAGACAACTTAGAAAATTTCTTTGATATGTTTTACTGATGAAGTGGTTTTATTAGAAAAATAATTTTATTTTACAAGAACAAAATCTACATTAGACAAAACATGCTAAGCAAGTGCATGCTTAATTTTTACTTTAACTGTATCATTATAGAAATTAGATTTTACACAACTCAGTTTTTATTTCTTTACTCTTAAGTTCTTTTTTGTTTCATTTATATTTTTATTTTTTTTATGAATGTTTACATATTCCACATTGTTTAAGTTCTGTCTTATATTAAATTTTTTAAATGATTTTTAAGCGTTTGTCATAATTTTTCTTACAAGTTCAATGGATTTTGTGGGTAAATATAACAAGTTTAGTTATTATGTTGTCATTTATACATTTTCTTTTTTATGTATTTTACTGTTTTGTAGATTTTGCATGCTTTTCTTTTGGTATTGTATATGAAATAAATAGGAAAGGAAAAGAGGATGTGAATTTTGTGAAATTCTTCTGCTGATGGCACTGGTTCATGGGGAAAACATGTCAAAGTTTTCAAAACTGTATCATACATATCTCTATATATTATGAAATACTTTTAAGTTGTTTTTGAATGTGCAGGTAAAAGCAAAAACTCATATTTCAGCCAAGAACAAAATAGATAATTTCAAAAGGTGGCCTCACCTGAAAGCTGTTAAATATTCTGCATCGCCCATAGGAGGATTGAGGCATCCCCCAAAAGCAATGTTAACATTAAAACCAAGTCCTTCATCGGCACCACATTCTTCAGGAAAACCAGTACCTGGGAAAAAGTTGCCATCATCATGTCGATGAATTGATATGTACAGGACTGACGGGTCGTGATAAAACATTTGTTGTGTGGCATTGCCATGGTGCACATCCTGAAAGAGAAAGAAAAAATAATGATAAAAAGAAAAGAAATAATTCAATTTCATGTGGCAAGCCCTCTCTCTGATTCACTTAGGTTATATATTAGGTTGGTGCAAAAATAATGACGTTTTCTCACATATGTTACTATGTGAGAAAACGTCATTATTTTTGCACCAACCTAATAAGATAGAAAAGCTAAGAAAGGATACATCTATTTAATATTGATAAAAAAAGTAGCCTACCTAGGGCACCTTAGTCCTCTTCAAATTATTCTCCTTTGAACCAAATCTCTTCTTGGTATTTCTTCCACGTTTTAAACAGTCTACAAAGTCTGCTTTTGAAATCATCATCAGATGCCTGGTGATGTTCCCTGTATTCTTGCCCACTCT
This sequence comes from Acanthosepion lycidas, assembly GCA_963932145.1. Lineage (NCBI taxonomy): Eukaryota > Metazoa > Mollusca > Cephalopoda > Sepiida > Sepiidae > Acanthosepion > Acanthosepion lycidas. The sequence continues at coordinate 9,507,567 of OZ010607.1, read as the reverse complement.
CTTTCTTTAATGGTGTGTTCAGCATTTGGAAATGTCAGAAGTTAAAGGGTGTCAAATCCTCTGTGTGTGTGTGGAGAGGGGTACTAATAGGATGCAATTCTCATACCATCTTCTCTTGTAATGTCAGTCTCTGATTTCCTTTGATTGCAGCCTACATGCATGCAGAACTTAAGTGTTGTAATGGAATGTCCCACACTCCCTATCGTATATATGGACTGACTATATCAGTAGATATATATAGTAAGCACAGGATATACCTGGCAGACTTGCTTCGGGAATTACTAGCTTGATTCTTTGTCTTTCAGTAATGTATCCTCTTTTACAATAAACCTCTCTTTCTTTCATCTATGCACATGTTGCTGTTCCTTTCACTCAAATACCACCTTTCTCTGTAACCTTCTTTAAAGATACAACATTATGATTGTTGGAAGACTTCTAAAACCGTAATTTCTTTTGATGGATTCCTGACTACATTTGAAGCATCAGTACAAAAATTTTATCTGGGCTTTGTTCTTTAGATCATCTCCAAAAGTCTTAATCCTTCAAATAGTTTCTGCTGACAAATTTTCATGTTACAACCAGAAGTTGAGATAGATTTGCTGTAGATGCAATGGTGACACAATATATAAATGAACTTAAATTTAGGGTGATATATTTGATCATTACTGATTGGGTCACTGTAGAGAAGGAGTATGATGTTGCAAGACCTGAAACCTCTAATGATCTATGGCTTACAACATCACTGATGATATGTACCAGTGCATCAAAGCAATCTATATTACTGTTGTGGAGTAAATAGTACACTCCTAGTGAGTATATGAACTAGTCCATAACTATAAAGAGCTCCAGGTCAGAGATAAGTCGCTGTTTGGAGTAGTCTTCAGACTAAGTAATACAGGCATCACAGCAAATTGCCAGAGCATTACTTATAAGTGCTATGATGCGTGTTATAACAGTGGCAACAAGGGATTCAAAACTCAGGTGATTTATAACCATTGTGACGAGGATTTTGAAACTCTTATGACATACAATAGTAAGAGGATTCAAGAACTCATACGATTTGTAACTGGAGTTACAAAGATTTTGGAAACTTATACTGAGTGAACAAGTACGGGGGGTTGGGGATGACAACAAGAATCTTAACCAAGTTATTAGGTTGGTGCAAAAATAATGTCGTTTTTTGACGTTCAATTTCAAAAGAAAAACATTATTTTTGCACCAACCTAATAAACAAATTTTTTTTCTTGTGTAAAAGGAAAAAAAAAAAAAAAACATTCTTGTGAATATGGAGCAGATTTTGGCTTCAATAGTTGAAATTCAACAACAGAATCAACAGTTGCTTGAACTATAAAAAAAATCAACAGGAGTTGTTGGATATAATTCTGAAGAAAACAAAAAAATCAATGTCTCTTATGCCAGATACTGTCCAAAATACCATATAAGAATTTGTAGACAATCCTGATGATGAACACATATCCAATCATGAATGCAGTGGCTGGGAAGATGAGCGAAAAATGAGATTGTTGTTGAGGAAAATAGCTATGATAGAGTATAAAAATACTGCAACTACATATTACCATAAAAAACAGATGAAATCAGGTTTGAAGACACAGTACACATTTTGATGAAAATCTTTAGTGACAAGATCTGTTTAATACTCATTGAAAGTGCATGAATCTAGCCAAAAAAGAGGACAAAGATTTTGTCATGTATGCTGGTATTGCCAACAAAGAATGTGAAAAGTTTAGAATAAAGGAAATAACCCCAGATATATTCAAAGGGTTAATTTTTGTTCAAGATCTAACAGCTAAAAAAGATGCTGAAATAAAAGTGAAAATTTTAACAAAAATTGAACAAAACAGTAATATTACACTGCAAGAAATAGTGGATGATTGCCAAACAATTCTAAGCCTGAAACATGATGCTGAAGAAATTCAGAAAAAAGAATGTGCATTGGTACAAGCAAAGAACAAATGTACAAAATGTTTCAGATGTGGTAAATTACATCTTGAAAAAAATGCAGAATGTTACAAGTGTGGTAAATGAGGACCAGTTCCAGAAAAAGAAAACAAAAGAACTGGAAGTTGGATCCGAGACGGAAATGCTATAAAGTCAAGTATGTTGGTGAATATCCAGAAAGAGGAGGGGGAGAAAATAATACTAATAAAATAAGATACTTATAAAAAGTATTAATCTCAAAAGGGAAGGGGATGTTATGGAGTAAAGTAGTACACTCCCAGTGACTATATTAACTAGTCCATAACTATAAAGAGCTCCAGATCAGAGGTAAGGAGGAGAAACTGTTTGGAGTCAGTCTTCAGACTAATTAATACAGATGTCATGTAAAGTTACCAAGCAATTACTTATATTACAAGCTCTATGAAGTGTGTTATAACACTTACAAGAGATTATTCATTCTTCATGTGCAGGGTATGTTTATTTTTTTTGTGTCATACCATTGACTGAGTAATCCCATGGGAGAGTCTATGCTCACATATCTGTGATAAAGTCCCTCTGTTTAGTTGCCAAACTATATCAATGGCAAACAATTGGATCTCAAGTTATTCAAAATAGTTTTCAAATAGAAAATTATATATATATATATATATATATATATATATATATATATATATATCTCAGTGAATGTGTTCATATGCCTTCTTTTAGGCATATTGCTTTATTTGTGTCATCAAACTTTGCCCTTCTGTGTTTTTGATATTCACAATTCTGAAATACATTTATATTTATATATATATATGTTATATTTCTGTAAAGATTTGTAAGTTGCACAATGGAAGCCTAATTCTCATACATACCCAATCAAGGATGAGGATCTTTTCCAATTTCATCTTTTCACGAAGCTGTTTGGCAGCTATTGCAATGGAGTTAAAATAACAAAATCCCCTGAAGAAAAAAAAAAAAGAAAAGAAAAAGTTTGTTATAAAACTTATAGAAATATTTTTTATAACACAATGACTACAGTAACAAAATATGCGAGCTTGTGCAGTTTCAGAAGTTTCAATCAGATGATGATTTTCAAAATTGAAATTAAATTTTTGTTTCACAAAATTATTTAGAAAATATTTTTAAAAAAATATGTTAATTTATAGAAATTTTGAAGTGTTTTCTTTTTCATAGTTCAGTAAAACATTCAGTACGAAGAAAAGAAATGGTATAAAAAATGTCTTACATAGCTTGTTGTGCCTCTGCATGGTGTCCTGGAGGTCGAACTATGGCCATACCATTCTGAAATAAAAGCCAGACATGAGAAATTGTTTAAAAAATGTCTATATTCTCATGAGATGTCCTGTTATTGTGTACCAAATTAGAAAATGCTTAGTATATATATATATGTAAGCACAAATGTGTGTGTGTGTGTATGTACACATATGCAAAGGGGTGCTGAAAAGTTCACAGCCTAACCAAGAAGGAATCCTCTAAAAATTCTGGTGCTTTGTTATTTGAACAAATTTTGAGAAGTGGTTCAGACTAAGAACTTTTCAATACTTCTTATTTATATGGAACATAAAACTGCAACACTGAATATGTGTTTGTTTACACAAGATTAAAAACACAGGTAATACAGATGGATCACAGTTAATCATCATATATGTGGGTGTGTGTATGGGTACCAAAACAGCATTGGGTCTCATTAATACACTGTATACCTTCTGTGGGCATTAAAACAGCTGTGTTCCTACATATGATGGTACAATCCGTTAATGCCATAGGGGTACTATATGTACTGCAGCCATAGCAACAGTGGTGAGATAACCAGATGGTACCCAACCCTTGCCAGGCTAGTTTGAATATAGAGTTTTCCTTCTTCTAGATTAGTTGCTAACCAAGGCTATTCTGTTCTGTTATTTGCCCATAGCTAAGGTAAATAGCAAAACAAATTGGCCAGTTCTGTGATGGTGTGGTCTATTTAAGTATGAATTGTTGGTGAGTTAGTAGGAATCAGCATCATTGATGCCATTCATTATAAAACAATAACAATAGCCTGGCCTGGTTTGGTAATTAGTAAGCAGCTCCACAATTCAATCTGGGAACTTTGGTCTTGAGCCTGCAGACAAAGATAGTTTATAACATTTTTGCTTGATTGTCACTCTTCAAATTGAAACTTCTTAAGTTTTGAAAATTTTCTTCAGTTGATCAATTTTTCTCTGCCAGTATCTTGCAATGGGGTGGTGAAAAGGAATGGTAATGTTAATTTGTAGTGTCTTTTCTAGCAACCAAACCACAATCATCTACGGGTAAAAGTCTGCTCACTTAGAGTCAGCTATTCTAGTGTAATGATCCTGAAATTGACATTTCATAAATAGAAATGTAAAAATGGCATTTGAGGGTTAAAATTTAAATAAACAGAAAATTAAAACCTGGTTTGGCAAATTTAACTTTGACTTCAAGAGGGTATGAACCCTGGACCAGAAATTGGAAGAAGGAAATGAGATCTTATGGTACTCTAATAAAGCAAGATTAATGTTTTTTCAAGTACAAAATGCCTTTTCAGCCAGAATGGGTAGCACTTGTATATATTTTTTTGAAAAGGGTTCGTACAAGTTTTGAAAATTGGCAAGGGCAAAATTAATTTGAACCTGAGGACTAGAGGGAAACCAAATATCCTTTTTTGTGACAATTGTCTGCAATTTTTATAATTATCATTATTTTTGATTTCTGGTGAGAAATCCTTCACTAATAAGAAAGCCAGCTGGTTAATTTATTGGAATATGGAGATAATAAAATGTGAGCTATGGGGATTGTGAATTGTCATTTTCTGAGGCCTGGCTAGGTAAAGTGAAATTATTAATCATTGTTGTTGGGAAAAGATTTTGCCATATAAGCCCAAGCATATTTTGCTCGGCAGTCATTTTCCATGATGCTCCTGCATTTCGTCGTGCACAAAGACAGTGAATACAGAAAACCCTGAAACATTATTTCATAAAAGTTAAATCCTGTAGACACATTTTTTTTCTCTTTACATTAAATTCTGTTAAGTTTACAGACCTAACATTGGCTAACAGTTCAATACTGAATTGCAAGACATCTACAGATGATTATAGTTGGGAAAGATTCAGAGAACAAGTCATATTTTTTGGAAAAATTGTTAACATAAAAATGATACCCTGTGTTCTAAAACGTGTTTTTGTTTCTTGTCATAGAGATAAATTCACTTTTTGTTTCCTTGTGAACATTTCACACTGTGTGACACTATTTAGCTATGGTAATTGGCTAACTAATTAACCATAGAAATTAAAAACAGGAAAGACTTAAGGCGAGAAAGAGCTATATTGAAAGATAGACTGAGCAACGTTAAAAAGAAGATTTTATTTTATTTACGGAGAAAGATACTTTTTGCACAAGACAGAAAATCCGTAAGAAAAAGTGAGATATGAGATTCTGTCAAAACTGATTAATGCCATGGTAAGGGAATGATGCACCAAGGGAAACAGAATTCAGAAAGAAAAACAAAGCTAGCCGACACATAGCGGTCATAAAAAAATTTCGGTTTGAGACCACTGCGGTAGAGAATTGATATTAGTTATCTTTCAGAGATATCATTTAATTTTGATTCTTGGGTCCAATGAAGGGAACCATCTGGTGTGTATTAGAATTCTGGCATGAGGAAGAAAATCGTATTATTATTTTTTCAAACTGTTGACATCAGACACAGTGTCGTTGAAAATGGGCATCTGGTGATAAGAGGATTTTAAGGCGTGAGAAAAATAAAGAATTTGATTCTCAGGGAAAATACGAACCTCCCAGTTAAACGTTGACTTAGCAGAGAAGCCAGATGTTGGGTTTTGACAGTGATAGATGAGTTGGTAGAGAGACCTGACTAAGTGATTTTTGGGTGTCCCCGAAAGAAAGATGTGATAAGAATTATTTGGCAATCTGGGGTTTGTGAACAAAATGTTTTGGCCAAAGGAAAAAAGAAAAAAGGATTTTGTAAACAAAATTCTGGATAATAATTTTAAGAGGGCCAGTCTAGCCACACCCACACTGCCAAGAGATCATTGGTCAAGTGGTAGCATGGGTGATAGGCAGAGGTGAATGTATAAGAAAGATGGAGAAGTTAACATCCACAGAGGGGATTGGCATGAGATACCAATGTGAGAGAGGAAGAGTCTAGGAGGATAACCCTCCTCAGACCTTCCCTCATGGACGAGGGAGAAACCCCTGAAATGGAAAGTGATTAATCTTCCAAAAATGGGAAGTAATTAATTTTCTTGGCCTAAGAGAATTCTTGTTGGGAATTGAGAATTATCGAGGAACCCAAACCACGTCAGACCCCACACTGGGTTTTGGTTGGTACCCATATAAATGAGCATCCCCGGGCAGTTTAGGAGTTGATTTGCAGTTGGAGTTGAGTCAGAGTGTTGCCTCGCAGAAGCTGACCGAGAAATTCCACGTCCTTCCGACTTCCTACCAAAAGCGAGTTATATTGATGAATGACTTTACCAAAACTCGCTTAAGAAACGCAAAAGTGTCACAAATACATAGAAATGGGCTGGGAGAGAAACACACTCCTGTATATAACAGACGGATAAAGATAATTTGTTATTTCTCAACATATTTGAACCTCTTGAGTTTTGTTTTATTGTTTCTTTTACTTAAGCTTGTGCGAAATCATGTTCACCCCGGATTCAGCTTGCACTATGACCCAACGCCTGATTGATTTTGTCTACCTAAGATCAAAGTCACAACGTGGGTAGGTTAGACTTAAGATCAAAACAGTTACTTTGGTAACCAGACATTGGAAGTGAACTGAGAACGACAAGTTGGTATTGAACCGGGAACGACCAGATCGACTGGGACACAGGCTGGTGGCAGCGAAAAGGAGTCAACTCCAAATGCTGGTGGAAGAAACCTTACAGCTTCGCACTGCAACCGGGAGTTGGCCACAGGCCAACGCAGTGTCACCTATTAGCGTTGCAACCAGAGGACGTCACATATTGGCGCTGCAACCACCAGTGGGTGTTACACTGAGTCTTTCCAAGTTTGTGTAGACACCTATGCAAACAATAATTGAAACACATCATAGGGTGAAGCTGTCACTGAAAGACCAAGACAAGTACTTGGGTGTATGCTTACATTAAGAAGAAATGAAATATCTACAAACATTATGTTTTATAGAAATACTAATTTCCATACAAATTGCTGGATAACTATAAATTATCAAACATAATCAGTATTTTTCAAAATTTTAAAAAAGAATTCAAATATTTTCTGCAATAATTCAACATACCTTTAATTCTCCAGCTGCAACTTTGAAGGCCAATTCTATCACACAGCCTGTGGCCTGAAATTCAAAGAAAGATTATACATGAAATGCAAAATAAATCCATATAATTGAACGGATGCAAAAGTTACTAACATTTTTATAAAAATCTTTGATTCACTTCAATTTATAAGATCATTATTCAGTCATCAAAATATTTTCCGTGAATTTTTATGACCTTATGACAACTTTGTGAATTTCAAGTCTGGTTTTGATTTAATGAATTCTTTCAAGATACTTCTATCTTCGACTTGTCAGAACAAATAATCAGACAACAAAGTTTACAATTTCTTTCAGCTGAATACAATTATTACCCAGTTTCTTTGAACTCCAGTAATATCCTGCTTAAAAAATGAACATTAAAGACAAACTTAGCAAGATGGCCAGTGTTTTTAAACTGCCCGGCAATTGTCTAAACAAATGACAAGAAATCTGAAATGAGATACAATATGATAGTTTATTCAAACTAATTATTATCCCCATTTTTGTTACTTTTAATACAATATTTCAGCTCTTCTCAGAAACATGCATTTTTTCTTTAAATGTTTAGGACAACTGGAAGCAACTATTTGACATATAATAAAGACTTCAAAAACAATCTTGTCAAATGTAAGTAAAAATTGATGGCTACACCAGGATATTTAACCCAAAAGGTAATTTTCAAATGAGAATTATTAGGTGACGCTGAAAAGTCAAGTCTGATCAAGAATCTTTGCAAAAGAAATCTTATGTTTGATCAAATTTTGGAAAGGAGGTTGGTCAAAAAATATTTCAATACCCATCTCATAATTTTTAATAAATTCCTTACAAAAGTATTGAGGTTATTCTTTTTGTCTATTGATCTGTGGACCACAGGAAATCTCACAATTAAAAGTAGACTTCAGAAAAGTGCTGTGAAAACAAAATATTATTTTGAAATTTTAAGATGAAGCCTTGTCAATGATTATTCATTTTTAACTAGGATTTCTTTCACGTTATCTCTCTTACTTGCTTTTTATTACCCGAGTAGTATTAGTTGTAAAAAATAAGATGAAATATGAGTAAAAATATAAAAACAAAAATGTTTACAGAAGAAAAGATTTCAGAGTGATGTGACAGAACTTACCATGCGAGCAGCAGTTGTAGTATGTATATCACTCCAAACTGTATCAGAATCTACACCAATTCCTCCACATGATAAAATACAAAATCTTACGGGTAATGAATCTGAAAAATACAAACATGATCATAAAGCATACTAAACAGCAATTCATATCATTTATGAACTCTGACAGCATTTGGAAATTCGATGAATAGTCACAAAAAAAGCGTACCTCACTTTATTGTACTTTGCAGATATTGCAAACAATTTATAAATTTAAAGTTTGCAGCTAATCAGCTTTTGAATAAAATTTTCACTATTTTTCTAACCACACTTGCTCACTGTCATATTTTGGTAAACATTCTTGCAGAACCAAACCACAATATCTTTGAGGTATGCCTTGTATTTAATAAAAACATTTCCTAATTACATTTTTCTGTAAAAAAAAATTGAAAACAGCAGAATTTTTTTTTTATCATTCTGCAAAAAAAATTGAAAACAGCAGAATTTTTTTTTTATCATTCTGCAAAAAAAATTGAAAACAGCAGAATTTTTTTTTATCACTCTGCAAAAGCAAAGAATTCATTCAACTCAGAAATTTTCACATGTGTTTGTGTTTATTGGAAAACCTTTTTGCATGCTAATAACTTGTTTATGTCCTTCTCTCAATTGGTCACTTCTACAAATTGAAATGATTACCTCAAAAGTGACTGTGACAAAGATCATAACTTTTCTACTTTTTGAAAAGTTGGCTTTTTAAGAAGAATTAAATTACAGATGACTTCACTTAAAAAAAATTATTTTTTTTCTTTCTTAAAATCCCTGCCCTTTCACAAAAGATGATTTTCTTAAAATCTTTTTCTAATAAAGCAAGCTAAAACAAATATATTTCTCATCCAAATAATTTGACTCATCTGAAAAAGTAACCAGCACAAAGCCATCCTGAAGTGGTGCTCATAAACTTTGGTGTTAAACTCAGTTCAAAACTTAACAAGTGTTAGCTGTCATGTAGATCTGTTAAGTGTTCCAAACTCAATGAATGTGTCATTTGTATGACTTGCTTTTAATAATTGACCATATTGCCAATTGATAGATTTACTTTATTTTCCAATGGTATTTCAAGGCTTTGTGTTCAAATCCAAATAAAAGCCTAAATTTCAAATGCTGATTTTTAAGGTAAACAGGTTCTACTTAGTTTTGATAATGAAGACTCCTATGACAAAACAGATTTTGTTAAAAAAAAAATAACATGAATTTAAAAAATATATGAAAAGATTGCTTCAGCAGACATTTCTTACGCACCTATAATTTTGGGGTCCAACTTTTGTCGATTAAAATTATTTGATCCGTACAATAATGTGTAATTTTCTGTATGACAACTCTGTAATTCCTCTAATGTGGCTTTTCTTGATTTCACCCGCTGAAAGAAAAAAAAGGAAAATGTCCTTAAGTGAAAATCACACAATGAATCTATGGAAAGCAAAGATGGAATAAGTTAATATTTTTAGAGTGACATACTTCTGGCTCTTTGCCAGATTAAACTATTTTTTGTAAATATTCCAAGAAAACACTCATCACATGTTGGTAAGCTTGTCACAAAGAACATTCATTATAATTTCCATACTTCACACTTCTGGCTCTCTGCTAGATAAAGTTATGATTAATAAATATCTATAGTGAATAGAAACTGCCTTCTATAACCAGTTTCTATTTGTGTGTGTGTTTTGATTTTTTTTTTTTTATTAATGCTCATAATTTGGCTTAAGCTTTTTTGATTTCACACTTTTGTTCCCATGAGTTAATTAATCTTTACCTCTCTTAGATACTGACAATGGAATGAGTTTAAGTAATGAGTCTGAAACCAGTGAATCTGTTAGCAAAACTTACCTCACAACGTGTCACAAGTCCTCTTTCTTGGAGTCGTGACCAGATGCTCTGTAAACGACCTGCATGTTCAGGATGGGCTGCATTATTTCCACATGAACATTGGTGCTTTAGCATTATTGTGTCATAAGCCAAACCTGATTTTAAAAAAGAAAAAGGTGGAGTATTTTTTCAATATCCCCAAAGCAATGGTGAAAAATTGAAAAGTTACTCTCATAGCAAATCTAATACCTAAATGAATAAAAAAATAAATGACTTTAAAAAAAAAAAAAAAAAATGAAAATGATTATCATTGGTCAAGATTTAATACAAAAATTACTAACAGAACAAAGAAATTGATGCAAATACACTTCATCATTTTACAGTAGAAAAGCACTAAAAATGAGAGAGAAAGACATCGTCAGTGGTCAGGAATTAAGGCAAACGTTACTGACATAATAGGGTATCTATAATGTAAATGCATCAGAAATAATTTTATAGAAGAAAGATCAAAATGTGATTTTACTATAGAAATTAATTGCAAACAAGGAAAAAGTGATCGTCAATGGTGAGAAACATTACTAATACGATAATTATTTTGTCTTAGGTTTACATGAAAGCTGAGGAATGAGGATGAGAAGATTGTTACAGAACAGATATGTCCTCACCTGTGGTGAATGTGTAACGAACAGGGCCAGTGTCCTGGGTCTGCTGGGGAGGCATTGAAAAAGTAACCAACGGACTGGACTGGGTTCTGGATAAAGGACGGTGATGTGATGTTCTATGTCGGATTTTCAAAAGTGAATCTCGTTGTTGGCCACTTATCAACGTTTCTCTCTCACGGTTGTTCTGTTGGTCAAGCTCACTAGCTTGTTCATCCATTTTCGTATCCTTGATGACAACAACATCCGCATCATCGTGCTGTCTAGAATCCTTCATTTCCTGGCAATGAAGAAAGGTATGGTTTTGGGGGTGGGGGGGGGAAAAAAAAAGAAGAAAGTCAGAGATAATAATTTGTTCCAAAAGAAAGAAAAAATATTGTTTAATTTGTCAGATTGTTTTGTGAACTGAGATGGAAGAAAAATATTTAAAAGGTCAGTGAGCAAATAGCTACAAATTGTGAAAAAAAAAAATATGGTAGTTTAAAAAAAATTTAGAGCAAGCAGTTTACTAAAATGAAATGAAATGAAAGCAATATTAGATAGAAATTATTGCACAAAAATACATAAATCCATATAAATGCAGCCATATTGTTTTAAGTTTTTGCACTGTTAATAAGCAGTATATTACTTTTCAAATTCTCCCCCATCCCAACAATTTAATCAAGATGTTATGTACAAAATTAAAAAAAAAAAAAAAAAAAAAAAAATTTTTGCAATACAAATCATTTGAACACTGGCCAAAATGGGGGAGATAAAGAGAATAAATAACTAGCTTAAGTTGTACATTTTAAAACAAAGTACTTTGGCATGCAAAGTTAGTTTGGTTATTGAAACAAAGAAGAGAGAACAGAAATATAACAAAATCTCAAATTGACATTATGGAAAATTAATCTGAGTTACAAGAGGGTGGTTATTTAATTTAAAAAAATATTTTTTCATGGTTATTTCAATCATTATGTCATTAAGGAATTTTCAAGATTTGAAACATGTTTTCTTGTCTTTTCTCAGGGGCAGTGGGTCAAGAAGGGCAGAAATTATGAAGGCAAAGCCTAAGAAGAATATTGCAAAGTGTTAAGCAAACAAGCAGTTGCAATTATAATGTAATTTTCTGTGTGTAATACATAGCCTACTTAAAAAAAAATATAAATAAAATAGGGGATTAAGAGTTAAAACAATTCTGTGCCTGATATACACAGAGTCTTCAATATAAGGCATTTTGTAGGGAAGAGATATAAAACAAATTTTTCTACTGCTAAAATTTATTAAAAAATATCACAAGACAGCTTTCGTATCAATATTCATTAAATTTGGTTTAATGGCTAAAATGGAAGGAATGCAAGTAGGAAGATTACGTTGTGCCAAGATTTATTAGAACCCAATATATCATCTATAATAAGCTGTAATAAACATTTTAAATGTAGACAGCTTTTCTTTCTTCAAGAAAGATCTAAAAATTAGGGTTAGGGGGGACATGTCCACCCAAATAATAAAAAGGTGGTGGGGGATTAAAGTAACAAAGTGGATACCAATTTTGAGTAAACGTGGATGTAACTGTGATACTAAAAGAAAATAAGAAATCATATATATATATATATATATATATATACACACACACACACACACACTCTCTCTCCACTGGCCACTGTGGCAGAGGGGCACCAAAGAAGTGTTATAAGGACTCCCTCAAGAAGTCCCTTGGGACCTGCCACATTGACCATCGCCAGTAGTAGATACTTGCTGCTGACTGTCAAAGCCTGGTGCCACACCATCCACCAGGCCATCTCCACCTTTGAGGACTCTTGCAGGGCTAACCTGAAGGAGAAACACTGCGGGCGGAAGGACCAGGAAGCCTCAGAAGCTATACAAGACCAGACCTTTAATTGCAGTTGCTGCGGTTGGACTTGCCTGTCCTGCATCGGCCTAGTCGGCCATCAGCATGCCTGCAGTAGACATGGACAGCCCACTTCATAAATCTTTGTTCGCTAAGCCAGGCCAAGAAGATATATACATCAATACATCAATTAGAAGTGTTTGTAAAGGATTTGTTTTTAATGACTTTTTGTTGGTTAATTAAAGCTGAAACATTTTGGGGATTGTAAGAATAATTCTTTATTTTTTGTGATTGAATATTGCACTAACAATTTTTTCAGAATAACAATGACTTTTCTAGGTATGTCTTACTATTTAACCTATAAAAGGGAGATAGATTCATACCTTTCCCAATGGTATTTGTGCATAAGTCAATGTAATGAACCTGACTGGAATTCAAACTCAGCAATTCGATTTCTCATTCTGAGCCACTATCCATTACACCAACTGCACATCTGTATTGGCAATGGAAATTACCCAAATACTTGTAATGATAGATTTGGCAGCACTTATAGTCTTAGCACCACATTTACAAATTTTTTTTATAAACAACCTAAAACAAAGCAAGAAGACACTTTTGTTTTTGGCCTGGCCCACTTCCCAAAATTTAATCAAATGACAAAATATCAGAATTTTGATTGAAGGGCTTCTTGGTTAGATGAGAACTCTTCAGTACATTCTTCATAAATAAAATATTTTCAAAATGGCATCCATTTTATTGTTTGAAATAATAAAAATAAAATGGTAGGTTTAAGCCACAAATGTGACTGAAACACAAGTCCAAACAGTATTAAAAAAAAAAAAAAAAGAAAAAAAAAAAGAAAGAAAAATATGAAAATTAATAAAATTTAACTTAAAATTTTTTTTCAATTTAAATAATAAAAAAAAGAAGATAAATAATTCTGTAATTTTGAGATTAGTCTTTATCCTGTAAAAGTTGTTTGAACCATTAATGTCCTTCAGTTGGAGCTGTTTATTTTTACTACAATATTTTGGCCATCATACTCTGGCCTTTTTTCTCTGTATAATCTGAGAATGGGTCTTTCATTTTTTTTCTCAGCAAATGAATGATAGCAAATATACTAAGTGGACTAACCAATTCTTAGCCACAAATGTAATATTGGTAATTTATTATTTTTGTGATAATAAAAACAACACTTTCAGTAAGTTAATTTCTTTTCTTAAAAAGCTTAATTAAAATAATTCAAAAATAAAAATAATAAAATGAAAGACAAATAAAAATTAAAGTAAAGTAAAAAATAAATACGATTTTTCTTAGCCATTTAAAATTTTAACAACCTTTTTTTTTCTGTTTCTTTTTTTTTTTTTTTTTTTTAAATTCCTTAATGACTGCATCAGTTTTTATCATAGAACTGGAGTTTTGCATTGTGAAAACAATCACTTGACCTAATAAACTTTTAATTGTTAAATTTTTTATTTTTGAATCCAGTAAAAAGCCAGGATAAAATACTGAGAATGAAAATGGACACCAAAGTTAACAGTAAAATTTCCAGAGTATCTTTTAAACATTACTCATAGGTGCTGCCAAAAATGTCCTTGAAAAAGGTTTAACTGTTTTCCATTAGATAGTATTCAAAAAAACTATCATAGTTGAAGTTGATGGAATATAAGAAAGTCTCCAACATTTCATATTATGGAGTTAAGCTAGGTAAAAATACTCATATTATATGGCGTTTTGACCAACATTAGCTGACCAGATATTTCAACTTTGTGTAAAGGACTCTGGAAATATTTTTTGGAGAAAAATAGTGGGTATTTGATGACATCAGATACTTATATATTTACTTCCTGCATATGGGTGACAGATGACAGCTATAAGTTTTCAACATTCATCAAATCAAAGCTGCAATTTCAGGGTCTGGGACCACCCACAAATAACTGAGGCCTGGTAACTGAAAATCTACCCACACCCCCAGAAAGTACTTTTACATTACCCTTAAGACAGAGTCAGAAGCACACCCAGATATCTGGGGCAATTTCCAGAAGACCCAATATAAAATTTGACTATATTGTATTAGGTGGGCATAGGATCTCCAAATAAAAAAAGAAAAATTCTACTATTGTGTGATAGTGATTAAATCCCAACCCTGTAGTTTCAGACGTTTTTCTGAAACAATTATTAGTATTTAGGTGCCCAGATAGCTCATATGATGGAGTTTAAGATAGACAAAATTAGAACAGGGTTAGGGTTACTGGATTGGTCCGATTTTTAAATCACTTTTTAAAATATGCTTGGTTAATGATAAGGAACTCATATTGAAATTTGGTAGCACTAAACTTTACCTAACAAGCCTCTGCCAGAAAAGATGTCAGGGTCAAAAGAGAGAATATAATGTACTTAGTTTATTGGGTTATTAATAGTTTTGGATTAGTATGACACAAAGCCTCAATCTTATAGTACTGATTTTTTTTTTTTTAACTAAATTCAGAGAGGCATGTTGAAGGTACATTTTTTCTTTTATAAATTTCCAACATCTGCAGTTGAGCAATTGTAAGAAAATTTGTACATTCACAGTTAAATGGGTTGAACTATTTTTGTTGATATTATCAAGGCCTTTGTTTAAGAATGCAAAATAATCATAGATTTTTTTATGTATTTATAACTAGGCTTCATATGATCTTGTTGTGATAGTGAGTTTAAAGTGTTGGTTTTGCAAACTAGAGGTTACAATTCAAATCTTAGTGGAGATATGATCTATCTCAACAAATCATTTTGTAGACTATCCAAGCATTTAAGATTTTGAATTAAAATTTCATGATGCTCAAAGATAATGTGGTTATTCTGTAGAATTCTGACCACATATAAGAGATGCTGTGCAAAAGTTTGGAGAATTTCAATTGCATACAAAAACAAAATGTAGTACAGATTTTGCAATAACTTTTTGTGAGCCAATGTGCAAACACCAGGAAGAAATTATTTCAAAAAAATATTTTTTTTTAAATAGTCAGATACCCTGAACTTTCAGGTAGCACATTGCATATGTCTATATGTGTCATGATTAGTTCCATTATAGTATAAATACTAATAGCAGTCCACCATGCCCTATTACACTACCTAGTCACTTTTCTGGCAGGGAGGAGGAGCCAGAGAAGATTTTTTTTATTATATTTGTAAGATTTACTTTAATTTGGAGGTAAAATATGGGTGTAAATTTATCAAAGGGATTATTCAATGAATCAATCAGACTAGTATCTTTGTCTTTGCTGTTTTGATCAAATCAATATGCTTTGGCTGGTGAGCTCTCTAACCTTCCTCAGATAAATACTGCATTTGGTAATCTTCAGTCCTTACTCTTCTGAATCTCTCTTAAGTCAAATAAAGATTCTTCAGTTAGTATAATTTTTATTTTTTGAAGCTTACTGGATAGATCAGACATCTAAAGAACATTGGTGAGCTTATCAGCAAAAACATAGTCTTAGCTAACACAATACATACAACAAATTCTTATTTTGATTATAAAGGATATTATGGGTATATATCATATTACAAATAATATATTGAAGAAAATTTGAGGAAAAATATTAATTTTAAGAAATTAAAGGATATTCTAAAATTCTCACAGAAAATTATTTACTGCATATTTTCATAATGTGCAAAATTTTCAAAAGTAATCTTTTTTTCAAGCATTTATTTATTAACAACTAGCAAGGTAACCTGGGATTACTCAGAAGAATACAATTTTAACATGACTAATTTTTATTTATAAAAATTGCATTAGTCTGCAATTTCAAATAACTAATATCTGCAATAGTAATGTTAATAATTTATACCCAACAATTTTGACACTATAATTAATTCATATGGTATAACAAAGAAAGACATGATAGTTTTGTATTCAGAATAGTGATATATATTGCAAAATACTTCAAATATATCATTTACTTGATAGAGATCTATTGCATTTGTTATTGTCAGTCAATTTCACATGTGAGCAGAGTAACTTTAAATTCACAATTCAACAAAAATGACAAAAATGTTTTTGTAAGATGTTTAAATACCTATTGACAAATGGTTTGTCTTTCTAGTACATGTTGAATGCCAAATATTAAATAAATATTGCTTTTAATGTAGCTCTGATATATATTTAGTAAAATCCTATTTTACTCACATGGCAAATACAACCTGGTTTAATTTAAAATTCTACATATTCTACATATCCTTGGTATTCCAGAATCTTTATAAACCTGGCACAAATTATATTCATGTACCCTGTTTTAAGGTTACTTGAAATTTACATATTGGTAGTTTGAATTACTATCCAGTTGTCATTCATAAAGTGTTTTCAATTTGAAAACTGAATTACTGCTTGGTTTAAGGTGACAGAGCTTGGTTTTTATTTTGTAAGTAGACTTTATATGAGACTTAAGTTGTAATTACCACCATCCATTACTGACTTTTTACAGACCCAATGAAAAGTACAACTGAGTATTAAAAGAAAAAAAGTCTGACCCCTAATACACAGAGTCCATTTTCTTTGGATGTGTTTTGGTTATGCACAAAAATGGCAATGTATTAAATTTCTTAACTGAAAAGTCAGTGAACAAGGATTTTACAAACTTTTATATAAATGTTTTTTTATGAAAACAGAAAGAAGGTTGTCATTTTTTAAAGAAATTTCTGAAATTGGATCTTGAAACATTTTTGGAAAAATTTGTTAGTTTTTCATATAGATGTTTTAATATTTTGAACAGGGAAGAAAGGGTTTTTGTATATCAAGTCTTCTATATTAGTCACAATATCTTTTGAGTTATTTTAAAAGATATTCTGATCAAGGACTGTAACAGAAAATGAGCAGACAAAAAGGTGTTCAAATTCCAGGAAGCATATTTTTGGAGTGCTTGACTACTGTTTATCAGGCCCAGGGTCCCATGATTCTGGAGGAAGATGACAACTTGAATAAAACAATTGACTAAATGGAATTGATAAATGCACATACTACAGTGTTGGTAATTATGGTGGCAAAGAATGAATTCAAAAAAATCATCAGAATAACAACTAATAATTTAAATATGATAACCTTGCCCACTATTATGCTAGATCCACCTTCAATAAACAATTATATTCAACCTAATTATAATTAATGGTAGATAAAGTAGTATTAAGTAGTAATTTTTTTATTTTGGTGATCCGATTGTTAAATGTGGCTTGAGGGGTACTTGTCAAAATATTATGATGAGATTGCATCACTATTTTAGTAAATTAGGCTTATTCCATTTAGTCAAGTTGTTTTATTCAAGTTGTCTTTTGTCAGACTATATACTTGCTAAATGGTAGTCAAGCCTATTTTTGTTTTTGCTTCTTAATAAATTTGCAGGATAGAAGGAAAGATGTCAGAGATGGAAGTGGATTAGCTAATCTGTATTCCACCCTGATACAACTGGGTTTCATATTACATAGACATTATACAGTATTATAGACATAATAGTGAGTACGACTGTTTAAAATTTAAGTAAAATGTTTTTTTTTGAGAAAGGGAAAACAATTAGGGACTGCACTTTGAGCTTAGGTTTAAAACAAAATATAAAGGCCTAAGTATAGAGGTTTTTTTTTTTCATAATTTATAGGACACACATCTAAACAGGTCTTTCAGTTATTATATATTCATGCATTTCTTTTCTACATTTAATTGTCACATTAAATTGAAAAAGACAAAATTTATCTAACTTCAACAAGGATCTCTGATGATGTTTTAAACTGGATAATACCAGATAACCTTGCTGATTGAATGCTCTAAAAAGGCTCAAATGCAGAGGTTTGCAGGACAAAGTAAAATCTGACATAAGTTCACATTCATAGAGTACTTAGTGAGAAACAAAGTTACTATCAATGACTTGCAAGGCAAACATGCTGATCATTATTCACAAGAAATGCTCAGCAAATGTCCATTATTTACCAGTGGGAGTTAAAAGACTGACCATAATGAGAGATGGTTTTATTTCTTGAAGCAAGATATTAAATAATAGAAAGAGATTAGACTAATTCTTGGACAGATGCATATTTCAAGACTTTTTACAGCATCCTCTAGAGAATATCAGACAAAATAAATTGGCAATTATTTGCAAAATGATATATTTTGTTAGTGAATAACTCAAGCCCCATGACTATAATGGCAATTCCTTTTGTTAAATGTCATGTTTCTTCAGAATGTAAATGATCATGGTTTTCTATATTTCTTTAATATTTACAAATTGCCAAGGCTTTTGTAGGAAAAGTTAGTGGTTCCTGATTGACTTCTCTACAATTTTTAATTCCAGAAATGTGGTTGCTCTTCTAGTTATTAACCAAGGCTAAAGAGCTCTGCTTACCCTGCTTTTGAGTTCATAGCTACTGCAGAAGATATGGATTCATGCTTTTCTCAAAGTGTCTATACAGTGTGAAGTGAATATTTCAGTTTTGGTTGCCCCTTTTCCATTGCACATACACAATAGTAAAAATTGTTTAGTTAAAAAGCCTTTTTTCTTTCTTTTTCTTTTCTTTTTTAAAAAAAAAAAAAAAAAAAAAAAAAAAAATCACCCTATGTGTTGGATTTGGAAACAATTTTTAAAGGTTGATGTTGGTGGCATTGTTCAGTTCAAAAGTATCTGGGTGATGAAGAAGCCTTCCAAAATTTGTTTTCCTCTCTCTCTCTTTTTTTTTTTTAAATAAGTTTTAACAAGATGAGATTTGCTGTCAAAAATCTCATGAAAGGGGTATGCATTTATTACAATATTGTAGTGTCCAAGTAGTAACAAAAATTAATGTGAAATCAAAAGGTTTATAAAGAGAACAAAGGAAAGAAAAAATAAGTGAACTAAGAAATACATTAAAACAAAAATTAACCAGGTTAGTTGATACTACCTCTGTCCCATGATAGTTGTTACATTTAGTGTAGGAAAGGTGCATGTAAATGTAACAATGGACAGAGAATTTAGTATAGCATTTATAACTATTAAGATGACCTTATTTGATTAACCTTTCTTCAAGTTTTTAAATGATTCCTGGTAGGTTCAAAGTACTTAATTCCATTTGGGTTCACCATTATATTTTAAATCAGGAATAGCGGGATAAATAGTTTAAATAAGGAGCTAATAAAAAAACAAAACAAAAAAATATGTGGAGGGAAGGCTAGAAGAATAAACTTTTTTGTTAAACAATTGTAATATAAA
This sequence comes from Acanthosepion lycidas, assembly GCA_963932145.1. Classification (NCBI taxonomy): domain Eukaryota; kingdom Metazoa; phylum Mollusca; class Cephalopoda; order Sepiida; family Sepiidae; genus Acanthosepion; species Acanthosepion lycidas. The sequence goes on along the minus strand of OZ010607.1, from coordinate 9,487,643 downwards.
GCTTGTAGAAATCAAATGTCTTATTTTAAGTTGATTTTATCTCTTGAGAGAATTAAGCAAATGTATTCATAAAGGCCAGAGAGTCAATAACCCCCCCCCCATTCAAAAATATTGCTTTCATTTAAGTATTAAGAAGTTTTGCCAAAAAGAAAATATGTTTCATATCTCATCTATTTTCAAAAATTCTTTTATTCAATGAAATATGTGTGTGTATACACATACATTCATACATACACACACACACACACAATATTGAGGAAAACAAGAAAAGGGTTATAATTCAGTGGTGGGATTCAACTGGATTAAGGGAGAGAGAAAAAAAAAAAAAAAAAGCAGTTACTAAAATTATAGAATTTCCACAGAACCAGTTTCTGGTCTGTTGTAAAATTTAAGTTTTCTCTTATCTATCATCAATTTAAAAAAAATTTCAACCTAAAACAATTTTCCTAAATTAGGTACTATATATATATATATATATATATATATATATATATATATATATATATATATATAAAAGACTCTAGGTCATTTTTTTTTTTGTATATTTAATTTAGATTATTTTTGCCTAAGGATATAAACAAAATTTGAAGCATGATAACTAAAATTATTTCTTATATTTTTTTTTTTTTAATTTCTTCAACAACCAGTTTCTAAAACCTTTGAATCCCATCACTGCTTGTAGTGTTTCATTTATCTACTTGTAACATGTGTATGTGTGTGTGTGTGTGTGTATATATATATATAAGCATATGAATATTTAATGTACATTAGCCTTGTAACCAAAGGGAAAAAATTGTATTGTTTCTCTTATCTACTTTCACCATTTCGTTAATTCAGCTTTGAAGAGGGAAATTTGTGTGTGTGTGTGAGTGTGTGTGTATGTATATATATATAAGCATGTGAATGTTTAATATACATTGGCTGTGTAACCAAAAGAAGAGGTTGTATTGTTTCTCTTATCTACCTGGGCTAATTTTACTTCAGTTTCCTCATCAACGTTCTCCATGTGACTCTTGCTGCCCACACGTTGCAACACAGCCTGTCGAATATGCTGTAAATTTGAAGAAAATTATTCAAATAAATCACTTGACTGACTAGCTCAACAAGGCATAGCAATTCTCAACACCCTAGCACTAAGAGGCAGTGGGTGGGGAAAATGTTTGGAAGAGGTTGGTGGGTTGGAATTTGGGATTTTATTAAATTTGGAAATACAAGGCAAAAAGGAAAGAAGAAGAAGAAGAAAATATTTCTTTCCTTGTTCTTTCAATTCTTACCTAATATTATTTCTTATTCTTCTACTATTAGATATTTATTGGTATCTATTTTTTTTTAATTTTTCTTTCTGTTCTTGCAAATCGTTATGGCTGTTTTGTTTATTGGCTACCAAGTTTGATTAGCTTATAGCTATCAACAAAAAAATCCTTTCAAACAAAGATTAAGACATTATTCTGCAGATAATGCTTGTATATTCTATTCTGATTCTGTTGTTTAATTCTAAATTATTAGTTTTGTTGTGATGACTCCATTTAATTATTCTTTGTACAGTCTCTTGATTACTTGAATAATTAAACTAAAATAAAAAAAAATATAAGTTTATACAGACTTCATTATGCTTGTTAACTGATTACAAGCAACAAGTATTTTCATGGTATGATAATGTTATATATCATAATGGTTTTCATAGAAATATACAATCATTATTTTATGGCACATCAACTCTTCTACTAAGGTAATTTCAAGGTTTCAAAATATATGTTCTGGCTCTCAATCACATATCCAAAAAATTTCAAATATTTAAACATGTAATTTGCTAAGACTGATGTCATTTTCAATATGTTGAACTTAAATCTTAATTACAGTATGTTAAATTGTTTATCTAGGTACTCTCACAGCCTTTTTACAGGTTATGACAAAGATAATGTTTTTCCATTGCAGAGCATGGTTGTTCAGAATTAACTTAAAGTTATAAATATCTGTCATTACCAAACAATTTCCCAAAATGGCTTGAACCAGTCAAATGACATCTTAATACTCAAATTGATAAACTGAGAATGTCCAAAGGGAAATGAACTAGTAACACAGCCTATATCCATGATAAATTTATATTACCAAGCAGATGATTGATTAATTCCTTTATTTCTTGATTAAAAAATATAAAATTTGGGGTAATATTTAAAATTTTTAAAAATAATTTGATTTCCTGAAAAATCTTTACAAAAATCTTTTCTTTCTATATAGCATAAATCTACAATGCAATTTAACAAAGAAAACTAAAAAGTAGCTGAGTGAAACAAAGTAATCATTTAAGTTTATTTTGTATTTTAAAATATTCTGAATTAGAGCACAACTTTGAACCATGCTGAGTTTGAAAAAGGGGGAAGAAAAAAATAAAAAATAAAATGTAACTGATTTTTATTATGCAAGGGATTATCTTTTGAAACATAAATTTTATTTACAAAGCAAAACAACATTTTGAGATTTCATAAGGGATTAATTTAAATTCAATAATATTTTTTTTACATTAATGAAATATTTAAATAAATAATAAATGAATAAAGTTATCGATGCAGCAAGTACAGAAAATTTTGTTAAATTTCAATAATTAGCTGAATTTTCATAGATTTTTAAAATGCCACTTTAAATTTCAACTCAATTTTCATAAATTCTTTATTATATGAAAAATATATATTTTTAAATCAATATCTTCCTTTCTCTATAGCAAAATGCTTTTTATATGAAAATATTACATATTTGTTCTTTCTAATGTTATAAAGTTTGTGAAATTTTAATATGCAATTTTTGACCACTGATGTCAATCTGACAAAGATCTGTGAAAATATTAACATATATATATATATATATATATATATATATATATATATATATATATATATATATATATATATATAAGAAAGTAAGACATTTACTGTTTTGTGAACAATTGTAAAGTTTTTAACATCTACTGTAATTTGGGGATTCATATTCTCCAGTCAGCTGCTATGGGAGTGCTTTACAAGCTGAGAATATGTGTAATATTAGGTTGGTGCAAAAATAATGTCGTTTTCTCACATGTTACTATGTGAGAAAACGACATTATTCTTGCACCAACCTAATATATTTTACATTCAAGCTTAATTTTTCTAAGATTATTTTTTGCTTTTTAGATAGTAGCCATTTTTTAAAACATATCTATTCTCCTCAAATTACTGCATTTTTAAAATAATTTACATGTCTGAGATTCTAAAAAAACATTACAACTTACAACAGTAGTCTTTTCAAAATTGCAGAAAATAAGTATAAAAAACTGTAAAGATAAACTTTTCTTATAAAAGAAAATAGGAAAGAGAAAACAACTTTATACCACTGATACTTTCAAAATAGATTACTTTTAAGAGGAATGTATACCATTAGTGAAATCAAAAATAAAATAATTTTTAAACATTCAAATATATTCAAATAAAAATATTTGCTTGCATAAGTATTTTTCACAACTAATTTTGTACAGTTGAAGAGACTAGTAATATCAGTGATAATGAATTAACTGATATGAATCATCCCCACCTTCCCTCAAGCAAAGGCAGCAAAATGAGAAGAATCTATTCCAACAGAGTGAATTTGGGTTGTTTTGAAATTCACACATTGTTACCAACTATGACAGGAACCTGAAAAAATTCATCAGGTATAATATAATGACTTAAATGTTGTGACTATAAACCAAAGATAAGGACAAATTAGTGTATAATACTAGTGCATAATAGGATAAAATAATACAAAAAATTGTATTTTCAAATATAGGTCTACATTAACCAGTTGATAGCAAACTTTCTTTCCAGTTAGTGTGCTTTTAAGAATTGAGCCTAGGGTCAAAAGAAAACTATATTGAATGAGACCCACACTCACGATCAGAGTGAATTATTGTTTGTTAACCATTGCTCTACAGTAGGTAACCAATGTTTTCACCCACTTTAGCTTTCTCTGGTACAGAGACAATTCAAACCCCAAGATACATTTACTCATAGTGTAAATAATTAAGGCTAGTTTTTTCAGCATTCCTTTATGGTAGATAAAAATCTAAATTTTAATAAATGTTCACCCAATACAAGGCCAAAAAAGCCACTCAAGGTAAAGGGTTACTAGATGAGTTAGTTGTGCAAAATACATTTTATAAGTAAACAGCTTGACTGTTATAAATTTATAAATTATAAATTGTGTCAAAAACAATCATAGTAAATGTCTCAAGAATGAAGTTGTACTTTAACTGGCTATGTTAATTAAAAACAACCTCAAATTCAAAATTCTGAAAAGCAAATAAATTTTTACTAATGAAACTAAGCTGTTAATTTAATGGTGTACCATTTCAATTTGTATAAGTAAACTGTAATATTATTCATAGTTTTAATTGACCCAACTCAGTGTAAATATTTACAAGGTTCACTGCAGAGACATTACCCTTCTCTAACAATTGACTAAACTGTCTACTCTCATTGGTACCTCAGTGTCAATGCCTTGTGCTATACCAAACTTGGTAAATGACTACTTCATTGTCTACTGTATGTACAGTATCTGTCGAATCAAAACTTCTCAATTTTGAAGAAGCTTTAGTTCTAGTTTCAGATAGAGATTGTGTATTTGTAATGCAAGAAATTATTCAAACTTGTAGCAATGAGATCAAAGAGATTTCTTTTCCTTTCATATGTACCAATAACATTTCTTACAAATAATACCTTATTTATTTAGTTCTTTTGTTTTTATGCACAAGAATTTTTGTATCATCAATTTTTATTGTCTGCAATTACAAAAAGACAATGCTTTTGAAAGTTTAAAAAATATGTATTCCAAGTGCAGGGCTAGATTTAAAATAAGTAAATAAAAAGATTACCTAAAACTAGAACATTTTTTTTTTACCTGACCTCATATTTCAACAATGTTAATGGTTTTTCTGAGGTCATGAAAAAATCCTTGTCAAGCAAGAAGAAAATATGTTTATGATATTTACAACCTAAACTACTAACATGAAAATATATTACTAACACTTACGTTTCTAGTCATATAGTTGAGAAGAAAATTTGTCAACTAAATGAACTTTTGATAATTTCTAGGTCATATATTAATTTTCAAGAATTATTATTAATTACTAAAGAAAATAAAAATTAAAGAAATTATTTTCTTAGTATTAGGTCAGGTAAAAATTTTTTTTTGAATAGCCTATAGCTGTTTGTGAGTTGGGGTGGGGTAGAGATGAAAAAGTTACCGTATATGCTTTGGATCTTAAAATAATACCCTGGACTTTTGACTTGTCCCTGAGATAGCACCTGTTCATTGCAGCAAAAGCTTAATTGAAATAAAAGAATATGTCTGTTATCAGTCCACACAGCCTTTGAAATTGAAAAGGTGGATAGAAGTTCTACATCTGAATTTTAGATAGTTGAACTTATATATCAGCATATACGGTAAATAATGAAAAGGAATAAGAATGGAGTTTCCAACATGCTGTAAGTAATTTCAAGGGAAGAGGAAAATAGCTAGCAACTACAGCCAAGACAAAAAAAATCATGCTTTCTTTGAACCAAAGAGAGAGAGAGTGAGAGAGAGAGCATGCTTCATTTAAAAAAGAAAAAATAGACAATCATTTTAATCAATGCATACATGAAAATATACAAAGAATTATTTAAATAATAAAACCATTTATAGATATATAAGGAGTGGCAACCAGAAGTGGATATGACCATTTTTGGTGAAAATATGTCCTGACATTTTGTTGTCCTTTGTGCCGTGATTGCTTTAAGTATTTATGCCCATATCTTATTAGAAAGAGCTTCATATTCCTTATAAAATGTGTATGGCTGTTACCCAAATAACTGTTCCCAAACAGAATTGACAATGCCAGTTTTAAAATTTCTTAAACACTTTAGACATATCCATTTCTGGTTGACAGACCTCATATAAAGAAAGTATATATCAAGTATGAAGGTGTGTGTGTGTGTATGTATGTGTTATATATATAACACAAAATATAAATTTTTGAAGAAATCTTAAGAACTGCAATAGATTTTTTTTGTGCAATGTTATTCATATTAGTTCTCAGGTTGAGAGTTCCTTACAATCCTTTGGAGAAAGTCATGGAACAGATGAATTCTTGAAGATAAAAGAAAAGCTACTTAAAAGCACCTGGCTTTTGTAAAACCTCACAAAATCTTTTCAAATGCCCCATTCTGGAAGATTAAGTCCAAAAAGACACAATATGATGTTTATAATCCTAAATAGATTCAACATATTTAAAAGACTTGTTTGAGTTGAGGTGAGCAATCTGGCATTGAAGACCACAACAACTGTAGCAAGAAACACTTGTCTTGTACCAATCTAAGTTTGAGTCTTATGTCTGAACAACAGATATCAGTTACTGATTTCAGATCTGCTCAGAATCTGTGATCAATGTGTTTTCTGGTTAACTGGTAAGATTCACACAACTAGCTGCTGCATGGGATTTTTTTTTAATGTTGTAAATTAAATCAACTTTTAAATATTTTAAATAATTTTTTTTTTAATTTTTAAAGAAAATCATTTTCTTAGTATTAGGTCAGGTAACAAGTTATTTAATTTTTTTTCCAATAGCCCATGGTTGTTTATGGAAATAAGGGAAAGAAATGAAAGATGTTATATGCTTTATAAAAAAAAAATCTGAACTTAAGATCTATCTCTGTGATGGTTTTTTCCTATTGCAGTAAAAGCTTAACTGAGATGTTGATGGATTTTGAAGCTGAAATCCACTTGAAAAGAAAGTCAACATTTTAAGCATAAATAAAAGAAAACAGTAAAATACTAAAGATTTTGCTATCAGTTCACAGTCTCTGACACTGAATGGTTGATGAAAGTAATTGTTTATTTTGGTGGGGCGAGGTGAGGAAGATATATTCCCACTCAAAATGAATCAGAATGACAATAGGGTACTAAAACAGGATTACTTAATCATCTGCAATGCTAAAATCATGCAAATAATATAACAACAGGTGCCCATATGGAAAAGATATGGTTCTGTTGGCTGGTGACCTGGACAGGTATATAAATTTGTCTAGTGCATCTTTCACTGACACCGAGAAACTGGTGTTAGATTTTTGTATTCTCCCATCTAAAGTTGATAGGGAGAGCATTCTTTCACAATTTGAGTTGCTTGCTTCACAACTTAAAACAGAATATCCCTGCCAATAATGTAGATGTTGGGCAAATAAAAACCAGATTACTGGATTTTTCACACAAATATGCTAGCTCTCCACTTGATAGGGAGGGTTGCTTATGGTGTCCTGCTGACTTTAAAGCTGTTAAATCTATTAAGAACACACACACACACACACAATATATATATATATATATATATATATATATATATATATATATATTAGTAGAAAGAGAGTATGTCACATGTCAATACAACCTTCAAACCAAGTGCCTGTACTTATTTAGCACATGGTATATATAGGTTACTAGGGGACCAAGAGAAATACAAGAAGAGAAAACTGGCCCTACACAGACTATTTTGTTGATGGTTATTTCATGGAAGTAGATTCATCATGGTTTGTAGGTATTTCTCTCAAAGATAACAAGGTCCTTCCATGTGATTGAAGGAACCATGAATTGATGTATTGGTGTGATCTTGGAAGTTAATTTGTTCTCAATAGTTGGAGCTTGAAGAGAGTTAGATCTTTCAGTAACTCAAAACATACAGCATATTCTTTGCTCAGAACCATGTAAAAGTTCTTCATTAACTTTGTGAATCCAACTAAACATTTATGAAGCTTAAAAGAGCAAAGTCATAATAAACACTGAAGATTTGAAAGTTGCTTACAAGGAAGAGTAGACCAAGAATTCAAAACACAGTAAAAGCTATGAAAACCATCTCAGATTAGTAATTGCTAACCAGGGCTAAACAACTATGAAGACAATGCATACAAACACTTCCACTCCCTACCACTGTTACTTTCATTCATATTTTATTCTATATCACATGTATTAATCTTTTTTCTTAGTAATTATTTATTTTCTATAAACATACATCATCAACGTAAATTTCAAGTAAATGTATGTATTGAAATACATTGAAACTGTCCGAATATTTTTCCTAGCACTATACATGGCTGAGCAATTCTGTCAAGATCATTCCACTAAGAAATTAAGCTGATTTCCTATTGATTTCTTTCTTTAACAAGGTCATTTCATACCTTAAGTTTCAACTTTTAGATATTATCTCATGTATACATTTTCCCAAATATTTTATAAAATAATTTATTTGCAACCTTTTATTAAAAACAAAATGTCTGCAATTCACCTTTTTTCTGATGAATTTACAAATATCACTTTCCTTGACCAAGATCTGAATCTGGCTCATGAAGTGAAGAATTACAGAAAAAATACTATTATGATATACAAGATTATGATGTATTAGGTTGGTGCAAAAATAATGACGTAATAACGTCAAAAAACGACATTATTACGTCATTATTTTTGCACCAACCTAATAAATAACCAGCAGGGAAATTAAACTAAAATGAAGTTACTCATTGACAGCAGAAAAGTGGAGATAAATATTTCAGGTTTCTTTGTTTTTGGAACTTTATGTTAAAGATAAGACTTTTACATAATCAAATTCTCAATTTAATTAACAAGTATTAGGTTATTTCACTTGAAATAGGTAATTAAGGATGAGAACCCCCCGCCCCAAAAAAAAAACAAACAAAAAAAAAAAAACAAACTAAAATCTGCTCAGTTTGATTCTCTGGTAATATTAGTAGTTTCTTTATAAGAAAACATTTAGAATTCATTGACCAAGCAGCTAGTACTACTACTATTGGTTGAACTTTATAAAATCTTTCTCTCAAAATAATTTTTCAGGAAAATAGGTTTCTCAAGTTGAGTAACTGTTATCAATCTTTGCAGTATTAATGGGGGATTTCATTTTTGTAATAGTGTGGGATATTAACAACTTGATTATATCATTATTTTCTCTTCAAGTTACATGTGATATCCATTTTAGCTGTTGCTGAAAGTCCTCAAGTGATGTGGCTCCTGTTATCTGCTACAGCTCTTTGTAATTCTGTAGCATTAGTTCACAAAGTTCAAAGAAGTATGATTTTCACCATGACTCATTGGCTTCACTCACTCACAGCCATTTTTAACCACTGATTTTAGAAAGCAGTTGTATACATGGGTCAGTTAAGATATTTCTGAACAGGTTTGGTGCCATGCATGATATCCGTTTGAAAGTCTTGATCTGATGAAATGATTTTAGCTTTGGAATAAAAGTAGGCACTTATCTGTAATTATACAGGATTATACAGAATGGAAGGAGAGAACATTTTCTTTTTATCTGTCTAGTAAATAAACTTTCATATTTATTGTTTATGCTGTATATATCATCCCAATCATAATTTGCTTTCAAAGTGGGAATTGTAATATGTGTGGACAACAGATAATGAAATAGTACCTAAAAATAAATCATCTTTATAAAGTTTGAAAATTGTCAATGACCAAAATAATTGCTCTCTAAATGTTAACACTTATCTACAGAATCTAACATGGATCATGCAACAGAGCTGGTCGATACTTAGTGTCAGACCAAAGACCATACAAATATCCCTGTAAAAAAAGCTGAGGCACTGAAGATATGAAAATACAGACTACACTTTCTTCTCACTGACTATTCATCTAGGATAAAAAGACAATGTGACTGTTAAGCAGCATCCCTTTTCAATCAGTTTCCTAATCATTTTATCAGTGCATTTCTGTCACTATATATCGTGGCCTTCCTTGTATAAGGGCTGAAGCAATAATAGAAACAACCAAGATGAGAAAACTGGACTGAAAGAATCATTGTATAACAGTAGCAATATCTCGTCTCAGAAATTCAGGCAAATTTATGGATACTTTCATCTTGGTTATTAATTGCTGACACATTTTTTATTTACTCATAGCGTAAATAATTGATTATAACTTTTGTGTGTAATGTTGAGAATATAGGTTATGATAAAACAAATATTTTACAAAGTCAGAAAAAAAAACAAAAAAAAAACAAAAACACAAGATGCAAAAAACCTGTCCAAGTTGTGAAGCAATTATTGTACACTCATTTATTCCAACTGGTATCCTCATCTCTGTTGTGAGAGTTACAATGTTTAAGCTGCTGTATCCTCTATTCTTCTTTAGGTACTTTTAATGTTCTCAAAATTTCAATCTGCATCCTTAATTTAATGCTTGATGAAAATACTGTTCCCATACCATTGTTCATGCTAGAAGACATATTAGCTAATTTGCCCTTGTGGGTTTACTTCTGCTCATTCCACCGAAACAGATGTTAGATTAGGTAACTCCATGAGATCGCTAAAAAAGAGCATAGCATGATGAAAAATACGCCAAACTTGACAAAAACAAAATTTTATCGTCTAAATGTTCATGTTATTAAGAGGAAAGATCAAAGTATTTTTGGGGTATTTTTTTTTTAATCGTTCCTAGCATGTCTGAAATTTTTGTTAAAAATCTTGTTTTGTTTTTTTTTTGAGTCATCAAAATTGGCAGATAAGCAATCATGGCAACCCTTTTTTTCCATTTAATAAAAAAAATGAAAATCTCACTTTGAAATTCTTTTAAAAATCAATTATTTTTCAAAACTTATTTTAAGAAAATCAGAAATTATGTTTATTTAAAATATTTTGAACCAAGCTTAACTTAGTTTCTGCACCGAAAAGATGAAATTTAAAAAAACAAAGCAGGTCATAACATCCCATGTCACTTGACAGGTGACGAAAGACAATTTCATGCTGTTTAGATAGTTTTGTGAGGATAATTCCTTCTATGGATGGTGAGAAGTGAACTTATTTAGATTTAAGTGAACAAATTATTTACCTCATTATTTTTAAGGAAAACTTTCAGCGCTCTAATTTTTTTTTTTTTTTTGTACTTAGCTTTCACCTTCATTCACTGATTTTCAGGTAAAGGGTAGGAGTCTAATTAAAAAAACATGATTTGCATTCCTCAAAGCCTTGTGCTTTTAACTATTGTAATCACTAAACTGGTTTGATTGAATTTCTAGAGTTTTCATAAAATTAGTTATGGGGTTGGGGGTAATAAATATATATATAAAAAAAATATTTCTGCCATGACTTTTATAATAATTTCCATCATCTATGAATAGTTTCCGAAAGTTTCATTAACATCTGACAATTATTTTTATTTTTGCAAGATTTTCCAAATTAATGCGTGTCATACAAAAAAAAAAAAAAAAAAAAAGTGCTAAAAATTGTATATGTTATTTTACTAGTTCTGGTGATACAAAGAAAAACAAGGTTTTTTAATTAAAATTTAGAATGTTCTAAAAAGAAGGAAACATTTAAAAAACAATTAAAAAAAAAACTTTGGTCACTCCTCTTCACAATAACATAAGCATTTAGATGATAAAATTTTGTTTTCGTCAAGTTTGGTGTCTTTTACATCATGCTATGCTCTTTTTTTAGCAATCTAATGGAGTAACCTATGTTAGATGGATATCATTGCCTGACAATTATATGACAGAGTCACTAGAATGGATAGCCATTGAAGAAAAGGCTCAGTTTGAAATTCTAAGAATGCTAACAAATAAAACTGAAGGCTGGAGGGTACAATGACTGAAATGTGACTAATGCTGAATGTTGCAAAAATAATTGGTAGTTAGCATTAAACTGTGAAGGTCTTGTGTGACTTGTGCATGTTTGATAAGGACAAGTTGAGAACTTTATCTGTTATATCAAGAGAAAAGTTAACAAAATAATCTTTGTCAATCTATGAAATTTTAGTTTCTGTGGCAAAAAGGAAGTATTGAAAAGCAGATGTCAGATTCTATATCAAATGATAAAACATGCGAGACTAACCACTACTTAAAAGACATTCATAAAGAAAATAGAATGAAATGAGCGACAGAATACATGTAGATTGATTATTTCCACCTAAGGATATCATACTACCCTCAATGGGTCAGATGGAAAAAGCAAAACCTGAGTTGCTACTGCCAGAAACTGCCCTGGTAGGATGTTAAGGCCAAAGTTATGTATTGTTTTGGAGTAGGTATTGTTTAGAGGTGAAGTAGTGGGTCCATGTCAAGTTCCAGATTGTGTTAAGATGATAGCTTAGATATTAATTGATCTTTTGAAGTCACCTGTAGAACCATGGTTCAAGAAGCCAAACATTTTCAGAAAGAAAATGATTTTATACACAAGAATTCTCCATCACATTCATAGAAAATAATGAAGATCTAAATAAAACAATATTCAAATAGAATTATTTCATGAAATTTGTTTGTTCAATTTTAACCTGACTGAAAAATTGTGGAGCATTCTGAAGAGGATGGTTTATATTGGTGGATGGCAATTTAAAATTTAAAATTCAGTTAACAACTGTGTCAGGCTATGAACTTATTAAGCCAAACCTCAGAACTCTGTGGTCTTCAGTACTATGCTTGTTGATGAAATGGAAGTTAGAATGATTCTATCATGTTTGAATTCTAATAAAGTGAAGTATAAAGAAGCTAGCTTTCTTTAAGGACATTCAATCACAATAATAGAATTTTAGAATAAGTCCCCAGGAAGGTAATAAAAACAACATTTGACTTTTTATTATCTTAATCTATAATTTTAAAATTTCTCTCCCACATCTGAAAATATTCTTTAGACAGACAGGGATATCTGAATAATTGCAAATGCTACTCAATTTATATGCACCCATCCCATAAAAAAATTCATTTGGAATTTAGTGGGAATCGATAATACTTGTCTGGTTTGGAGAAAAAAAAAAAAAAAACAGATAGTAAAAGAACCAATACCTACATAGAACACAGAAGGGAAAAAGTTGAATAAAAAATAAAAAATATTTTCTAAAGAAAAAAAAAAAGAAGAAATTTAAAAAGGTCAATATAACTTGATTTTAAAAAGATCTGTTTAATGAGCATTATACAAAGAAAATGAAAATGTCATGTTTTAAAATATATCTTAACAATATGCAAGTTGTAAGAGATTATTACACATCAATAACCAGAAAATGTTTCATAGATTCACTTAAAGGGTTAAGGATTGATCTTTGAGTAATATTTAATAAATTTACTAAAATTTATTTTAATGCAGAAAACATTAAAACCATAATTATCTGCTCCAACCCTAGGAAATCATATTTCCTGCAAAAAATGTGCATGACTTAATATCAGTCACTTTTTATTGCAACTCCCAGATTATCATTTCAGAATTGTTAGTTAGCATTGTGGATCACAACTGAAGAATAACGGTCAAGCTCACATTTCTACCATTGGAAGCCCTACCAAAGCAGCTGCTCTACCACTTAAGACTATTAAAAGCCAACTGGAAGAAATCAATCAAATCTATACAGGTTTTATTTCTTATTTTCCCTGATTACCGGATATGCTGCTACTTCTGTTTACATATACTCATCATATTACATGTAAATTAATCTTTTGAATTTTTAAAAGTAGCACAATAAATTTATTTTTGACAAGTATTTCTTTCAACTTCATTTCAGTTGATTTTTATTACAATCCCAGGAGTCCCATTTCATGATTGAATAGTAAACAGTTATTTCCGATATATGCTTACTATCAAGCAAGAAATGATAGTTTAAGAGTTTCAACAAAAAGCAATTGAAATTAAGATGCAATATATACAACTAATAAAATGTAATATCTGACAATATTATTACATCTAATACTACCAGTATACTAAAAAAATAGGAGAAATAAAAGAAATGAGAATCAAAAATGAATAATAATAGACATTGTTTCATCTAGGGTGTTCAGATATGTGCATACACATTTTGCATCAAGTCTGTTCATGGGAAAATCTGCTTCTAATAATGGTTATCTTAAATAGGTGAATTCTGTAACTTTTTTTTTTCATTTTGAGCAATATTCATTTGATCTTTTTGAAATTTTACTTGGCAGTTCCATAAAACATTTTTAGGAAGCAATAAAAGTCAATGAATTACATATTCTATATTTTTATTTTAGTATGATGCTTTTAAGTTTTATTCAAGAAGAAATATTTTTTCAAACACCAAAGGTCAAATTTTTATAGGATCTGAAATTTTTTCGTTGTTACTTAAAAAATAGACAATAAAAATCATTATTCCAAAAGTGTATAGTAGAATATATGAAAATATATAAACACTAATCCATTCAGAAAGATGGGATTTATAGCTGAAATCAAATTAAGTACTTATGTAAAAAAGAAAGGAAAAGAAATAATCTATAAGTAAAACAGTTTGAGACTGAAAATAGTTGAAAAGTGACAAAAGAGTAAATTTGTCATCAAATAATTACTTTTTTCCTGATTATCCAAAAGATCCTTTATACAAGATAGAGTGAAGAAAAAAAACACATAAAAGAAATTGTTTTTATCTTTCAGTACAGATATTCTTAAAATAAACAATTCTCTTTTAAGTTTGACATATCAGTGGCTTATTAATTATTCTACAAATCTTGATTTATGCAATAATTTTCTTTCAATAATTTTTCACCTCTGGTTAGTTTTTTGTTGAAAATCTTAGCTCCAAACCATTTAATTCTAGACAATGTTTAATTATTTAAACAAAATTTTGATGAATCTATTTTTAACAAAAAAAAAAAAAAAGAAAAAAAAAAAAAAGAAGAAAAGTTACCTTTTTTTAGTTTGAGATTAAATAAACATTTCTGCAAAAACGGTTTCATCCATAAAAACTCCTGAAGAACAAATTGGATATGTTGCATCTAGTGTTTTTTCCCCCAAATTTCTAAGTAGTCCTCATCTTAACAAGATGAATATAGTTTTAACTGGTTACCAAGATCTAGTGTTAAAGTTTTGTAAAAGAGATACTTTTCATTTCTTCAAGCAATAAAAAAACAAGCAAAACAGATTTTAACAGTATTCAAGAGAAATATTTGTTGTTCTGAAAGCCTCCCTTATTAAAGATAAACAAAAAACAAAGGATCTTAAAAGAAAATAAAAAAGGCCGTTTAATTTTTTTTTTTTTTTTTGGTAATATTTACAATTAAATTTATGATGTTACCTGGAAAAAGGAAATTTTGACAGAAATTGACATTAAATACTGTTTGGTGTCAACTAGATAGCTGACCACCTAGTAATCATTAACTCGCTTCTATTAACCTTCTACAAGTCACAAAGGAGCCATGATTGTCAACTTTAACAGGAATTAATTCATCGCAAACAGTTTTACTTTATACACAAAGTAAACATTTGGATATTTAGCAGATTAAAAAAATGAAGATGATAAAATCTAAAAATGAAGGTAACTCTGAAGAACAGGCTTGGAGGCAATCAATGTTCAATTAATAAATTGCTGTTCTAGCCTTCATTAATATTTTAATGTTTATTTGCATCATCATCGCTCTCAGAATATGAATGTCAATATTTCTGATATAACAGTAATGTACACTTATAAGGGCTATTCACCTCAACAAACAGCTTATTTAGATATTTTTCTAATGCAGTTTAAAGTTGAAATGAAACCAAGTTACAGACAATCAATATGCAAGAAGATTATTCAGCACTATCATGATCCTAGTAAGAGGATTGGTTAATATTAAGAGAGATCACTCTTACCTACAAGCATAAGTACCAAACATTATTTGAAAATAGCACTACTATTGCTCTTGACCTTCTTCTTTTTTAGAGGAGTCAGTAAATATACAAATTCCAAGGGTCACCAGAGTTACAGTGTTTTTGTGATTATTCTTTTATGTACCATGCCTCTTCAGGATGTGGATGTTCTCCACAATCTCATGCTTTTTGTTTCTCTAAGTAACTTTTGACCCCCATTATTATCTCCTTCAGTCCTTGTTCTGCCATCCATTCACACAAACTTGTGATTTACTGTTTACTTTGGTGTCTCTTTGCCCTCAATGCCCTGTGAAAAATTTTCCAAGCCTTCTTTCTTCACCTATGTGTTCCAGAAAGTATGTTTTTATTGGGGGAGAGGAAGAGGGGGGTTGCTCAGTGACTTCTCTAGACCACTGAATGCAAAATACAAATAAAACCCCCAAAGAACACATAGGCCAAAACCACAAAGAGGGGACTTATCTGAATAAAAAAAGTTTCATTCTTTTACAGCTTTGAATAACACCAAAAGCAGAATTTCATCAAAGTTATAGTGGTTTTCATCATCATTTTACTCTTTAGTCAAAATTTGTTTTTGCTTAGAAAAATGTCTATACATTATTAATAGAATATATTCAAAGTTAAAATTAAGCATTCACAAGATACATGTAGTTGAATGATGGCAATTCAGGTTTTTTTTTTTTTTAATCATTTCACCTCAAGCAAGGTGGTAATGCCACTAGATGCAGGAGGTTACAGAAAGTGAAAGAGAAGACTGAGAACAGGAAGGATTGAGGAAAGGACAAAAGGTGAATGAAATTCAAGACAAGATGGTGATTGACATTGCATTTAAACTTGTAGTTATCAGGGTAGCAAGGAAATGGAAGGGAGTTCCACAGGTGGGAAGTGTGAGAAAAACTGTCAGAGTAGAAATGGCGGTTGTATTTAGTGATTTCAACAGTAAAAGAGTGGGACCCAGATGTCAGTCTAGTAGCATGCTTAAATTCATGTATTTGGAGCACTAGGGAAAAAAAAGCTAGTCATGTGACTAGGTTACATGTCATGACTGAGCATGAATTGCATATATAAAAAGCAGCCTGTAAGCATCTTGACAGCAACCTTCCTATCTAGTTCCTTTTTCCTTGTACAGATGAAGAGAACTTCTTCAACCATTATTCAACTTCTTTGTTTTTATTCTGCATTTCAGGTAGAAATAAATACAATTTGATTTGGTTATGGTTCATAACCAAATCAAATTGTACTTATTTTATATCCTATTGCTAAACTAGATCACTAGCTAAAAGAGAAAACCGCAACCCACTATGGAATATTTATATTATAGAGAAAATATTTTCTAGCCACTCAAGAAACTGTAATATCACTAAAAAAAACAATTATAGTCAATGAGGAATGAAAATATATATATATATATATATATATATATATATATATATATATATATAAAAAAGTGTGTCTAGGTATAATAGGTATACCAGAAAAAGGCAGTCTTTATACTTTGAGTAATTGAGGTCATCTTTTGGAGTACTTTTCCCTTCACTATCAAAAATGTTGTTAAGCAAAGGTGCAATTAATTTATATGGAAAAACCTTTTATCATTTCACTATTCAATATCACTGAAGTATCAATGTTTATATCTTGTTTGCTTCAATGTGGATTGTATGAAGTAAGAAGTCCCTGATTTTTTTTAGTATTTATAAGTTTTAGATTTACCACAAAAAGTGGGTGATATTTTAATGAGGTGAAGATATTGTGCTACTAACTTAAAAACAGTAACTTTAAGCTTAGTTGTTATCAAGAGAGAGCAGAGTGGGGCACCATTGCCAGCCTGGGCTTATGGTATCAATGGGCCTCAATCTAATCCTGCTTTGCAAGCATATTTTTACAAAGTTACTTTCATTGTTTATATTTTGCTTAAAATAAAGAAAAGCTATTAATGAATATAGATTAAAACATTTAAAAAAAGAAAAAAAAAAAAATGAGACTAATGAGTAGAGGTGAATGGAATCAGCATGGAAAGAAAAAAGATCACCTGTTTTAAATACATCTTTTTCTGTTCTTGCTGTTGCTGCTGCTGCTGTTGCTGCTGCTGCTGATGGTGTGGTTGCTGCTGTTGCTGTTGTTGTTGTTGCTGTAAGAAGATTGACTGCTGCTGTTGTTGCAACAGGGGGTGTTGAAGAGGGAGGGGAGCAGACTGGGTTCGACCTAACGGACGATGCCTGTAATGCAAACAAAGAAAATATTAAAGGATTTCAGGCTGGAGAAAGTCAGAGAAAAAAAAAAGAGGATTTAAAGAATAGAATAAACAAAGCTGTCAAAAAAAAAAAAAAAAAAAAAAAATAAAAAAAAAAAAGGAAACAGAACAAAGAGAACGGCAAACATGTCAGAGACCAGAAATTGGATACTTGTTTTTTTTTTTTTTGTTTTTTTTTAAAATTTTCTTGAAAACTTTTAAACTTTGCTTTCATAAGAATACATTGATATTGATTTCTTTTTCTCACTCCACTGCATAAGTCAGGACTTCCCAAATCCTTCAAGACATGAGACCTGGGTAGTAATGGGCCTTACCTTGCAAAACTGACCAATGTCAGAATGTTTGAAGTCAGAGTACTCTTTCTACAAGGCTGGTTGCCAGACAAAGGCTGGAAAGCTCAGCCTACCCAATTATTTTATCAAAAGCTGATGGGAAGATCAATTCATGCCTTTCATAAGGGGATTAATATGAAATGAATGCAACAATCTGGGCTGGAATCTGAAGTTTGCTTGCCACTTCCCACACAAATAAAAAAAAAAATAAAAAGTTGGCTAAAAGTTTTAGACCCAAGCAAAAAACGGCTCAAATTCTGATTGGTTATTTGGTCAGGCAAAGACATTTTCAGCAATCCTGCGTGTGTGTGTGTGTGCATATATATATATATATATATATATATATATATATAGCGATTTTCCAAGCGTAGCTCAGATGTGGCACAAGGCCGTAAGTATGGGGCACCCAGTGAGGATCTAACTCACTACTCGGTCGTAATTGTTCTAGCGAGACAAGCTTGCTAACCATTACGCCACCTCAAGGTGCCCAATATATATATATATATATATATATATATATATATATATATATATATATATATATATATGCATGCATGCATACACACACAACACTTTTGTATGAAATGAATATAGTATAGAATAGCCTTTTATAAGGGGTATATTTTGTGATTCTGTGTGTAAACAAGGTAAAGGGCCTATTCTAGAGGAAATGATAGAAATTAAGTGTTTTTCCACAAACAAACTTCTAGACAATCTGGGAAGCAGTGTGTGTGTGTAGATACACACACATGTAGACAGATTATTTATTTCTAGTAATAATAATAATAATAATTACCTCAAACGAGCATGTGCTGCTTGGGCCTCAGATATACTTGGACTTACAGAGCTTGGAATGGAGTAGGGACTAACAAGTGGTGAGGGAATTTTTCCTGTGCAATTCTCTTCAAATGGCTTCATCTGTGCTGCAGACAGATAAGCTGCTTGATTTTGAGTGAATTCTCCATCAATTACTGCAAAAGAATTTATTTTAAAAATTATTTAAATTTAATGTTTGTAATTTACTTTCAGAAAGTGTAAAAAAAAAAGAAAAGAAAAGAAAAAAAAAAAAGGAAACAACACTAGAAAAAAAAAAAAAAATGAATTCTTAGAGCTCTACCATAACAAGGAATCTTATACTTACCATCAGAAAGAGGACTGGGAATATTTATTTCTCACAGGGCATATGGAAGGCAAGAGAAGCAGGGAGGAAAAGGCAAATAACCTATATAATGGGTTTGTGCGCTTTGATGGCAAAACAGACATGAAGGGACTTGGCATATTTAAAATTACCTGCAATCTTTGACATATTGTAATGGCAATAGAAAATATGAAACTCTCAATAGTTGATAACAGTCAATTTATTCAGACAGATTAGAAATTGGATGAACATAGGATGTAGTATCCTTATTTCAAATTATTTGACCACTTCTGATTGTACAAAAAGGCAGAGTAGTGGAAATTTAAGCACAAATGCTGACTGGGCACTTGATATGACTTTGCTGTTCAAATACACATCAGCAGCTGGCAACATTTACTTAGACATGCCATTCTGTAATATACCATGTTTCTTTAATTGCATGTTCAAATGTGCAAGATGTGTCCTATCATTATGTGAGCTGGGATACTTTTTGGTTGAGCCACATGTGATTTGATAGAATATTCCGTAAATTAAAACAAGCTAAAACTAAGGTATGAGTGGGGGGAGAAAGGCCCAGGTATTTTCCGAAAGTTTTATTCAGCATAATACACACAAAAAAGGAAAAGGTTTAAACAAAGTTTTTAATAATAAAAAGAGAAAGAAAAAGAAAACATATATTTCATAGAGAAAAAAAAATTTGTTTTTAAAATTGTAGCAAGAAAACAATACTTGAAAAGAGGTCAGAGTGACAAATACCCACCCATGGGTCATTGCAGTAAAAGAGCATTAGAGAATAGAAAAAATTAAGAATGCTACCTCTTGGTTCATATTAAACATTACTGATAAAATTTTTAAAAGTTCAACTTATTATTGACAAAAGAGAAACTGACCATGTAGGAAATTACCTTGGTGTGAAGCGTAATATGGCAGAGTGTTTGATAAAAGGTGACTGGACAGCGGCAGGTTGTACCGGGCAGCATTCATGGCACGGAGGTCAGCTTCTGTCATCCCTGATGATGGACTGCTGTTGCTGCTGCTGCCCTGTAAAAAAGGTTTTATTTTTTTTTTAGGAACTATCTTTCAGTTGATACCAATAAATATAGCAGTTATAAAACAAGTGATTATTAAAAATGAAAATTTAGGCTTACTCTTTCATGATTTTGTTTGCAGCTGGTGAGAAAGCAAATTTGAGATGACTGATGATTGGAATGAATGCAAAGAAATTTTTTAATTCATGACTTTTCTAACACTAACACTTCATTTACTGAACAAATCAAGAATGTTGATATACCTGTGTGTATGTGTGCATATGCATGAATATACACGGCTGCATCCATGGAGGACATGTTTCTAGACCCTCAAATGAATGCTTGGATTTGGAGATTTATATATACACTCACTGGCAGCTTAATTAAGTACATATGAGCAAATACTCGTTTTTGCAAATTTCTAACTAGCCAATGACATGGCAGAAATATAATGGATATAGACATTTAAATATGATCATGGTGACCTGCTGAATTTTATTTTATACATTAATATAAGACAAAAAGGTCATTGCTGCCAGATGGGCAGGTCTGTGTATTTAAAAAGGGCTAATCTACTAAAATTTTCATCCACAAAAATACCTAATTAAGAGACCAGTGTGTACACACACACAATATATATATATATATGTGTGTGTGTGTGTTGTGTGTATAAATAAAAGGTGTATTTAGGCAGTAATAATTCTTTTAAACAATTTTTGTTAAAAACAATACCAACAAGGTAGGTCTGTTCAATTTTCCATTAAGTTTTCCCAACTTGCAAGTTGTTTTATATTAGAATTAAAATTGGTAAACTTTCTAAAGTTAATTTTTTTTTTGAACCCGAGTACTTTCAACTTATCAAAAATTGTGTGTTTAGTCTGTTTATGAAAATGTGTTTAGCTAATTCCAGCCTTCCCTAGTTGCTGCAACCAATTTCAAGTCACTTAAAGGTGGCATCATTTATTATAGTCAAACTGAATTTTTATGTAATTTATTTTTCTAGACACTTCAATATACAATCTGCTATGGAGAAAGATACCCTATTTAATGTTGGCTGCTTCTCTTGTATTATAATGGCTTCCAGAATGAATTGCACTAAATTTTGACAAATGACAAGTCAACCTATGAAAGATCCTGGTGCATGTGTGATCAATGTAAGAATTTAATGTTTGTTAATGTTGGAGATACAATCTTCAAAAGGGTATGAAATTTCATCAACATTATTTTTACAGAGGTTGACATGTCATTTGTCAAAATTTAATTCAATTCGCATACATACAAACCTACATATAAAAGAATAATATTAACACAAGACAAATTTTAATAGATAACACCACTATATTATATAGGATTCAATGCAAAGAAATTCTTAAAAAGGGAAGCAGTCGACATAAGATGGCTTGTTAATTTTAATGCCTCCATAACTAAACTTCTCTGCATTAATCATCTGAGAGACCCCTTTGCTTCCTTACATCAGCATGGCTGATGTTATCCTCCAGGAAAGTGACTCATTGCACCTTCCCAGGCATATAATCTCTGCTGATATGAAGTGGAAAGACTATATTGAATCCATTGTTAGGTCAGCTGCTAAGTCAGTCAGTTCACTATGTTGGGTGAGACAATCTTTTTCTCTCTAGAATCTGTCTTACATCTCTATAAGTCTACCATTCGTCCATGCTTAGAATATTGCTGCCACATATGATCCAGTGCCCCTGTTATTTACCTTGAGCTCCTTGATAAGATCCTAAGAAGAATTTGCAACATTATTGGTCCTGATCTGGTGGCTCAGCTCCAGTTACTTTCCCACCACCTTAAGATTGCCTCTCTATGTCTTTTTTTTTTTAATAAATACTTTTATGGTAATTGTTTGAATGAGCTCTTTGCTAAGGTACCTAGAGTTTTTAAATTTAAGTGCAGCACTAGACTGGCATTGAGATCATCAATTTACAGTTGAGATGGCTAGATGTAGCCGTAAATGCTATGCTAAAAGTTTCTTCTCTCACACTTCTTGCTTGTGGAACTCACTTCTGGCTCCATGTTTTCCAGCCAACTTTAATCTGCAAAAACTTAAATGCAATGTCAATTGCTATCTACTGTCCACCTGATTACTCTTCTCTTTCTGCTTATCATTAATGTTTCTGTTCCAAATTTTTCCACACCCTGTAACCCTTTGTATTTTAGTGGTATTACTACCATGCTTGGGGTGATTCTGATTAAAAAAAAAACAAAAAAAAACAAAAAAAAAAACACTATTTTTCTTCATAGATCATATATTGAAGTGTGTATTAAAAAAAAAAAAAAATCACATAAAATTTCAGTTTGATTGTTGTAAATTTTGTCATCAACTCAACTAGGTTGCCTGAATTTTTTTATATGCAAAGGATTAACTGTTTCAAGGAGAGGGGCAAAAATATTTATTATGGCTTTCCCAATGCACCCCATTATTTCAGGAATAGACCGCACTCCCCACAAACTAGTGAAAGCCATAGCAAAAATTTTAACCCCTCCATGGAACAATCAGTCTAGCACATATAAAAATTCAGGCAACCTCATTAAAAAACTAAGGGAAACAAATATGACTGAAAAACTCATGACCAGTCTAGATATAAAAATCCCTTTATATTAGGTCGGTGCAAAAATAATGTCGTTTTCTCACATATGTTACTATGTGAGAAAACGACATTATTTTTGCACCAACCTAATACCAATGTCCTGGTTGAAAGATACTTAAATCTCTTTAAAAAGCATTTAACACAAAGACAAACCTTTCCTTATCAATAGCTAAAATAATAAAAATCTGCTGTCTTATTACCAATGAATGCTTTTTCACATTTGATTTTTTCATTTTTTATAAATGAAAATTTGGATTACCAATGGGACTGCCTCTTTGTGGAGTGATGGTATGTATTTTCTTAGAATTTCTTGAATCTGCTCCTTTCCAAATATTTTACCTAATCAATTTGATATATCACTATTAATCCTCATGATACCGATTTACCTGGTCTTGTAGATAAAATAAAATAAGTTGAACATACAATAGAATTTATATACAAAATGAAAAACAATACTTTATCTTTCCTAGATATCATGCTACACTGTGTTAATAGCAACTTAAAACTTAGTGTCCACTGATTTCTATTCTCATCATAACAACAAAATAAAATCTGGAATAATCATTGGATTCTAAAGAGCACTCAGAATTTGCAGCCTTCAATATTTCCATGAAGAGGATAAATACATTAAAAATACTTTCAAGCTCCTCCAATACCATACTATGGTCCTCATCTTTGTTGCCATATTTATCACAATGTTTTGGCCGTTGTATGCTTTGGCCTTCTTCAGGTGGTTGGAATGTCAAACTGAACCCTTTATTTTTCGCTCTAGTTCCACGTGCCATGTCTAATGGATGTCAGTTATCAGTTATCTCCTGTTAATTTCCTCTACTGCCTTATTGAACTCACACTCTTTGGGTCCTGTCACTGGATCTAACTAACGCCTTTATCCACTGTGCCATGTGTCCTTGAGGACAACTGTTTATTAATTTCTGGATATTATAAACTGAATGTCTTCAGCAACCATTTTTACCAGTGCTCATATTGAAATTTTTACTATTATCATTGTTATCATTGCATTTTTTCTTTTTTTACCAGAACTCATATTGCAATTTTTGTTGTTATTGCTTTTCTCTGGCACTCCTTATTACTGGTTCCCATATTGTATTCATTTCTATGCTTGGTTGGCTCAGGAGATTTTTGTGGCCTAGCATATGTGCTGATTCCTTAAGTTTATGACCAAACATTGTATTGTGGATAATTTGACCTTGTGTACATAGCATAGCTTGAACTGGTGAAATTAAGGAATATAGCTTGTCTGAACATTTGTCATAGAAATAAAGATACATTAGTTTTTGGCTTGTGGTGTTTCATCTGTAGGAAATGAACTGTGGGGTTGAAAATAATTAATCAGCCACAAACATTTTTGAACTTTGTCAAGGCTGGAAAGTGCAGCTTGGGTAGCTCTAGCCCTGATAAAGTAGCAATACTCAGTTTGGGTCTAATCAAACTCTTGTGAAGATACAGTATAGCAGGAATTATTGATTTATTTTTTTTATGGTTTTAGCCTTTTGCATGTTATTAAAGGCAGAAAATATTTTTAGATTTTAAGACTTTTTGAAATAATTTTTACTCATACAAATTCTACTAATTAATCCATACCTAGGAGAGGAAAAGAAGTGAATTCATACTTTTCCAAGGATATTTGCAAATATAATGAACTTGACTGGAATTGCAACTCAGCTCTCTAATTTCCAATTCCAAGCTGTTATCTATTACACCAGCCACACATCCAAACTTACAGCACCTGGTATTCCCAAACAGTCACCCATCTAGGTACTAACTAGGATTGATGTTGCTTAACTTTGGTGATCATACAAGAGCCAGTGCTTCACTGTGATATGGCTGTAAGCCCAGCATAGCAGGAGGAGTCAGGTATTTTCTGGAGCAGTACAAGGATGCAACAATTTTTCCAGCCTCACTCCCAGATCTCAAGACTAAAGAGTCTCGAGGTCTGGGAGTGAACCTGTTCCAATAGATGTTCAAGGCAAGGAACCTGTTTGAATGTACAACCTGCCATCATGATCTGATAAAATTCAGGGACTGCTTGGTGATAATGGAATGTTACTAGCTTGGTTTTGGAGATATTGAATGTTATAAGCCAGTTCCTTCCCCATTAAGCTGTTTGAGCTAGGTCATAGGAGAGATCAGCTGCAAAATGACTTTGATTATCTAGATTTTTGGAGGTGCACCCATAATCTGTGGTATAACCTGTATAGATATTTACTAACGATCTGAGAATGTTTCTGTGCAGATTGTTAATATAAAACAGGAAGAAGGTAGGACTGAGGAGTGAGCCTTGGATGATGCCTGCATTCAATTCATTGGCTTCAGATGACTGGCCATTATTGAACCTACCTGATAGGAAGGATTTGATAACTGAAGACTCTTCTAAAGAAGCTATAACTAGATAGCTTGTGTAGAAACCCTTATACCATACCTTGTTAAATGCCTTTGAGGCAAGCACTATGTAATGAATTTATTATTGAGTGATTTACTGATTCTGTGTGCAATGACAATTAAGACATCAGCAATGGACCTAGAAAAGTGAAATCCATACTGTTTGTTGCTCAGGAGGTTGTTTTTGTTGAGGTGATCAATAACCTTCTTGCAGATAATAGACTCAAGGAATTTGCTGAAATTACTAAGGAGGCTGATGGGGGTGATATTGTGATGCAGGTGAACATTTACATTCTTGTAAACAGGGCATACACATGACATTGTCCATAGACCAGGGAAACATTTCTTTTTCAAGCAATGGTTAATCAACTTTAAGATTGGAGATAATTCTGGGTTAAGGTTCTTAAAAGGAAAATGTATCTGGACCAGTAGCCTTCCTAGAGTCAATGCTTTAGCTAAATCTGAAATAGATAGAGAAATCAGAGTGTTTGTACTCCATGAGAAGGAGAGGGTGTCAGATAGGGGATGGGCTTTATTAAAAACCTTGGTAATTTTCCAGAAGCAAATCTTGTTTCCAAAAGCTTGGACTGTGTATAGTTGCTTTTTGCATTTTCCAGAACTCTTGTGCACTGATTGCAAAATTTATTTATTTCACTTATTTAGAAAGATTAGTAATGATCAGATTGGAAATGAACAAGAATTATTTTTAAAATTTTATCTTTCAGAGTGCATATGTAAATCAGCTCTATAAAGCAAGAACTTTTAAATTCAACAAAATATAAAATACACACTGGTAGATATAATTTCTTAATTTTTAGTTTCAAGAATGAAAAAAAATATTTGATATATTATGCTGCTTTAGATTCTTCACACTTGACAAATGCATTATGCAAACTTTCATAAAGAACAACTTTTACATATTAATTTTCTTGGTTTTGCACAGACAAATATATACACAAACTATTAGATTAATAAGGTTCTATTCAATCCATGTTGTACATAAACATCAATACTGTAATAGATTATCATGTCTTTGTTTAAGAAATTCTTATCTTCAAAAGAAAAAAAAAAGCATATATTCTATATCATCTGGTAGAGGATGTCACTGGTAGCACAAAGTTGAGATGTAACTTGACATTGAGAACACTGAAAGCTACAGTAGACATATTCAATTTGTTGCCTAGTAACAAATTAAGTCAGGCTAACATGGTATTAGAAATCCATTTTATTATCTCTTAGATTTTCTTAGTAAAATCTATGAGCGAAATAAAAGATATTTATTTATAAATAAAATAAAGAAATTTATTTTAAAATATTACAAATAAAAGATAGTAATGTTTATAAAAAAAATTGTTTAAAAATTAATCTGTAATAATTTTTCAAAACAGGCAATAAAATTGTCTGTTTTTCCCAATGTTTTGTGAATGAAAGAAAGAGCGAGAAAAAAAATAAACAAATGTTATGCACTTCCTCCTCCTCTTCCTGCTGTTCAGACTTAGGAGGAGAGGTCTGGTTTATTTATGTTTGGTTTTTCTTTATCTCTTGAGGAGATTCCCATATAGTGTATTATAACAAGAGGAATTTCATAAATTCTTTTTTTTGCTAGCTGGTAAAATCAGAAGATAGCAGCTTAAAGGCAGTTGCATCACTTAGAGAGAAAAGAAGACTGCTGAAAAATTCACAATGATCCATTTTCAAGACAAACCAACTTCCTAGGTTTGAGAAGGCAGAAGAACCATAGTCAAGATTGGTTTTAAATATAGATTTCCTTTTATTCACAGAAATTGTCTCTTTTCAAAGTTAAGATATGCAATGATTTGGTACATTATGTATTAAGTATTTCAAGGTATGCAAAAACCTTTTTTGTCATCCTAGACCAGGGCCATTCAGTGTCTAAGGGTAAATTATCAATGTCTTTTTTCTGTAGTTGTGGGGGTTTATAATCTTTTTTTATTTTAAAGAAGTCGTTTAGTATAAGAATATATATATAAAAAAAAACAGTTAAAACAAAAAAATAATAATTTAGTAAGTGTTTAAAAGGTCTAACATTCTCCAGCACAATAATTTGTACAACTTATTTCTTTTTTCTTCTGATTTAATTTTTATCCTTTCATTGTAAAATGGAATTGTAATTATTTTTATATTGGAAATTTATTATTTGTTAAATAATTTCTTTTTCAAATCATATATCTATTACATTTATTTCTTCTTTACTTTTAGATGTCATATTTTTTTTTTACATTCTTACCACCAGGTTTGGAATGTAAGATAATGCATATATTTTGTGTGAAAAATGTCACATATATTGCTGATATGATCTGGTTGGGCTAATCAGTACATTTGCCACCATTTTTCTTCTTTTACAGTATTAGTGGACACTATCAGAAAAAACAAAAACAAAAAACAAACCAAAAAAACTCCCTCCTTCCAGATGAAAATTTGAAGAATGTATCAGCTGAAATGATGTGCCAACAACAAAAAGAATTAATTTAAATTATCTAAACTTTTCAAATGATAGGCATCTTCTCAGAATGACAAGTCTGTAAAATGTATTGACTGATTGTGGTAACAGAATAAGTTTAATGATTTGAATAGCTTGAGACAATAATAAAAATATCCAACTAAAAGGTAATACTACTGTCTCCAAATGAGAAACTTAAAAGGACTTAATGTTGTTGATTTTTGAGTTATTCAGTTTTCTTTTTCATAGTATATTTGCCAAGTGTTTTTTTTCCTCTGAAGAAAAATACACAAGATAAAAAACTTTAAAAAAAAAAAATTATTCAACACTATTTGAGACATACAGAACAATTGTACTGAGAAACAAAATAACTGGTCCTATCTCTCCTATTCTTGCATTATCATTATTAAATTAAAAAGAGATTTTGGTTTACTTACAGTGGAGGTGGGAGGTCGTCCAAGAGAGATGTTTGGCATGGAGGGTGATGTGTACAAACTAAAGTCTGTTCCTTGTTGAGCAATACCTGTTTTATATAGCTGAGGATGAAAGAAAAACAAAATTCATAAATATTTTTGCCATATCCAATATCTGTAACATACATTATGCATAATATAATAATCATTGAGAGAGGAGATTATCCATTGCACAATTGTTGATATCTGAAAGCATGAAGTAATGCAACAAGCATTAGCACTGAAAAAAGAATCGTCAAAAGAGTTTGAATTACAGCTAAGGCTGATCATATTCCCTTCATAATAAATTCATTGGAAAAGGCATGAAAAAATAACATTTGAATTATGACCTTTGAAAACCATCTGAGAACATGAAACATTAAGAACTGTCCCTAGTTTAACAATCTAATGAAACATTTATCTCATCAGTAAATAGTATAAGGATTGCCTGCATGGAAAATGGAATTAAAAAAAAGCAAATATTGTTGGAAGAAGTAGTTATGCGAGAGTGGTTTGCTCAAATGCCCACTCACCAACAAATGATATATCACCAATCAGCTGATACTCCTACAGTCAACTTTGACAGGGAGCAATTATATAAAATACTAAGAACTATGAAGGATAGTGTTGTAACCTAGAAAAAGGTTACTGAATAAGAATAACCAAAATGAAGGTTGTAAATGAAATGATAATATTTATAACAGGAACAACATACAAGATTCACCAGCAGCTTGTAGTAAGTGATTAACTACTAGTGTGAGCTAGAAGTGAATCAGGGTGAATCGTAAGTGAATCTCAAGTGGAACAGTATATACCACTGTATTTATTGGAACTGGGATATACCTATTATAGTCCATAGGTCCAGTATAACAGATAGAAAGTTGTGGTGAGCTATGATTGCTCATGTCCTGAATGGACATAACACATGGAATAATAATATAATTAGACTCATAGATACCAACAGCTAACTTATTAAAACCAAAATACAAAATACTCAGTGTCAAAACTGCTTTGTCTCTGCACAGCATAGTTTTTCAGGCAAATGCTTTTCTTAATATTTTGCATATAGTAATATACAAGATGCTTTCTATGTATTTACAGGATTTGAAAAACAAGAACAGGAACACACAATAAGTTGAATGGAAACATATTTAGAAAAGCATTTACATGCAAAATTAGATTTTGATGGTTTTGATAATGCCTGGAAGAGAAGTTCTGCATTTTGGAATTAACCCAACTTGACAGACATTGAATAAAATGTTAGAATTACTCTCCAAGTGTAGGCATGAGAACAAGTACCTGCTCTGTTGCCTAATGCCTGACTTAAATGATCACAGATCAAGAGGAGTGAAACAAGGACGCATTTTCTCACCAGATTTATTTAACCTATACAAGGAGATGATCCTAAAGGCAAAAGTCATAGGAAATCAAATTTGAACTTGGGGAGGAGAAAATACTGATAGGCCTGAGTGATGCAAGGTTTGTCAAAAAAACAATTTGCACAAGACATGAAGAATGAGCAGGCATGTTTTCATGGCTAATGTGATGGTCATACAGTAGACAAGCCCACTTAATGGTGTCATGTTGCCAACTGAGTAACCTCAAGAGAGAGTGTTCATGAATACACAGTAAGTTTCCCTCAAGTTACACCAAAGACATTCAGAATGGCTGGATACTTTCAAAATAAACCTCATATTCTGACCAGCAATGTCAAGAGTTCTATTTACTCAAGGCTATAAAAGTGAGGATCAAATTTACTAAAGCAGTAATCATCTCTGAAATGAGTTTCTTGAGCAGTTCTCTATGAAGAGTGTTCAATCAATTATTGATATTTACTCAACTTAAGACCTAAATGGAAGGAAGATTGTGCTGCACCAATCTTTCAAGCATGGAAGAATAAAGTCAACCTTTAAAGTTGTACCTGGACTCAGTTACTGTTGTTAATGGAGAATGCACAAGGAAAATTTCATCTAACAAATTCAAAGAAACTATTAAAATTGCTTTTTGTCAGGACTACAACAACCATCACTGCTACTAGTAAAAATATAAAACTACGTCAGTCACCAAGTAAATCTATAATATATAATTAAAAATGAATTAAAAAAAAAAAAAAAAATGACTATTTTTCTTCATATTTTTTTTTTATTGCAGTTGTTTGTTTTGAAACAAATTTTACAGGGTAGCAAATTTGTTGTCATAATATTGTGCTATTTATTACAGGGTTTCCACAAATCTGTGTAAAACAAATTCCAGGGCTTTTTAAGGACTTTTCCAGGACTATGTTAAGAAGTTTCCAGGACTATGTTAAGAAGTTTCCAGGACTGAAACTGGTGTACACACACACATACACACACAAAAGCGAGTGGTCATCAATTTCAAAAACACAAAACTTTTTGATTTATCTTAATAGTTTGATAGATGAGATGTTAAAAAAAAAAAGCTACAGCTGGTAACCAATAATTCATGTCACATGGATGATATGAAAGCAGTGAAGAAATCAGTTTTGAAGGCTAAAACACAATTGAATGCAGTCCTGGTTATGTGGTTACACATTTTGTGGTTTTACTACACTTGAAATTTTTGAATGACACTAATTCTTACTGCTACATATTTCAGCAATGGTTTGTGAATGTCAGAAAAATTCTTTGCTGCTGCACATTTCCATGGTTTTAATGAACAGAACTAAAAAAAATTTTTTTTACAAAAAGACTACACATTTTAGCTACTTCCACTACTCATGGCTCTTGCTGCATATGGCACAGAACACAATGTTACCATTTGTTAAGTTCATCAACTTTAGCATTCAGTTCTGCTTCAAATATGATCTCTATGGATTTGTCCTTTTCAGATCTTCGCAAGGCATTGGACCTTGCAATAAGTGTGAAGTTCTGAGTCTGCTCAGCTTTCTCCATATAGCTGTCAGCTGACTTGAGCAAATCGTGTACAACTTTCAAGCTTGTGTTTTTTGGTCTGCTGTTTCATATTGTGAGTGGAAATTTCCTTATTGACTGAGAAACCTCTCTCCACTGAGGCATGTCCACGAGAGAGTACCAGAAATCTGTGAACAAATTTCTATTTTTTTTTATATTCTTTATTGCTAGACAAAGAACAGTAGAACAAAGTGTCCAGGTGGATTTTATGCTTGCTGAAATTCTTGAAAGCAATATTTCCAGCAGCCTGCTCCTCAAACTCTTTATACTGACTTCTAGTGACATCACAATCAGACTTGCTGACTTGTTTTCTGTCCATCATTTGGCAAAGACATCTTTTTAGACTGTCTTTCATGGCAGATTTTTTTCACAAATGGATCCAGGATTCAGCTATGCAAGTGATCTTACAAGAGGGTATCTAAGGAAAGACTTTGCCAGAAGTTTCTCAATAATAGTGATGAAAATTGCAATTCTGCATGCAAACAGATCTTTTGTTGACACATTCCCTTTTTTGGATAAATTTTGCACAGCCCTATCTACCAGAAATCCACATGTAATCTTTGCAGCATCTTACAAATTCATTCAGTTTGGAAAATGTAATTATCTTTTTAGTGTGCTCTTCCTTTGAAAATCTTAACAGTTTCATGATCATGCTAAAAAGATCATCTGCAAGGAAAGGCAGCAATTGCTCTGATATTTTAT
The DNA here is from genome assembly GCA_963932145.1 of Acanthosepion lycidas. Classification (NCBI taxonomy): domain Eukaryota; kingdom Metazoa; phylum Mollusca; class Cephalopoda; order Sepiida; family Sepiidae; genus Acanthosepion; species Acanthosepion lycidas. Next base: position 9,455,702 of record OZ010607.1, on the reverse strand, counting down.
CAGAAACAAGTTTGATGTCTTTCAAAGCAGACACAGAAATAAAATATCATTCATGTTTGACAGCACTGCAGAGAAAGACTTGGTCTGGGGATATTTTTCTGTTTTTTAATTAAGTTCACAAATTTGATGGCCAAATATCTAGGAATCATTCACATGTTTGTACATTTTCTAGCCATCTATGGCAGAAATACACAAGTAAACTAAAGGAATAGGGTTGCAAGATTGAACTTTTAATAGAAAGCCAAACAATATTATAAAAGTCAAATGAGTTTTATTAGGTACCACCAAAAATTTGGTACACCTAAGCTTTAAATCTTTCCTGAATGTTTCTTTTTAGTCTTAATTGAAAGCTAAAGGATTAAATTTTCTAATTTTAGAAAGCAAAATACTGCAGAAATAGAAATTAGAATGATCTTTAGTTGATTCATTTTTTTCTTTTTTTTCAGATGAAGGTGTTGATAAGTATGGTGGACCAGAATTGACACAAAAATTCTAAGTAAAAACGGTTTGTTTTAGATTTTTAACTACCAGGTAATTTTTAAAAATTAACAAAATATTTTAAGCAATTATCTAATATTTTATTGATTTTTTTTTTTTTTTTTAAGGTACTTAACCTTATGATTGAAGCTGCTTTCTGAAAATATAAAATTTAGAATACTATAAAAATTTCTTAAGTTAATAACATTTAATAAATTATTTTTAATCCTTCCTACCATGTTCGAAATTTTGGTCAATTTTTTTTTTCTGTGTACATATTAATTTTTTGTTTCAAATCATTAATTTAACTTGAAATTTGATAATTTTCCTCAGTGTTTCAGAAAAATATATTTTATAAAATTTTTAAAAATAAGAATTAACCTTTGTTTACAAAAAATGGCAAGATTTTTTATTGTTTTTACTGACAAAAAAATATAAAAAAAAAACATTCTAATCACTATATAATGTTTGTTTGAAATACAGAGTATTTTGCTTACTGGAAATAGTAAAAATTTATCTTTTAATCATTTAACTTTCAATGAAAGCTTCAAGAAAGCTTTTTCTTTTTTGTTTTTAAAATTTATTTTTAAAACTTAGGTATCAAGAAATAGTGGAGGTACCTATTATAATTAAAAATAAAATGAGAAAAGAAAACTAATTTAAAATGTAAATGAAATAAAGTATAAAAATAATTAAACTAAACATTAGGTTTAAAATAAAATAAAGGGCTACCTTTCAAACATTTTTTTATCAAAATATAACTTAATAGAAAATATTAAATAGAAACTTAAAAAATTTTAAATAAAAACAAATTTTTCTTGACCGTTACCATGCTGGAGGCAAAAATTGTTGCTGTAGAATTTTCTCCCTTTGCTGCGCTAGGTGCATTCATAAACACTTGTCAACTGTTATTTCCAGTATTTTAAGCTGGAAATCGCCTACTATTGCTTCGGAACAAGGTTAAACTTCCATTTTCTGACACCATTTTGAATTCTTCTAGATTCAAAGAAGGTGTAGCATCGATTAAACCTATGTTATTTTTTTTGCAATATTTTGTGAACAAAAATAGCCACATCAACATCCAATGAAGCCTTTATTCGGGAGTTTTTCTTTGATTAGGACTCTGATGATTTTGAAGGCTTTACGCAAGTGGATATTGGCTGTGAAGTGGTTGAAGATGATAACCACACTAGTGGCAGGGAGGAAATCGATTATGACCATTAATAGATACTATCATTCATGCCTGACTAATTTTATGGGAGCTATTGGCAACCATCGATATACTTGATAGCCTTTCTGAAGGTGAATTATTTTGACTATTTATAAACAATGAAAACGAGACAAATAAATATGAGGTGAAAGAGCAAACAAATGGTGGTATATTCTTGTATGCAAACACGAGTAAACATGCCAGTTTTTTAACAAAATGAAAGCCTTATTGGCGATTTTACTTATTATATCCCCAGAACTCCACAAGGAGTAATAAAAGTTAAAGTATGTTGAATTATTTGTAATTTTGTGTTTCAATATTTTTTGTTTTCAACATCAAAACATAAATACAAAACATAATGCATTGCATCAAAATATTACTCATTCATTCTTTTATTAGTGTACAAAAAATAAAACCTATATGCATAATACAAAGAAAGTTATAATTTCAAAACAGGGTTCATGTTTTGGCGCCCTTAAAAAAAAAAAAAAAAAAAAGCAGTGGCAAGTGGAACAATTCTAGAAAGGAATTAGTGTGACAAAGATTAATAACTAAGTAAAACTAAAAGGTGTACGAGTATAAGGGGGACAACCTTTGAAAAACGTGACCTAACGATCATGTATATGAAACAACATTAAAAAAAAAAAAGAAAAAAAAGAGAACAAAGAACATTTAGACACAAAAAAATATTTTTAATTATTGTAAAAATTTTTGGTGGGATGATATGTATTAGGCTTTTCAATTTTCGCTTAGTAAATATAGTCTTCATTGATAACCTAACATTAGCAATGTTTGGAAGAATTTTAGAACATTTTTGAATCTTTATAATTAAAAAAAGAAAAATGGAAACAATTCTTGCAAAAATTCATTATTGATTGGAAAATTTTTTCTTTAGACTATAATCTTCTTAATATATATTATTTATACAAGCAATTAAAAGCTTATTTAATTAAATAATTAGATAATTTTTATTTTACGATTTGGATTAGATTTTAGGAAACTTGGTAATAGTTTGCAAAAAAAAAAAAAAAAAATTGATGATTTATATTTTCCAAAGTGTCCTGCATTTAACTAATAAAAAACATTTTGTTGACGATTTTAAATTCTAGAAAATTTTATGAAATTAAGTTGGTGGTGGGGGTTAACAGACATAAATAGAATAAAATATTTTTAAAATTTTCTAAAAATAATAATTTCAAAAATAAATTCTTCATTTGTGAATAAGTCCTGAAAGTTTCATTAAATTCCGACAATTATTTGATTTTTTTTACACTTACAACAAAAGCTAGATCATTATTAGTCTGCAAACTTTAAAAATAAAGTTATTTTTTCAAAGATGCATTTTCAATCCTATCCTAAGACACATCAAAGGCACATTTTTATATTATTCTTCCTGTCTAGATTTTCTGAGTTAAGTTTGATTCTCAAACTTGTTACTTTTGGCAATAATTTAGACAAAGGTTGTTCACACATAGATAGGAAAAAATAAATTATTTTTTTCAGAATAAACTCACTCACCACTGACTAGAGATCAAAAGGACTTTTTACTTTTGAAATTGACATGTGAATAACATGTCTTTAATTGTTCAAATTTTAAAAAACACTGATAAATTTTTCAATTTTCTACTAAAATGTATTTTATTGCTGTAAAATAATTTATTTTTCTTTCAACTACAAATTCAATGAATGTGAATTTGTGACACTATTTACGACGCTAGAAAGAAAGAAGAAAAAAGAAAGGCGAGAATTAAATTTAGGTGATAAGAAGCCATCACGAAAAGAACACTGAGCGGTGTTGTTTTTCTGGCGGGGAAAAGTGGTAAGATTTTTATTTCCATTGTCGAGAAGGTAAAACACAGAATTTAATCTGATTTATGTTACGGGGCGGCGAGTAAGATATATCCAATCTGCCCATGGCAATGATAAAAAAGATTTTTTTCAAGTTGGACAAGCTACCTCCCGCAGAATTCTAAAGAGATAAAAATAAAAATTAATTAAGCACGCACTGTCCGAGAAAAACAAAAGTGTCCGCTGACCACCATGAAGGAAAGGTTAAGCCTTTGTCTATATGCAGAATATCGTTGAGAGGAGCATCTGTTTATCGTCAGGGCTGGCTATGATAGCGAAATTATTTTATCGGATCAGTAATTGGCACCAAGAATGCAAATACGTCCAAATGGCCACCCACTTGATGCTGGCGAAAATCTGATTGATGAATTCCAGGTGATTCGGTTAAGATAAGAGTCTAGGGTGTGAGGTCTCCTCGAAGAAAAGAAAAAAAAAAGGGGGAAGATGAATTTTTTTTTTTTGAGCAAGATTTTTTTAAACCGAGGCTAGTCTGGCCACGCCCACTCTGCTGAGTGCCCATTGGCAGAGGTAATCATGTGAAGGAGGGGAGGCCTGTTGCGCCCCCCCCCCTGAAGGGATAGGTGTGAGATGCCACTGTGAGAGAGAGGGGAAACCCGTTGACACCTTCTGAGGGCATGGTGAGATACTAATATGAGAACAGAAGAAGGTGGGAAGACGAAAGACTTCCAAAAATGGAAAATAATAAAATTTTCCTGACCGAAAACAAAGAAGTGGATTGTGGGTTTAGAATTATCATGGAACCTCAAACCCTGACAAGCTCACCCCGGTTTTGGTCGGCGTCCATATAAGCAGAGTCGCAGCGAGTGAAAACCAGTTCAGTTCGAGTTCAAGTCCGCAGTTGGGGTTGGAGACAGACAGGCAAGCAGTTGCAGTGAGCTGAGAGCTCTGAAGACCCGCCTCGCAGAAGCTGACTAAGATTCACGCAATTCTGAACTCAACTTCTAGCCAAGAACAATTTATTTTTGAAGAACGACTTAGACTCACACCACCAAAACAAGTTTCATGAATATCGCCTGAAGATACACCAAGAACCAGTTTCTTAAAGAACAAACAACTTAAGATGTTAAAACACAGTGTCACGAATCCATATAGCGGGTTGGGAAGAAGACGCAGTCCTGTATTCAGCAACCAGATATAAAATATTGTTATCCTTTTTTAACACATTTGAACTTTGAGTTATTATTTTATTTTCTTTTACATATACTTGTGCGGTGTTGCCCTTGATCGAACTCAGCTTGCATTACGGCCTGGCGACTGATTGATTTTGTCTGCCTAAGATCAAATCACAATGTGGGTAGGTTAGACTGGAAATCAAAACAGTTACTTTGGTAACCAGACAATGGAGGCGAGCTGGGAACGACAAGGCTGATATTGAATCTAACCAGATTCCCATCCGAATCACCAAAAGGTTAGAACGTCACATTTGGTGCCGCGACCAATACCAAGCCAGTTGGTCGTCACAGGACAGGATAGCACGACGACACCGGGGGATGTCACAAATTAATTTATCTTTGACAGAGATGTTTACTTGTCTCTAACGCCCTTTATCTTTGCTTTTCCTCTTTTCTTGTTGAGTGAGGGTAGCAGCTCGAAGACACACCTTCATATTCTTTCTCCCTTTTTCTCTCATCACCTAGATGAGAAAATACAGAAGAGTAACTACAAGGTCATGAACTCATTCTAATCAAGGAAACAAACCACTGTTCACAATAATTGCCAAATATTACTGACGGCTAAAAAAAAACAAAAAAAAAAAAAAAAACAAAAAAAAAAAAATTTTTCTTAAAGGACAATTTAAGCTTGTAAATTTTGACATTTTGACCTTCATGAATTGAGAAAAAGGCTGTGTAGTGTGGCTGTTCAATTTAGAAAATTCCAGGACTTTTCAAGAAGCTTTTGGATTAATGCTATTTTTCCAGGACTGATCAAAAGCAAAAAAGGTTCTCCAAGACAATTAAAAGAGAACAACTTCATTCTAGAGGTGTTAAAATGCCCCAGTTAATAGATTGAATAGTCACCTATTACGTAATAATTTATATACAAAGTATTTAACTATTTCTGTTGATAATTTAATCAAGAGATCCTTCGATGGTATTTTGAGCAGCTGTTTTCATTTGTAGTTTGTGATCAAATCCCCAACACTCTGAACTTTATCTTCTTCAGCAAAAGCTTTTTTTAAAACAAATAAAAAGGATTGTCCACTGACATTGAGAAAAGAAAAAAAAGCCTATGGCTTACCTCTTTTGACTGGAGGGATGTTAAACTTCCATTTGGAAGTGTACCAGTGGCTCCACCTGGTGGTGAATTTGGACCTGAGTCAGGGTTACTGTTACATATGGATGAATCTACTGGAGAGGAAAAAAAAAAAAAGCAAAAAACAAGGTGATGTTCTTCAAGATTTGGTTAAAAACATAAAATAAAAAATAAAACTGGTCAATACACATTTTAAAAAACTAAAAATGTGTGCATTTTAAAATGCTGATTACAAAGCCAATGACAGTAACCTATATCAGATAATAATGTACTGCAAGAGAAAAACATTTTTAAACCCTACAAAATTACAATTTCTTATATTTAAATCTGACATTTTTCTCAGTATTACTAAAAGCCATACTGGCTAATGAGCATTTGTATTCAATATTAAAATGAATGACAATTTTTTTAACATTGATATTTCAAGCTAAGATGAGCAACTATCAGAAAATGTATGTGCTTTTATTTACATTTATCGTTATGGAGGAAAAAAGTGCGCAGAATCAGGGATAAAATACTTGTGACTATGAAGAATGTGGATAGAAAAATCAATGATGCATAGTGACTAGCAGTTTCATGTCTTAATCAATTATCAGACCAAGCCTGATCATTGCTCAACATGTGAAACTGCCAGTCACCATATAGTGTTGACTACTATTTGCCCACTATATATACACGCACACACACACACACATATATATATATATATATATATATATATATATATATATATATATATATATATATATATATAGGTAAAAGACAATAGGAAAACTGTATTATTGGACGAAATGATAATATAGTTTTCCTATTGTCTTTTACCATTATAATCTTTTTCTACAGGTTAACTGAGAAATTATATAACTATATTGAAACTTCACTTTTATTAAGTATTTTTCATCTTGACAGATCCTAAACTCTGTAAGAAAAATTCAACAAAAATCAATATACCTTTTTAACAAATATGTAATATATATATGGCTGGTTACTCTTGGTTTCCGAGCACACAGCCTGCTAGGGCAGCTAACCAATCCCTGTTGCAAACACCAGCTCAGGCACATTCGTGTTTATTTCATCATTCAGAGACCACTTGTGTTTTATACTACAATTATGCTGAGTGGATCTTAGAGTTTCTGAGAGCGCACAAAATGTCAGGATCAATAGTTTGAAACTTAAAAAAATTTAAAAAACTAAATAAAAACAAATTATTTTTTCTTAATTAAGTAAAACTAAAAGGTTTATGAGTGTAAGGGGTGACCCTTGAAAGACTTGACCTTCTAATGATCATGTTGTATATGAAACACCATACTTAAAAAAAAAAAACATTTAGACAAAAAAAAAAAAAAAAAAAAAAAAAAAAAGACTTTTTTCTTGATGACTTGCAACTTTGCACTAGAACAGCAGCAGTTGTTCTATCTACACAACTTAATTCACAAAGCTTGGCCCAACTTGTGGTACAGTTTTCAGGCACTTTTCAATGGTTCCATACATCAGAAAGTAAACATTTTAACCACTATATATATATATATATATATATATATATATATATATATATATATATACACACACACACACACAGTGTATTGAAAAAATACCTACCACATAGTGGTAAGATATTAGCTAGATAAAAATGCTATTGTGACTAATGTCTTACCATTATGTGGGAGGTATTTCTACCATACCATATATATATATATATATATATATATATATATATATATATATATATATATATATATACACACACACACACATTGATTTGGTTTCTTTTTATTTACATTTAAAAGAAAAAAGGTGCAAAATTAAGTAGATTTCTTAGCAGGTGATTAATTCATCATCAATTCTTAATTTGTATAGTTGAAAATAAAAGCTACTGCCACAAAGTATCTTTTAATTGTTAAATAGATCTCAACTAAAATAAGAAATTTGTTGTATCATTAGAAATGTTAAAATTTCAATATTTCAGGAATAAGATTTTTCCACAAAAGGAAAATAACTAGTTATTATTACATTATTTTTTTTAATCTGAAAAAAAAAAAAAAAACGTAACAGTGCAATAAGAGTAAAGCCAAAATGAATGTTCTTAATTTTTAGCATCTTGATTTTCACAAATCTACAGAATTAATGGTATTCTTGATGATAAAAATCTATTTTATTCTTTTATTTTAAAAATCTTTACAGAGACAGAGTTTCCATGTTTGTCGTATGAAATTCAAACTTATAATAACTACTTGATAAAAAGAAAATTTCTTTATCCTGAAGAGGCTAACAAAAGAAATTAATTCTGGGTCTTCGTAAATCAGACAGTCATTCAAGACAACTTCTAAATGGTAATGAAAGCAGCAAAAGCAATGATTGTCCCAAAGTGACTGACAGATTGTCAGAGAAGATTTTTTTTTATCCAATGCCTTTAATAGTGACTTGAAAGTGATCCAGATAACAGTGTCTACAGTGAAAGCAAATGATTTTTCTTAGAATGGCTGATGATATAATTTGTTTGTTTTAATAGTATTGAGAATTGGGCAGTTGAATTCAAGGCAATTTGCTAATGATAATGAAAGCAATGACTGTCCTGCAGCAGCCAATGAGATATTTCACAAGAAATTATTTTGTCTTGGGTCTTTCTATTCTATCAGTGAATTCATTTGTGATTCAAGACAACTTGCAAATAATGATGAAGGTTGCGAAAGCAATGATTGTCCAAAGCAGTTGACACTATATGCTGCCAAACAAAATAATCTCTCATTCTAAAGTGGTAAATACAAATATCACAGTTTAGCAAATCTCAAAGGTAATGGAAAATCACATTGAATCATTAGCAAAAATAAAGAATTTACAGTTTTAAATCTTTCTTTTGCTTTCTTACTCCAAATTTTGATAGAACTGACACAAAAAGGTCAGCGATTGCTGTCAGAAAATTAAAGACTTAATTTGTAAAACTTGTTCATTGATAGTGTAATGAATGGAAATAACAATATAAAATTCAAGCATTGCTCATTGATAAATGCATGAAACACATGATTAATGGGTACAACTAAAAGAAACTGAAAAATAACATTCACTTTGTTTTAAAATTGAAAGAAGATTTAATATATAACAATGATGATAAATTAGTTTTATGCTTATTTTTTTTTGAGAAAATCATATCTATTGCTTTTGATAAACAGTGCAATCAAGCAACAGGGAAAAATCTATCACAAAGGGAAACAGATTTTTTTCTCCAAATGTAATCATTTTTAATGCATTTAAAAATAAAAATTAAAAATAATAAAAATAACATGCAACTTCTTTAATAATGTGATTTGTGCTTGGACGCATTTATTCAAATAAAATTTACAAGTTTTACGTATTTTTATTATTTCAACTCAACATCAAAGACCATCAGAATGTGGACACAGACTGGACAAGAAACTTTGTTCAAAAGTCGGAAGTTACCTGTGTAACTTTCATCAGATATACAATTTGTTATTGGTACTTTATTTTAAAAAAATAAAATTGTTAAATTATAATTTGATGAAAGAATGTAAAACTTTTTTGTTTGGGTTTTTGCAGCCATCTCTCTTGGTTGGGTCAGATTATTAGTAAGAAAGAAAAAATAACACTGTCATCTCATGCAGACAAACCAATGAAAAGGCCAAGCAGCAAAATGAGACCATGCAGATTGTGTTGATATGAAAAAGGAAAAATTAAAAATAGTTGACAATTTTTGAGTGCATGATTAGCAGTTCAGCATTGACATCAACTCAACATGTCAGAAACTAAAGCAAAAATATTCCTGTTGCATTCGTTTTTTTATGTCTTTGACAAAATAAAAATTAATCCAATAGCATTTTGAAAAAAATTAATAAAGATTCTATTTTTAAAAAAATTTACCAATGTTTTTTATGAATAGAATTAAAATTTCAGATTCATTTGAAGTTCATTCACTGTGGGTATGTTAACCTATTAACTGTAATGTAAATTTCCTTAAAATTTTTAAACAATGCCATTCATAATTAAGCCATAAAGCTGCAATGAGGGAAATTTTGTAATCTATAGTTAAGTTAGATTATTTCTAAAACATTACAAAAGAAAACAAATTAGTCAGAGTTTAAAAAAGGAAATTTAATTTCAGACTCAACGTGATATTTTTTTGCAATTGCTATTAAAAAAAAGAAAAAAAAAAAGATACTTTTCATAGATTACACAAAACAAAAAAAAAAAAAAAAAACCTTCCTACTCCCTAAAGGAGAAATCTGGTAATTAAATTTGAAATCTGTTATTTTTATGTAATTATAATTAAGGACACAAAGAAAAAATATTGTATATTTACATATAAGTGTATGTTGATTATTGATTATTTTTTTTTAAATTAAGAAATCATTAATAATATAACTTGAGTATCAGTGAACTGCAGATTTTAAGAGTAATAGAACAACAAATGAAGACAATAAGGTACCATATTTTATGAAATATGACATAGAATTAAGGAAACTCATTAAAATAGGTAACAGTTTATCTGTGGTTTGTGATTAAAATTACAGGTTGCAGATATTCCTCTATTTAATAACCTTGTAATATCAAGTAAAATTTTCAAAGTCAGACTAATTGCTGAGAAGAGATAAATAATCTACCCATATCAAATTAAGCTAAACATCCTGTAAATTTCATTACAAATTCAAAAGACATTATTTACCACTAGCTCCTCTTGGTAAGTAGTTTTCTAAAATTTCCCTTGCTATTAATACATAAGACTGCTAAAACTCACCAAAACCTGATTAAAGTGTCTAAATAAAAGAGAATCTCTCTAAGCAACTTTTGATCATAAATTAAAACTCTTAGCATCAAACCCATTCAACTCAGGTTTTACCTATCTAAAATTTTCCAAGTACTGAACATCAAAGGCAAAATGTCAATCAATTATTTTTTACTTTATACTTAGACATAAAAGTTTTAAGCAAAAATATCCCCGATTTCAATTCAAATATCTGTTGAAATTAATCATAATATTGTATATTTTTTCCTGATGAATCTGAAGTAAAGACACTCCTACCTTCACTAATGTGAAGATTTAAACATAAAAAATCCTTAACACATGTAGGTTGTCATTGAATATTTGGCAAAAATTAAAACCTTGACATATTTCTCTCTTTTTTTTTTTACAATAATTTTGGTAAATTCAACCAATTTATTCAAAAGACTACATTACATAATTTTCTATTACAAGGGAGATAACTGTTTTAACATACATGTAAAATCCATTAAAAGAGGTTATCTTTCTTTTTCAAATCTTTGTATCAGTTTACCCAACATTTTGCATTTACATTTAAAAATTTTATGACGCATTTAGTTCTATTAGACAAAGCAAATATATAATTCACAGTGGGAATAAAAAGAAATAATCCAATGAAAAATTTAGTTAAGGCAAATATAAGTAATTAATTACACTAAAGTGTTATGATATACTAGTCTGGAATCCTATGATCAATATAATAAATATGACTTTCGTTATTTTTTGTTCCCCTATAACAAACTTTCCCATTGGATAATGATTAACAACCTCTTTTAATTATTGAGTTAATGAGAAAATCCACTGTCATAACATGCTTGATACCACTTGAAGCAAACAGACATTACCATAAGAACAGAATTTTGAACATTATGAAAATAATTATAAAATGACAGTAACACAAGTTATATTTGACACCAATTAGAATGAGCAAATATTGTGTTACCATGATGTGTAAATATGTTATTTAGCTTATTTTCCAGAAAAGATCAACTGAGAGAAATTTAAATATATCAAACACGGGCAATGGTAGCCAGTGTTATGTGACCCAAGTCTCTCTCGTTCACTCTGTCGCCCTATGTAGTCATTTGTTTAGATTTGTGTATGCAGTAAAATGCTATGAGCAATATTCAAGAAATTTAACAGATTTAAACATTTATGAAGCTTTTTTATATATAGACAACTCAATACTACTGAGACAACTCAGCACCAGAAAAACAACTTTTTTTTTTTTTTTTTTTTTTTATAACTGAATAAAAGTAATTTAAGGATTAAAACCTTAGTGAATATTTTTCTTTGAATAAGGTATTAAGTAAAATATGAACAAGTTTTTAGTTTTTAATTATTTTTAATAAAATGAATTGTAAAGAATTTTATTTTTTCTTAATTTTTGTATTTTAAATTATTTTTTACAAAAATATTTTAGAATGTCAAGTTACTTTATTAAAAATAATTAAAAACAAGTGTTTTATAGAATTATTTTTTTTATGTCAATTTACTTCATTAAAAAATAATTAAAAACCAAAAAAAAATATAAATAAATAAAAAAAGGAATATTTCATTATTTGCAGTAATTGTGCTCTGACTATTGTCCTCATCTTTGTTGTTGAGAACAGTTGAAGTGTAAATAATCATAATTCCTTATCCCAGAAATTCAAATAGAAGATCATTTCAATTGAAAATAATAGAGGTGGCTTTATTTATAACTTTATATCTAAGATTGTTTTTATAAACTGCAAATTCATGTTTTCTTCATGCTTTGTCCACTATGATGGAAAAATTTTAGAATCTGTATGTAAAGAATTTGAAACTAGGTAAAATACATACAATCCACCAAGCTTATCTTGTCAAGAAATAAATTTTTTCACTGGAGAAAAATGCATGTGAAGACCTAAGATTAAATTTTAAATAACCAAATAGAAACACGTAAAATCAATTAAAAAATACCTATAAAATATATTATATATTGTAAGGGCTTGGACAGGCTTGTGGTTTGGCCCACATTAGCCGTCACCAAAATTTACAGGCTTATAGTTACAGATGTGTTATGATACATAATTGGGTTTGATTCATTTTTACTTCTAAATTCATAGTTATTTCAATGTAACTATTTTATCCAGTTTTTTCTGAGTGATGGCATCATAAAAATTCAAGAGCCAAAATAGTGTTCATTCATGCCAAATATTCTGTAAAGATGCCAAAATTGACTAAATATGACAAGTAAAATTTTACATAACCAGACTGGACGAATTCAAAGGTCAATACAAAACCTTTTTCTTGGGAATGGAGCTTAAACTTCAGGTTGTCTTCAATAAATGACACTCCTAAATAAAATTATGTATCAGTAAAATGCTGTCAGCATTTTAATATTTATTAAAAACATAACACCTGAAAGCAAATAAAATAATGCAAGTTAAAGCAAAAAAGAAATTTTATACCTTTGACAAGTGGAAAGAATTTGTTTTTTTAAAATGAAAGAGGTCAAAGGAATTTTTTTTTTTTTTTTTTTTTTAACTATCAACTGACTACCAAACCAAGACATTATTATCCCTGGAGAATATGTTTGTATGTTTGGAAGGGCCAGTTTGATTATATAAAAATATATAATCATAAAATTAATTAACATTTTCTTTAAAAAAAAAAGAAAAAAAAAGCAATAACATTAACAATTAATTTTTATGAGGTTCTTGTTTTTTTTTCTCACATTGGAAGCTCTTTCTACTTACAGCCTGCTTACAATAATGGTTGACTTAGAATATTGTAATAAAACAGTAACAATAAGATGAAGAAAAACTAGTCACAAATTCATAAAAAAAAAAATCATATAATTTAAAACCATTGCTAAATAGTAAAACAAAGAATATTGTGTGAAGATTTGAAATTGGCAGGTGAAAGATGACAATAACTTAGAAAGCTGGGCTAAAAAGCAGATAAGATGAAGAAAAAAATTCATGTAACAACTAATAGGAATATTTTATTTAATGACATTCAGACAACATTAAGAATGATATTGGCAAAAAAAAAAATAACTGTAAAAATGAATATTAAAAATGTAAAAGATAAGAAATAAAGTGAAACAAAGATGCATGTGACTTGATCTACAGAGACAGAGGAAAGAGGGTAACAGATGTTGCTGCTCCACCTCTCATAATACCTACTTGACAAAGGTGATTTGCGTTTGAGTGGTAAAGTTCCCTTATCCTTCCGTCGCAGCATAGGACTTTGAGTAATGCGCCGTTCCATAACTTTTTGCTTCAGAGCAGAGCGCACTTTTAGAATATTGGGTTCAGAAGCTGAAATCAAGAACATGACAGCATTGTTACAAAGCTTGCTCTACTGCAAGCAATTCCTGCTGTTTGTACTGCCATCTGGTGGCTTGTAAGACAAACTCAGGCCAACACATGACAGATAGACAGACAGGCAGAAAGAAAAAGAGAGAGAGAGAGAGAGACAAACAATATATATATATATATAATATATATATATATATATATATATATATAAAAGCAAAAGAAAGAAAATTTCTTTTTTTTTTAACTGCAAAAAAAATAATGATATTTCATTGGTTTACAATTCTGAATGCTTCAAATGAATGGGTACGGTGTTATGGCAAACAGACTATATATAATGATCATGTAATCTCTCAATGTTCCTGACTCAAATTTCAGTTTTAAATAATACCTGTAAATTTCTGATTCTGTATGTGGTTTTCTTGAATCCTAACAACTATATTAATGGTCAAATAATTCCTTTTTATTATTTCTGTAAAATTCTTTTATCTTTTAATCAAATAAATTTTTGATCTCTTGTAAAGAAAGCGTGATTGTAAATTCTTTGCCAATAAGAAAATGACAACTTGCCCAAATGTAACCTGGAATTGAACAAGGGAGGAATATCAATCAAAATAAATAATTATAAGGGAAAGAATTTGTAATCATTCTTGCTACTGATTAGCATATGTTACAAACTATATGCATTAATATGTTCATATTTTAATTTCTCTGAATTTCTACATTCCCTATTTATCTTCATTGGATTATAGCAGATTGAGATAAAATGAACCATAAATGGCAATGTTTTTCTGTCTGACCAGTTAGATACAATTGACTAGCATTTTATCCTGAAAATCTCAAGATGTTTAGAAAGAGAAATCATAAGAATAAAGAATTTCAATAGCCATCAGAAGTGAAATCCAAATCATTTAAATAAAACCCCAACACATTATTATATGGTTCAAACTGAAAAAGCATTCAGTATTTTTATCCGATATTTTAAGCATTCAATATTTTAAAAAAGTCTTACAATGAAAGCAAAATATGAAGACTTAATGATTAATTAAATGCTTTCAGTATAAATAAATTTTAGAAAGAAAAAAAAATTGGTGTTTAAATTATGTTTTATTTGAATTGAATTAGCCTAACAAAATCAGAAACCTATTATATAAGACATACAACTCATGTGGATGTGTGTGTTTCTACTGATTATCTCCCAAATAGGAATCATGTAACAGTCTTATAAATAATAGTTTAGAATAAATTTTTGAAAAAAAAGAAAAAAAAAAAAAAAAAATTGATATTAATGTTTTATAATTTTTTTAACCATTATACAGAAAACAACACATTACAAAGTTAGAAGCAAATAAACATTGGAAACTTTTCTTTTTAATGAATGTGCTTAGTTAACTTTCAGTTAAGAACCATAGATGCAATTAAGAAAATATGCAAATGCTTTTTTTCTAGAGAATACCCTACATATACCTTATATATATAATTTTCTTGAACCTTGGAATAAGTAAGTGAACCACATAACATATAATAGATGCTTATTTCATGACCGTGAAAGATGAGGATAACACTACAAATTACTTATTGAGAGGAACCAACAAAATGAACAATTTCTTTATATCTTAAGAAAAAAAAAATCTACTAATGTTTGTTGGTGCATCTTTAAATTGTGAGATTTTGAACTTATCAAGGACAAACCAAATATGGAATAATGAGTGATCTAGTCTGGTACAAAGCCACATTTGTGGAGAGCATCTTAAGCATAGATATATACAAAGTGCCTTCCAAAACTTTGAAGAATTTATGGCTCAAATTGCCTTCCTCAAAGAAAGAAAAACTGACAGGAAAAAAATTATTTTCTGGTAGAATGATTTTGGGGAAAGTGTGAAATGTTCAGTGACACACAAAAAATTCTGGACAACTTGATAAAGGAAGAGAATGATCAGTTTCTTCTAATTTTTTGAAATTAGAGACAGCCTCTCATAGAGTTGACCACATCACTTGACATGTTCTACATTTGAAATTTTGCTCTTTAGATCACAAATTGTTAAAAGCAGGAAAATGTTTAAGCAACAAATCAACAGATTTATAAAAAAATATGAGTAAGACACAAGGCCACATAGGTGGGGAACCCAATGAAAAATTCACTCTAGTAATAATGCACTGCCATGCTATTAGGTTGGTGCAAAAATAATGACGTAATAATGTAGTTTTTTGACGTATTTTTTAACGTCAAAAAACGACATTATTACGTCATTATTTTTGCACCAACCTAATAGCTTGCATCAGTGAAACAAACAGTAGGCAGAATGATCAGAAATATGAACTTTTAAGTTTAGATTAGTATGGCACAAGGCAATAAGAACGGAGCATCCAAGAAGAGTGTCTACCTCATGAAATTTTGTAAAAAAATGAACAGAAATAAAAAAGAGTATATTTTGGAAAAGGTAATTACCATGACAGATTCACTAGTACTTGTTTAGCTTGACACAAGGAACATATACGGATCACCCAATCAGGATCAAATGATGAACTCTGAATGAAATTTGGTACAAGAGAAAGAGTGAATAAAAAAAAAACTATCAACTGGCTGGTCTCTCTCAAATGTAGTTACAGGTATAATAGCTTTGTTGCTGCTATCTAAGCATCTAAGATAGGCAAACTACTCTCCCATAACTAAGTAATCATTTATTATATTCTCCATCAACCATCATTACATGTTAGTGGCAAGATGTTTTTGTTACAATATCTAGCAATACGAGTGCAGGGAAAAAGGAATTCATGCCTTTCCCAAGGCATGAATTGTGAAGTAAACATAACCAACTCAGACTTTTAGTCCCATTCCACAATTTCATTGACAGACTTTACAACACTTCAAACTGAAAGAACTTAATTGGTATCAGAATCTATTTAAAAATTTTTAAAAACTTTTTCCACCTAGCTTGGCTAGTTCTGGCTGGATAAACATATGCATTTCTTAAACAACTAAATCTAATAATACCAACTGGCTATAGAAGGGTAGATGCTACTAAAGTAACTGGAGAAACATTTGATAGATCTATAAATTTATATGCTTCTGAACCTGAAACACCAAGATGAAAAAAACAAAACAAATACATCAAAATTTTTCTTTAATTTCAAAATCATAATATCCTCAATTTGTGTTCTTGAAAATGACTAATGATAGTTGAAAGCATTAGGATATATATATGGCCAATTTTTAAATACACTTAAAGTAAAATATCCATTATCTTGTATGAAAAGCAGAGAAAATTATGGGGGGGGGAACCTTGTCTGTGGTCATCAATAAAGCCTGCTTAAATGAAAAAAAAAAAAATAAAATAATTTCCAATTGGGTTTCCAGAGGGGAACCACCTCATCTGCCATGGCTTGTTTGGTGACTGCCATCATGCAATGAGTATTTGGCACTCTCTCTCTCTCTCATATATATATATATATATATATATATATATATATATATATATACACACACACACACACACATACATACACACACACATTAGTCTGTCACCTTTTAAATTTGAAAGGCTCTTTCTTTTCTAAACATTTTCAATTTAAATAACAAATGCTACACAAACACACACACAACAGCCGAAAAAATTGCTTACTATCAATGAATGTTTGTATAATGTCACAAAAACACATTAAATTTTGAATGTCCAGTAGTAGCCTCATTATCTGCAGGAGAATATGCTCCAAGATAATCAGCAAATGACATACTGTAGATAGGGAAAATATATCTGGTTTGATACTATGTAAAGTGATGATTATAAGATTAAAAAAATAAGAAGAAGAGATTTGCAATAAGATAGAAAAATTATAACAATACAAAAGTTCAAATTTAGCATATGATCTCTTTAAGCCAAGAACCTTTGTCTTTTCCCTTAAAGCCCTTGACAGCTTCTCTGGCATTTCTGAATTGTCAGCATCAATACACTTGTACTTTGGGATCCTCATTAACTAAAAGCTCAGAAATTGTTTACTTAAGAAGTTAACCATAGGTAAATGAAACCATCAAATGAAAAAGAGAGACTCTTGTAGAGATTTACTAAGTTTATTCTAAAGCCATAATACAAAAACACCAACAAGGAACAAATTTAATACACTGCTATGAGATGACTTGCTAACTTTCATGGTCCTCAAAATGCTATGATAGAAATAAAAATATATTAGAGTTACATTACTTTTGCTTACAAAATTATAAACATAGCAAGATGTTCTGCCAAACTGCTTGTAAGTCTCTTTTTCATTCATCAATTACAAACAGAAAACAAGTAAGGCTTTGAATTATCTCTTTGGTTAAGACAATGACATACTCTGTTGATGTATTGGCTGCACCAAAACAAAAAGCCTAGCATAGATATTCTTGTGGCCAAACAATGTATGACATTGTGATTATTGACTATTGGATGTCTGCAAATGTTGTCAGTATTTGTTTTTGCTGTGATCCTGTTCAAACAACAAGGCCTATAGACACAGAAAACATCCAGTTGTGACAGATTCTGAGAGATTGCTTTTAGAGGCCACCAAAGACCATCAAAGAGCACAACATGCAATTTCCAGACAAATGAAGTAATTTTTTTACACTAAAATAAAGTGAGACATTGAGTTTTCTATGAAGTACAAAATATTTTTAAGGTCAAATCTGATTTCTGAGGTCAGCAGAGGTTAAATTACTTGATGGCCTTTATAATCTGGATTGTAGCCAAACAAGTGAATCCTTGGATATAAATTAGTATATGGGGGTAACTGACCAGAAAACACTAAGAGAAGGTGAATTTGGGATTAAAATAGCTTTTTTTTCTGATCAAATGAAAGTTTTTTTTCTTCAAGGAAGAGATTCCATTAACAGTAAAATAGGTAACTATCATCCACCTTGGCTTAAATCTATCATTTAAAGATCAGAATTTAAATATCTTAGCTTTTAGATACTGAAAGTAAACTTTTTTTTTCTATTTTTTAATTATTTCTTATAAACAATTTAGCATGACATTTTAATGGCATGTATATAGTTACTTTAATGTATACACAAATGAATTTAATATATGGATACATTGTTTTAAATGAGTGAGTACACATCAGAAACAGCGTTATGGTCTGTGAATGTTTATATATGAGTGGGAGGTAGAAAAGTTAAGCCCTTCCCTCCCAAAATTCTGATGACTAAATATAACATTTTGTTTTGTAAAGACTTTTTTACTGTTTTTATATATTTATTTACACCCCCATAAAAAAGCTCCAACACAACATTTCAGAGTGTTTGGATGTCAATCTAAGGACAGTGCAGAGGACTCAGAAAGAGTTGGATGAGTCTAATAGTGATTATAGAAGTATAGAAAACTAACTCTGATTGTTCTGATAAGAAAAGAACTACCAAATTTGTTGGTGAGACCCTCAGACTCAACACAGAGGCCTACATCAAGTGCCTTGAGGAGGTAGTACTGCCCTAAGTCAAGAGGGTAGTTGCTGGAAGACTATGTCTGGCAACAGCACTCTGTACCATGCCATACAAGCAAGAGAACTCAGTTATGGCTGTCAGACAATTTCTGTGACCATATCAACTGTCACATCTGGTCACCTAACTACCCAGACTTTAACCCCCTTTATTGTGTATGGGGCTAAGTTGAGCAAGAGACTAACAAAACTCCTTGTAACACAAAAGATGAACTGAAGGCAAGGATTATGGCAGCATTCACCAATTTAAACAAGGAAACTGTCCAGAAGAGTTGTAAGAGGCTGTGGTTGAAGCCAATGGCAATTTTTTGAATAAATTTACTCTTTAGTATTTCAAGATATTTTTGTGTAATTTTGGTAAATATATCTGTTAAAATGAGATGTCAGTGTTATCTTCATTTTTGTGTAATTTAGATGAAAATTTGCCGATTACACCCTGTGTGTGTGTGTGTGTGTGTGTATATATATATATATATATATATATATATATATATATATATATAAGGTACCTCCACGAAATTGCTAAAAAAAAAAAAAAAAAAAAAAAAAAAAAGAGCATAGTATGATGAAAAAGACGCCAAACTTTATGAAAACAAAATTTTATCATCTAAATGCTTATGTTTTTATGAAGAGGAAAGACCAAAGTTTTTTTTTTAATTATTTTAAAAAATTTTTTTTAGAACATTCTAAATTTTGATGAAAAAACCCTGTTTCTCTTTGTACCAACCGGGGCGAGTAAATAACAGACAATTTTTAGCATGTTTTTTTTGTATGACACACATTAATTTGGAAAATCTTGCAAAAATAAAAATAATTGTCAGATGTTAATGAAACTTTCAGAAACTATTCACAGATGATTCAAATTATTATAAATATGTTTTTTTTTTATTAAAGTCATGGCAGAAATATTTTATTTATATTTATTTACACCCCCATAACTAATTTTATGAAAAACTCTAGAAATTCGAGCGCATCAACTTTAGTGATTACAATAGTTAAAAGCACAAGGCTTTGAAGAATGCAAATCATGTTTTTTTTTTTTTTTTTTTTTTTTAATTGGATCCGCGGTACCTGAAAATCAGCTCTGAATTATAACATACAAAACTCAATAAAACAAATATATTATTTTATTTCAAATGCTTTTATTTGTTTTCAGTTGTTTTTATGAATATGGACAATATTTTCTGAAAGCAAAAGATTTTTTCAATGAAAATTGAATTTTTAATATAATTATTTGTTTCTAAGTGTCCTTATGAGATTGTCTAGCGCTTTGAAAATTGTATCATTTGGACCAATCAGAAGATCCGCACTAATTAAGAAATGTAATTTTGTGTTTATAATAAGGCGGTAATAATAAAGTATAGAATACCAACCAGAATACAATTTAGTTGCATTATTTGAGTTCAGCATTGTTCTCCACTGTTAAGGCCTTTACTTTTGCGAAACACGTATGGAGAAGTTAATTTGATTTTTCAATTTCAACTGAGAAGGGTACCTATAAGTATCAGTATCATCTTATGAAATTTAACTACGGCTAAACTTTAATTTATATGATCTTATTTTTATATTAATCTCAGTTATGACATTTTTCCATAAATGAAATATCAAAATTAATAATAAAATGAATGGAAATACAAATAACACAGTAAAATGTAATAAATGTACATAAATTATAGTATTTTATGTACACTTCTGATAAAATTTCATAAGAAAGGTGCCTATAAATTAATTAGATATCTTTCTTATGAAATTTAATCTCACTCTTAACAGTCTTATTTTTTAATTTCTTTATAATATATTTTCCATAAAGCATCGTAAACGTAAAGATGAAAGCTAAGTACAAAAAAAAAAAAAAAAAAAAAAAAAATTAGAGTGCTGAAAGTTTTCCTTGAAAGTAATGAGATAAATAACTTGTTCACTTAAATCTAAATAATTTCACTTCCTTCCATCCGTAGAAAGAATTATCCTCCCGTAAGTTATCTAAACGTCATGAAAATGTCTTTCGTCACCTGTCAAATGACATGAAAAGTTATGACCTGTTTTGTTTTGTTTTCAAATTACATTTTTTTCGGCGCAGAAGCTAAGTTAAGCTTGGTTCAAAATATTTTAAATAAACATTATAATTTCTGATTCTATTAAAATAAGTTTTGAAAAAATGATAATTGATTTTTAAAAGAATATCAAAGTCAGATTTTCATCTTTTTTATAAAATGGAAAAAAAATGATTGAAAATGATGGATTATCTGTCCTTTTGTTTGACAAAAAAAAAAAACAAAAACAAAAAAACCCCCAAAAAACAAGATTTTTAACGAAAATTTCGGACGTGCTAGGAATGATTAAAAAATGTAAAAAATACCCCAAAAATACTTTGATCTTTCCTCTTTAATAATAATAATAATATGAACATTAGACGATAAAATTTTGTTTTCGTATGTAATTAGGAAATTAGTTATTGGTGTTAAGTTTATATGTGAATTTAAGAATTTTTTTTTTTTTTTTTT
This sequence comes from Acanthosepion lycidas, assembly GCA_963932145.1. Taxonomy (NCBI): domain Eukaryota; kingdom Metazoa; phylum Mollusca; class Cephalopoda; order Sepiida; family Sepiidae; genus Acanthosepion; species Acanthosepion lycidas. The sequence goes on along the minus strand of OZ010607.1, from coordinate 9,433,865 downwards.
TAAAGATTGTCCTCAGATTTTTTACTTTGGATTTTTATTTAATATAGATATATTATCAATGTAGTGGGTATAAATTGTTGGTTTATGGTATTGTTTAAAAATCTTATTTTCTACCTATACAAGCAGTAGGTAAATGTAGAGCAACACCATCAATTTGTGCGATATATTTCCTAAGTAGTCTTTAGCCAAATCTATATTAATTCATTTTTTCTCCACTAGCTGCGTATTAAATAGCAGGGCAAACTGGGCTCTCTAGTCATGGCTGGTAAGCAGTCTAGGCAAAAGGCAACTTTGAACTCAAAACTGTATGTATCCCTGGCAATGCACCTTAAAGCCATGGAAGTGATTATCAAGTTTACAATTAATTGCAACAGAGTTGTGGATAATTATATATATATATATATATATATATATATATATATATATATATAGAGAGAGAGAGAGAGAGAGAGAGAGAGAGAGAGATACATACATACATACATACATTTTTTAAAGGGTGTGAGAAATCTCAATATACAACTATAAAATAAAGGCGGGTACTGAAAAGTTCTCAGCTCAACCAAGAAGACCTTTAATAAAAAATAAAAATAGAAAAAATTTGATGTTTAGTTATCTGGGAAGCAGGTTGATTTCAGCACCTCATTTCAATTGTAAATTTATTAAAACTATCCTTACTCTTTATTTTTGCAAGCATTTTTTTTTTAGTTTCTCTGAGGATCTAAACATCTGTCACAGATTGTGAAAAAGTTTCTAATAATTTTTATTGACTCATTTCTGTTCCAGAGTTTCAAATTATTTAGGATATTTTGTCAATATTTCCATGATCAATTTTAATTATGATGTGAATAAGCTTTGATATTTTAACTAAATCAACCACACATTCTTGGTTTTTAATCAAATACTGATAACCTACAAGTATGTTTTAGTGTAACATCCCATCTAAACACTGGAAAGTATCAGAAACCAGCTGATCCCTGAAAGTCAATCTTGAGGAACATAAGACAACCATATCTAGAGGTCAAATAAAAAAAAAAAAACTTGGTATATCAGATGATATCTAGAAAGAGAAAAAAAGATAATGCTAACCCCTCTGGGATAATGCTCAAGTATCTTACTTGAATATATTTGTTTAGTAATATTGCTAGAAAGGGAGAAAAGTGAAAGAAGCTGAGTACGTCATTCTTGTTGAAAATTGTATATCAAGCCAGTGTGGAGTTCTATGCTTAACAAGGAAAGGATTGGAGCATAATTCCTTAGTTGGTTCAATTAGTATATCTGCCATTATTTTCTCCTGTCTTTTTTCATAATTATTGATAGTCTATCTTCCCAGAGTTGAGTCTTCCATAAAACAGAAAAGATTTCAAAAGATTGCCTTCTATAAAACAGAAAAGATTTCAATTCTTTGCCAAAAAAAATTAGAAAGCATTGAAGAAATAAAAATAGAAACAATTCAAACAATGATTCAATTTCAGTGACTGGTAGTCAGTCAAGGCTTCATATCTTAGTTATCAGTGACTAAGCTAATACAGTTTCAAGCTGAAGTCAGTCAAGCCAGAGAAAGTCAAATGTATTACAATTATATATATATATATATATATATATATATAACACATGCTTATGCCTATATGCCGAGTGTAATTATGTATAAATACATGCAATGTTTTAGCACTACAAAAAAAGCAAACACATTCCCCTATGCCAAGTAAAATCTACAGTACAAGAAAGAATTTCATATAAGTATATTATATGCATAACAGTAGATATAAGTAGAGGGCAGCATTAATAAATGAGACACTATTTCTTTCTCTCCATATAAATATACAAGCACATTTACTTATATCTATTATATTTTTTCATAAGATGCACTTTATTTTAAATAAAGTTTTTAAATTCTCTCTAGTCTTCCATATAAAAGATGCAAGAATGCAAGATGACTTGATCCTTGAATGCCTAAGCTTGTGACCTGGAAAGTAAAGTTTAAGAAATAATACAGTCCTGTTTTCTTTCTTTTTAAAAGGAATCAACCATAAGATGATGGTTTATAACAGTGTTTTATATTGAAGTTTTTAGCTTAGTTGAGGATAATAGCTTTTTATTTTTTTTTAACATGGGAGAAGTGTAAGCAAGGTTCACTCTTTACTTTTTTTTTGTTAATTATTGTGGCAGGACAATTACATTTTCTGATATCTGGCAATCAGACGGAGCACAAGTAGAGGTGGAACCATACCTTTCCCAAGGGCATTAATGCTTAGTGAAATTGAAACTTAGTTTGTTGATTCCAATTTCTGTCCTGGGGACTTTTATGCTAGCTCGTAACTGCCTTTGAAGTGTGCAACAATTTTGAAAAATGTTGTTTTACCAATGCTAACAAATATTTTAAGTGTAAATGTTTTTTCTACAAAATTTCTTGGCATCTTGCACACTGAAAAAATATAGTAGATGTAATAAGGAGAGAAAAAACCCAAAGCAGTACATGCTAGAAATAAGAATCTAATCAGAAACTTACAGGAGCCTGAAAATATACACACAATTTTTTTTCCAAATTTAATTTGTAAAATATTATAACATCTAAACAATAAAAGTTTAAAATTCAAGGAAAATATTCAGTTTCCATTGAACATAATCTAATATTTGCCTGGGTGCCTGTGAGAGACAGAAATCAACATTTTCATATTTAATCTGAAGAGATAAATTAACCAGAAAATGAAAACCTTGGTATGAAAGATTTTTTACAGCCTCCTGAAATTAAAATTAAAAAGTCACTCTCTCTCACTAAATTACTGTTTGTTAATGAGAGAGTAGCTCACAGCACAGTAACAGCAATGAAGAATTGGCAGATTGCAGAGTAGGGTAACTTGGTTAAGATGATACCCAATGCCTTCAAGAGCATAGAGTTAATCAAAAATTCAAAAAATATTTGGTTCATCAAAATGTTTCTGGCTTATTATTAAACGTCTGAACTGCATTAAACTTTCTTATACCTGAATAAGAAATGATTCTACCTAATTCAACTGCCTTTTTAATTTGTTGATAGATAAATTTAACAAGATCACCAAACCAGAGTGCACTGATAAAGAAACATGCAGCACCTTCTGAAGTTGTTGGAACATAATTGGATCTCTATCTCCTGACTCCACTGATACTAATGCCAACTAGGTTGAAGCCTTTAGCTTAATGCTAAAAAAGCATTAATTTTACGCAATAAATACTTAATTTCATTATAATTTCTTTCGTTGTCAATGCCCTTAAATTCAATGGTGAATATTAATCACATATATCAGCTATATACAGAAAAAGATCCAAACCAAAATTCAGTTTATATATATATATATATATATATATATACACACACACATTTTATTTATATATATATACAGTTAAGTTTATATTACCTTGTGTGTGTGGAGTTTATATACTTCATTATTCTTTGTTGGGCTGCCTTGTCCATCACTCTCTCATATATATCCACAAATCTCTAAAGTCATGTATGTGTATATGCTAATATGAGAGAGTGCTGAAAAATTCTCAGTCTGAACCATTTCCCAAAATTGAGCACATGTCTTCTCTTCTAAAAAAATTAATGTTTGGTTAAATTTTGAAAGTAGATTAAGCTGAGCACTTTTCAGCAACTCGCTCATAAAGAAAAAGAAAAAAAAAATACTGCCCCACTAATTATCAGTTCCTTGTTGTTCCCCCTGGCAACTAAAATATATAAATAAGAAGCTGTAGGTGAAGCAAAATTTTTTTTTGCAATATCACAACATTAATACATTGACCAGAAGTAAAAGGAACATCCCATCTACCAGTAACATATACATATCTACCTACTTCTACCAATATTATCTACAAAGGAGAAAACTTGAGAACAGAAATCAATAAAAAAAATACTACAATTTCATTAAGTCCAATGAAAACCCCAAAGTGACAAGATTGACCACAAACATAGGGTGTCAAAAGTTCCCAAGCCAATATACTATTTACTTGCAAATATTTATTTTTTGATAGAGATTTCAAAATGTGGAAATATTCACTTTCTGAAAAACTTGAAATTCTATAAAATTTATGAATAAAATAATCTAAGATTTCTAAATATTCTTGTAGAAAGTGCTTCCCCACTCTGTTTAAAAAAAATAAAAAGTGATTTAAAACATATCATATATAATGGCCATCAAATGAGTGTTTCATGCTTTTTAAGTAGATTTTCATAATTCATAAGTTTTGAAATTAAGCATTTCATTATTTTCCATATTATTCAGATAATTGTCTCCATTTTTTGCCTATGGCTTCATTTGGACTATTTTCCTAGTTTTGGTGTGAACTCATTTCCTGGTGCTTTTGTAAAGATTTTTCTCCAATACAGATCATAACCAGTGTGCTGCCTTGAAAATATTTTAATTCTCTTCAACATATTGAATTGTCAACCATCAAACTCATATTTTTTAAATGTTTTTTTTAAATCTCAAATTTTTTATGAAGAGTGGTTCTCATATAATATTTATGTTTGGCCTGTTCATCCTCTGAGAAGAGTATGCATGTTTATTCCTTATTCCCCAATGCAGATCCTTGTCTATTTGGGATCAAAATAACAAAGATGACAAAATTAGTCTAAAAAGAACCAAATTGCACCGATGATAGCACATCTATAAAACCAGAGACAAAAATTCTTTTCATGGATTTTTTTAAACCAAAGTTTAGACCAGCTAATTCTGGATGAGGTTAGAAGAGATAAAAAGTGAAGGATGTAAAATTAAAAAGTTTATTCTAAACAATAGAAATACTAACCAGAAAAGAAAAGCCAGAAACGGTACAGGACTATTACTGCATTTTGTTCCTTATAGAGTCAAACTTATTTAATAATTTATTTATTAAGGGATTTCTTATGTTTTATTCTTCAGAGCTGTGAGTACAGATATTAAATCTGAGAAAGTAATGAATCTATCTGACCCACTGGATTCTATAATATATAAAGCAAGGTGTATGGCTGAGGCTACTGCAGTGAAGATTGAGGTATTGTCAGACAATCTTTTCTGCGTTGTTATGTTGTTAAGGATAGCTGAGCATCCAACTATGTCCAACATTTTAGAGCCATTTGGGCGGGCTTGTAGACCATTATGAATTTCTTACATGTAATTAGATAAGTTAGGATTAATTTTAGAGTATTTAGTAAGGTTTAGCAAAATCATAGGGTACTTCATTAACCAGGATGGGTTTTTGAGTTGGTGGTTTTAAGAATTAGGGTTGCATTTATTTGTGTTTCACTAACAAGATTTTTCATGTAAAAGCCAAAAGGTTTGATAGCATTTTCTTTTTTATCTGACAGAAATTTGTATTTAGGGTTGAAGGTACAGTGATAAGAAGGCTTAGTTGGGCAGGATTTGAGTTTTAGATAATATTGTAATGCCAGTTTTTCACATCACAATTTTAACATTGATTCATGAGCTTCAGAATATAAACTTTCTATGGGTGATATTTTGAAGGCATCCAGAGTCACTCTTAAACCTGTATGGTGTATGGGATCAAGGGTTTTTAAATAGGATTTCCAGGTCAAACCATATATGAAACATCTGTAGTCCAGTTTAGATCTTATTAGAGTTCTATTTAATTTAAGCAGTGATATACAATCTGCTCCCCCAGTCAGTGTTAGCCACCAACCCACAGTAATTGTAATGCTTTGAAGCATTTCTGTTTTATGTATTTTAAGTGGGAAATGAATTTAAGCTTTTTTTATTGAAAATGATTCCCAGAAATTTATGTTGATCAATTATTTCTATTTTGGTTCCTTCAGGTTTAAGAGTTGGATTATTGTGCATTTTTTTTCTGATTACAGAAATTGATGTACTTTGTTTTGGTTGGAGAGAATTTGAAACCATTTTCAATAGTCCATTGGTTTAATTTATCTAGGCACATTTGCAGTTGCCGTATCCATATTTTTTGATCTGTAGCAGATCAGAAGGTCATCTATGTATTGATGCTTAGATTTAAACAATGATGTTAATTTTTATATTACAAAGTGTAATGGATAAGATGTAATCTTGTGGAACTCCTTGGATTTTTGAGTCTGTTGATCCAACCCGAACATTGAAACTTCTATCAGAGAAAAAGTCATTTATCAAAGTGGGCAATCTGCCCTTTAATCCAAGATTGTGTAAGTCTTTCGTTATTCCTTGTCTCCATGCTGTCTCAGGCTTTTCTAAATCAAAGAAAATGACCAGTGTGTGCTCTTTTTAATAAAAGCCTCTCTAATGAAAGTTTCTAGGCACTAAAGTGATGTGTTATGGGCACTCCTGGTCATTTTATACCAGATCAGGAGTCACTCAGTCACCAGGATTCTGTCCCCAGGTGTCACAGGTTGCCATCTATGGCAAACAGGTGGTCTCACTGAGGGGAATTTGTAGTTTTTGTGAATCAGTTTTTGTGAATGTGCATTTTATATATTGCCATTTGTATTGCTGATATTTTTATTATAAAATTTCATTTTTACATTTTCTTAGTATTCAGTTTGGGGGAGGGGGGAACTATTTAGCCATAGCTGGGACTCTAACAGGTGCTACTACCCCAGATCAGGGTGGACCTGGAAACAACAGCAATTAAGAAGTGGTCCCACACTCCTCAAAGCCTCCTGATAAGAAGCCTTGCTGCTGGATGCAGTTTACATAAAAAATATATGAATAAAATTTATAAAAATAGAAACTAATGTGAAAAAATGGTTTATTTTTTAAGTCATTAGCTAGAAAATAAATTATATGAACAATAAGTATACATATCACTGATCTATTTTGTTAGTAATGTTAACATTCATACCTGGCCACTGACAATCACTTTTTTATTGGAATGCATAACATTGGAAAGAAAAAAAAAAGAAGTAAAGTGCCCTGCTAAAGCAAAATTCATTAATCATCAATATTTTCCCCCATGTATAAGAAATATTTTGTTTATGCAGAAAACAACTAAAGCAGACAAATAGTAGAATCACAGCTCAAGTCAGTGAGAAGCATCAAGAGAGAAAACCTCATCTATGTACACAGGTTCAAATGCAAAAGGTATAAGAAATAATCCTGTTTATCCAACTGCCAGAATTTGCTGTCTATATGTAATCATCGGAGAAGAGAAAGACTTTGATCCAAGGCAGTGCACAGATATTACACTGATCATAGGCAAAGGACCAGAGAGCAACACTTGAATCCAATGGCAGAATGCACAGAAACTAATTCTTAGCAGAAGTGTCAATTCATAAGTCAGTCAGTCATTTTGAGGAGTACAATTAATAAAAAATTTTACTGAATTTATTTCATCAAAAGTTTATCTTTTTTATTTTAAAATGAAAATCATTTCTCTCTCACCTTGCACCTCTCTCACTCTTTATCTGTATCTCCACATTCTCTCCTTTATCCCTTTCAGTCTTCATTGAGCATCCATTATGTTATACATATATGACTCCTCATTTCGTATACAAAAAAGCAATAAAAGATCACACAAATATTTTCTGTTCTATCCACTATTTTATCTTCTTTTGCTCTCTCTTCATGAAGGATTTTATTATAATGCAATATTTATGCATTTTTGCTTACCTATATTTCAATCTTCTACTGTCTCTCAATACTCCAGCCAGCTTATATCTATCTCATTATGTGTGTGAGAGAGAGAGAGAGTGCTCAATATTGAGTGTTTGTAGATATAAACAGTGGAAATGGAAATCAATTTTGCATAATGACTAGGAGTCTTACACTGTGTGTGTTTATACACACACACACACACTGAAATCATACAACATGGCTAGATACATTTGAAATCCTTTTTTCACACTTTCTCACATTTAATTTGTAATGTGAATTACCATAATAATAGTATAATGATGATTTATTTCTGGTTTTATTACTTTCCTCTTATTCCCAGTAGGTTAGAAGTTTAACCTTTATAGAGTTTATGTTTCAGATAGCTACCAAATACTAAAAGTATATGCAAACTTCTGACAAACACCCCTGGGAATGAGATGAAAAAAAAAAAAGCTGAAATAAATAATTTATTATTATTCTGATATTTTCATATTCTTAAAATAATGTGATCCTAGCCGAGACAAAATCTTTACTTAGGTTAAATATGAGCAAATATATGATTAAATATATTTGTTTAAGGAATATGTAAATATTGGATTTCAGTTGTACATAAGAGGGTTCTCAGCCTGTCCAAGAAGGAATTGAAATAACAAAAAAAAACAATTCTGATATTTAATCATTTGGGCAGATTTAGGAAAGTGGGTTTGGCTGAACACTTTCCAGTACCATCTCATATGTATTTTTCATTTTATTTGTTTATCTTTTAGTTTTTCTCTAATTTTCTTACCTCCTATTTTTCCTCATCTTGCGCCAAAGGTCCTTCCCACTTAATATGCAAGTTTCATGGTCAGAAAATATAACTGATTCCAGCTCAAAAGGGTTGGGGTTTCAGCAGATACTACACTGATCCTTGGTATAAAAGCAAAAAGTTATAAATGCCAACAAGTAGAATAAGGGCAAAGATTTTTGGTGAGAATGTAAAAATGTTTGCAGCTCAAAAGGCCATATAAGTATAATAATAATATAGCTAATAAACAGCAGTACACTGGATTGTTTTGCCTTCACCCACATGAAAACATGAACTCAGGCAGATGATGTTTACATGATATAATGAAGACAGTGTATCCAAGTGTTATTTTACAGAAACAGGACTCGACACTCACCAAGGAATAATTGTTGAAACTAGAAAGAAGTGGCAACTGCACAAAGTTTTATTTGGGCAACAGTAGCAAAGAATCTCACACACACATTGTGTGTACATGAGCATAATAAAAACATTAGCAAGGGATGTATGAATTCCAAACCTCAGCAACCCATGAAAACTCCAGGTATCCATCAGCAATGCAAGAATGGGACCAATAGCAATTAACAATGATGCTAACTACACTGTGAAGACAGATTGTAACGCATTCCAATTTAATGTTAGCGCTGTTCAAACCATCAGTCAACATTCTATACAGCAGATATTGCATTTTGTAGAGTTTCATATTTGTTGACCAACAAGGTTAACATTAATGACACCATGTCATCCCCTGCACCAGAGACCATTACCATTGATCTGTAGAAGACTGGTACCATATTGCTTGGTCAGTTGAGATATATTCCCAGGTCTTTTGAGCAGAATACAGGTGTGCAAGGTGTGGTGAAAGTTTGTAATGGTTTTCTACTGATTAAGGATGCTTTCTGTTGGAGCAATCATGAAAATGGAGTCTGTTTTGACATATATAACATACACAGATCCTGATGTAGATTATTTGTGTTAACTATATCTTCCAGTAATGACAATTCATTCCAGCATGCCTTCATAATACATGGGTAACACAAAACTAGTTCCAGAAACACTTAAATGATTTCCAAACCTGTGTACTCACCAGATTTAAGCCTCTCTTGATCATGTATAGGACTTTTTGTAGAGCTTATAAAATTTTCTGCAACCATGCATAACAAACTCAGATGAGGACAGCTCTACAAAACTCCAGCATTTCATAGATGCCATGCCATTTGACATAGCCACTGTAAATCAGGTGAAGAGAGTAGCTTCATGTCTTTATGCAGCTGTTTAATTTTATTTCGCACTTCAGCTTAAGAATTGAAAATGCCCATACTTAAATTGTTTATATATTACCCAGTATAACCAGACAATAGCTACCATCTAGCTGGGTTAAATTGATCCTGGATTATATTAATATAAAGAAAATTATATTGTGGTAATCCTTTAAGAAAAAAATACTGAGATTCCACAAGTTGAGACTGAAATAGTCATAGGAGGAAAATATATGATTGTATGAACTGTTAAAGAGGTACATATATGTGTGCATATTGAAATTGACATTCAAGTTAACCAGAATCTCACAAACTCATTGTGTGTACATGAGCATGATAAAAAGTTCCCAGTTTGACCAAGGAAGGATTCCAGAATAATTTCTTATTTTAGTCATTTCATCAGAATTTTGGAAGTAGATCAGGTCAAGAAATCTTCAGGACTCCCATTATATATATATATATATATATATATATATATATGTATGTATGCAAACAAAGATTTAGGGTTATATAACATCTGCTACAGGCCCCAAGGTAGTCCATAAGAACTATGTGGGAGAAGCAATCTTTGTCACAGTTGCTGGGAGGTAGTCTAGCTGTTGGGGAAGTACCCATCTTACAGAGCCACCTCTGTATCTGCTACATCTTCCTGTTGGACAACTTCTAAGGTGATAAACATCAAGGCCATGATGTGAAAGACTCACATAGTGAAATGGCAATGATGGAGAACTATTGTTTTTCAAAAATTCTTGTTTATGAGACCTATTCTTTGTCTGACTTAATAGTGTGCCCCCCACCCTACACACACACAGAGAAAAGATACAAGGGTTTCTTAAAAAGGACCCTCATCTTGTATATGCGAGTGTGCATTTGTCAGCAGTGTAATAGAGCATGAGCAGGCAGTGGTAGCAGATGCATACTTATGCAGAGATGATGGTTTTGTAATCAAGGAGGACATCAGCCATATAAATTAATTAGTCCATCTATTAATTTTTAAGAATAGCTTTATAAATCTGTGTATTTCAGTTCACTAGATATAAACTAGTTCTTTACTTATCATAGAGATAAATTCTGATGAACCTGTTGTGCTGCATGCAAATAGACGGTCACCCTAGTTAGAGAATAAAAACAATTCACCTCCTTGTCTTAATAAATGGCATTGCTATTGAAGACATGATGATGTCACTACTAATAGATAATATTTAATCATGGTGCACTCCAAATTTTGTCCAACAATTTGTTTCATTAAAGTATCAACTTATATCAAAAGTTTGCATGCCCTACTTGGGCTGAGATGTGATTTCTCAATTTCTGTATTTTTTTTTTAAAAAACTCTGTAAGGACCTGCTTGCACCTTCACACATATACACCTATATATATATATATATATATTTCTTGTGCATTTTAAATATTGACTGTACACAAAGAGAACATTTATTTTTCCTATTAAGTTCTTATGTTTGTTTGTTTTTTTTTGTAATTTAAAATATTCTACATTACTAAAATTTTTTTTACTTCTGTTAATTTTACCAGTTACTATTAATTTTTCTCTTGCATATTACTTTTGCCTCCATCGATTGTTAGAATTGTCTATTGAGTTTATGCTATAAATAATGTCAAGTCTTCTCATATTTTCTCCTTAAATACTAAATGTTCTTTTGTTAGAGTCAAAGAAAAAAAATATTCATAAAACATTAAATTTAGTATTTTCATTGGGTCTACAGTAATAAGAATTTACATTGGGATTATTCTTATATTCATGCCCCAAGTAATCTTATAACATAAAAGCACTTTTCACTGCCTGTAATAGTAAAACAACAAAGTTAAACTGTGGATGATGTTAAAACTTGTGCTTGGTAACAAGACTATTGGCTGTTTGAATACTGTGACATTATCCAGGTATTGGCAGAAAAATCATACAGTTTGCTAGATTTGTATGACATGGCTCAAAATGAATAAAAATTTTAATGTTTGATAACCAAAGAATACTTATTGCCACCATAGCGTTATAAGGTTGAAAATTGTAAATCAGATCTTTGTAAAATGAGAAGAATCAGTATATTGATATATCATGTCTACATTTAATGGATTAGTAATTATAGATAAATATATTTTAACAATAAAATTTAAGACAATACAATAATGTAATAAAAAAATTCTCAGCCTGTCCCACTTTGCAAAATCAGTATTTCAATAACCGAATATGAGAAATCTGAATTTGGGAAGCAGGACAGAAAAAATATTTCAGCACCTCCCTCCTCCTCCTCCTCCTGTTAGCTTAGTTATAACAGATTAAGATCTAGTCTCTTTATTTTCAAGAATAATTATTAAGTTTAGTACAGGACAAGGCCCAATATGGGAACAAAGAAAAAATGATTGCACTAATACTCCAAGTAGAGAGGATCAGTTTGCTTTCCTTAAAAAATTCAGAGGCCGAATTTCTTGTTTTTTTTTTAATACCAGAGTTTAAATAGTAACTCCTAGTGCTAGTGAAAAGGACCTACTTCATTAACTAAGCAGATCAACACTTTCTATATATTATAAAGATTACATATACAAAAATGTGTTTTATTATAAAACAGAGCTTTGTAATAATCAACACCAAATTAACGTTAATATTTTTAATTGTTTTCACATCAGAAGCCATTACAAAATCCAACCTAGTTTTAAATGAGCAGTTTTTAAACATTTATTGCCATTTAATTCCTCCAAAATTTTGTCAGTCATTAATGTTAAATGTTGTCAAGAATGTTGCTGTTCTTTGGGCAAGTTCAACCTTGAAGTCAGATTACTTTCCTGACCATTAATCAAAAGCTATCTATATTTTAATAAAAAGAAAAAAAGTCTTTTCAACCTGTGCATGAAAATGAACGGATTATTCATTTCATCAGCAATGATTCAACCAACAAACACCACAAAATTGGACAAATATGTTTATACATAACTAATGTCAAGATTCAGGAAGACCATGTATCAAATTGTAAATATAGTAGTCTAAATCCTCCTGTTAAAGTGAAATACCAGTTAAGAAAGTCAGTTGGATAATGAGATAATATTAAACTCATAAAAACTAACAAATGATGGGCATTCTTTAACAGTAACCATAATAATTGATAAGATCCGTACAAAATTAAAACACAAAAAGGTGACCAGCAATGATTATGGTCAAGTCATGCTGAAAGTATTAGGTCTTGTCTGATTACAAAAGTTAAGCAGTGTTGAACTTGACCTGTATATAGTTGAGTGACCACTCAAGATATATACATAGATATTGTTATCAGATAGTAGTCTTGTAGCAAACTTTCTCAAATTTTATCCATAAAGGTATATGCAACTAAAAACAAAAAGTTATAAGTTTCTTTCTGTTACAATCTTCAGATATGGTGAATAAGCTATGCAATTTGTAAAGTTCACCCAGTTTCTGAGAGTTCAATCTCTGAATAAAGTCATATAAAATATATACCTGTTCAGCAGAATGGTATTGTAAGGAAAAAAAAAAAAAAAGAATGATAAGTTCCAGATGTGACAAATATAAGTGGATCAAATAAAGAGTTCTCCTGAAAAGTTACTGTTACAGATGACTGAAGATAGCTGGAAAACAGAGAAAAAGTTTGAGGAAAACCATAAAGACAAGGAAATTGGTCCAAATGAAGTAAAGTATAATTGTCACAACATTGTCTTAGAAATTTAGGTAAAAAAAAAAAGTAAATAGGTAAATTATTTTTGTCCTATCTCTGATATTGTTTTGAAGTGGAATATTATTTTGCCTGGATATTTAGTTTTTAAAAAATTGGGAATAGGGTAGCTACAAAAGCTAATAAAAGGGTTAATCATTGGACTGCATGAAATAAAAAAAGACAACAAATAAACAACAAAAAATATACTGCAGAAGAAAGAAAACTATTCTTACCAAAGTTCATTCATTATATTTTTTTAAGTCTCTGAAATTGACATCACAACAGAAAGAAATAAGTAACAAACTGTTTGGTCATTGTACTTTTTTTTTGCAACCTGAATATTCTAACCAACACCACAACAGTAAAGTACATAATTCTTCATACATCCATGAGAAAGAACCTTCTTGGGATTGGCCAGAAAATGCAAATTAAAACTGTCCATAACAATATTTGTCAGTTCTTCTCAAAGAAAAAAAAATACAAGAGATGATTGAAATTTTTAGTCTCTGATAAATTTGAGATTATCAATGCATTTGTTTTTCTCCCATTTTGCTTAGCACTAACACACACACACACACATTATATATATATATATATATATACACACACACACACACACTGACAGCATTAAATAGGTAAAATATGTGATTGGATAAAACAAATTCATCACCTAATGAGGCTTAAGGGCATATAAGCTATTCAAAAAAAGTCACTTTATGACAAAATAAACTTCATGTTGGAATATGAAAAAAACTTGCATGAAACATTGTCATGTGACAATATAATCAGAAAACATTTTGATAAGCAGATATTTTAAATGACACTAGGTGCATTTTAAAAATTTGGCTCTACTATATATGCTGGTCAATGGGACATTATGAGTAGCAAGGTCAAATATTTCCAGTTTATTTTTATTATCCTAACAGTAGGTAGCAACAGTTATATTTCAATTTATTCTAAAGGCTATTGAGTAGAAGTAATTGTGAATCAGAATGTGTTTATTTGTAGCTATTGTATAGTGTTTGTTGACTTAACTCATCATTTATTATTGATTACTTTGGGTATTTTGTATTCATTCATTATTTGCTATTATCAAATTTACATACATGTTTCCATAGCCAAACTGAGCAACATGCTTCTCTATTGGATCTATTTCTTTCCTCCTCTCCCTGCTATTACCAAGCTTCACAATACTGTCTTCTTGGTATCTCGAACCACTCTGTGGTAGCTATTGATATCTCCTTCCAAGCATCCATTAAACAATAACCCCCTATCCATAAGATCTCTATCCAGTACCAGCATGCTGATTGAGACTTATTCCAGGATTATGACCCTTGGACTGACATCTTCAACCTTTCAATTGAAAATTGTGCCACTGAGGTTTCTTCTCGAGTCAAAGCTAACACTTTCATCCCTTCTTGGAAATCCTCTCCATGGTTCACACCAGCATGCTCAGCCACTATAGTACATAGGAACCACTATTTCTGGCTATATCAGTGTAACAGCTCTCATCATAACAAGTGCCTATTTGCTGCTGCATGTAACTAATGTAAGAGAGTCCTTGAAAAAGATAAGTCTCTGTTTGCTGAGAGAATGGGGCACTGCATAGCCTCTAAAAACTTTGGCTCTCATGACTACTGGTGTCTCTGTAAAAGGGTACTAAATAAGTGCAAGGTTTCTATCCACCCCCTCTTCAATTGATTTGAGGTGTTATCTTCCTCTGATGATAAAGCTGAATGCTTTGCCTGTAAGTTCTTTTCAAACTACTCTAGACTCATTTGGTGGGTGGTTGGAATATGTGAGAATATAAAGTGGTTTGATGCCTAGGAAATTTACTTCTTTTAGGTTTGTGTATATGTCTATGTTAAATCCTATACTTGTGAAAGTTTTTGTGATTATTTTTTGATTAGTTTTGTCTTTTTTGCCTGTTAGTTTGTTAGGATTATGAGACCTTCGTCCATGTAGAGGCCTATATAATTTTGTTGACTATTTTGCTTAGTACATGTAATAAATGTATATCTCTAAGCTGAAAAAATATAATATACCAATCCACTGCAGATAATGAAGAAAAAATATATATAGAGGAGCAGCTGGAGGACCTTGGAAATAGAGAAACTATGTACACAAAACCTGATTTATCAATAGTAAATATGTGAAAAGTGCAAACCTGTCTAAACATATATGGGAAATTAAAAACAAAAATGAAAGTACACCAAAAGTATCATGGAAAATAAGGAAAACAGTATCAGCCACCAACAATAAATCCCAGATTTGTAAACTCTGTCTTGAGGAGAAAATAGCTATAATTACCTTTCCAGACTAACATAAATTATTAAATAAACAATCAAAGTTCATCTCAAAATGCAGAAATGAAAACAAATTTTTACTAGATTTAAAAATCGTAAACTAAAAACAAAAACAAGAAAAATACAATGCAGATAATTGTAACATTCTTTAGACAAAACCAATACTTTAAACTAAATAAATAAGATAACGAACCTACCAGAAAAAACAAAAATTGTCAGATAAACAAATAAAATATATAAATAAATCAACAATAATAAACAAATTAACAAACTATGAATGCATATATAAACACAAGTAAATTTAATAATAAATAATTAATGAATGAATACAAAATACCCAAAATAATCAATAATAAATAATGAGTTAAAAGTCAACAAACACTATACAATAGCTACAAATAACTGGATTCTGATCCACAATTCTTCTATTCAATAGCCTTTTGAGATATAACTTGCCACCTCTCTAATAACTGTTAGGATAATACAATAAACCGTAAATAGTCTACCTTGCTACCTATAATGCTGCATTGATCAGAATATATAGTTGAGCCACCACATAGCACATATGGCCTGAATGTGTGTGTGTGCCAATTTATGCACACACATACACACTCACAAAGCTTCATCCTTTTGACTTCAGATTTTGAATGAAATTTTATATATTATGTACAGGTGGACATAAATATATACAATCCCTTATAGATTATTTTCCTTATTTTTTTTCTGGATCAATCATTCTGAGTCTGATTTACTGTTTGATTTAACTATTCAGTCAATGTTAGTAAAACAGTTTAATAGTGGATTGATACGAGAAAAAATAATATTTTATTTTTGATTATTATTAACTTATGATGCATGAGAATTTGGCCCCCCTCAACCAGCACTTAGTTGAGGTTCTTTTGTCCCAGATTGCTGCTAATAGACTTTTCTGTAGGTTTTTGCATATCTCAACTCTTATTTTTGACAATTCTTCACTGCAGAATCATTCCAAATTGTTCAGATTCAATGACTTCCATTTATGAACAGCAATTTTCAGTTCAAGTCATAAATGTTCAATTGGACTTAGGTCAGCCAATTGAAAAGACCATTCCACTATCCTAACATTATTCTTTGTAAATCATTCTGAAGTAGTTTTCTAAGTATGTCTTATAAAAAAAGAAATCATTTACAAAATTCTCTGCTGCTTTTTCCATTATTTTTAAATGGCATGTTCCTTCAGGACATTGCCTATGTCTTTCTACAAATTCCTTTTCTTTTATTATCTGTGAATTGTCATGACTTCTTGGAAAAGAATGCTTTCTTATTGCCTTCTCTACAGTTGTGAATTCAGAAATTTACTCCTTCTAGACTGGCTGCCACTTAAGGCTAGAGAGTCCAGCCTCCTCTGCTATATAATACATAGTTGGGTGGTTGAAAGAAAGATGGATTTATGTCATTACCTCAGAGTGAAGTGAATGCAGCAGTCATAGAGCAAAGGATAAGAGTTTTCTAAAAGAATGAACTGATATTCTTGTGAATCTGTTTTCCTCTTGATTCTGGAGAGTTTCTTACTACCTGTTGGACTAAAGCAATCTAATAAAATGAGGTGTCCACTCTTCATGATGTTTTTTACATCATGCACCATGTTCATTTCTCCAAAACTTATTCCATGTACAACATCTAAAAACTATCTATGACTCCACTATTATCATCATTGTTATTATTATATTAGGGTGCATTAAAAGTATTTTTTGTTTTTTTACTAGCTTTATTATAAAACTAATTTCAAGTATACAACTATGTACAGAAATGATTAGGGAATTTCACTAAATTTAGGTGAATATACAAGAGGAAAACAGTTTATTTTTTTTTTAGTAGGGGTTATTGCTGGCAACTTTTGATAATGCAATATATTTGTATCTAACAATTCACTGATACATTCTGAACAAAGAACCTTGCTTTCAAACTGCCGTGTATTATGTAGTCATAATGCACAAATACAGACATAAAAACTGAATTAAAAAAAAAAAAGTTAAGTACATAGCCATAATCAGGTTTTATCTTCAACCATAAGAGTCTTGAATTTTGATAATGCCTATGGGAAGCACCAAATTTCTTTCATCTTATCGCTCTTGCTTTTTATTATACTAGTTGTATTAGATGTAATAATATATGAATTTCTTAGATGAAGCAATATCAATTATTCATTTTTGACTGGTATTTCTTTCATTTATTTGGATTTTATTGCACTAGTAGTAATAGAAGTAATAATATTTGAATTTTACATGAACCATTATCAATTATTAATATTTTGATAAGTATTTCTCTCATCTTAATTTCAGATGTTTTTTTATTGCAATTTCTAAATTGTTGTTCTATAATCATAAGTCACAAGAAAAGCAAATTTCTGAGAATTACAGATGTAAGTTTGAGCACCAATGGAGATGTGTTTTGTATTTCCAATCTACACTGCTTGCTAACAATCAAAGAATGACAAGCAGAGTTGCTATAAAAACAGCAGAAATCAAGTTGAAAGCAATACCAGTCAAAGGTAAATAACAATACTTCATTGAAGAAATTCAATCACTATTACAACTTAGATATAAGAATGTGTAAAACTTTCAGATAGAGTATATTTGTAAAAAGACAATATTTATAAAGACAAAAGGAAAACTTATCATAGCCAATGCTTTGATAAAGTCTTTAATATATTCTATTTTCTTTCCAATTGACATAATCCTAACATAATGAAGTGAAAATTTGAAATAAAAATAAGTGTCAGGCTAGACTTATTGATACATTATAGACACACACACACATCTCTCACATACGATATGTACACATTTTCCATAATCTAAGGTGTACTTTTACAAATCATTTTAAATGAGCCTATGAAGGTCATGGTTTGAGGTGAGGTTATGGGTTGAGGTGACTAGCAGTCATCCCCTCCTCTCACTTGCTTTCATGATGAGAATGAAATGCATACGCTATGTAATATTCAGATATATAATATGAACCTAAGAATACAAAGTGTTCAAGATGCAATCAATGAAGTAGATTAAAAACTAATTCATTTGGTGTTCTATTGTGAAGATCATCAGAAAGGCAATAAAAAATGCCAATTCCTTTTTGAACAGCAATTATCAACAGTATCACGCACATAAATGTATGCATTGTATACTTATAAATATTAGGCAAGTATAGAACGATAGATCCAAAGATATGCAAAACCGACAGTGTCATCTCAGAATCAGAGAACAAAATATGCAAATTTGACAGTTTCGGTATATGGCCATAAAATGAGAACAAAGAATGAAACCAATGAGTTCTTATTGTAAAATCATGTTAAAGTGATTGAAGAATTTGAGAAGAAGGCTTGCATCAATCACAGTCAGAAAAGCATTGATCTATTATTGAAAGACTGAAAGCTAAGGAAATAGCCATGTTGCCGACATCAATATTTTCAGAGAATATAACTGATATAGGGGCAGATAATTCAGTTACCATTAACCCAAATGTTAAAATATCTGATGTTTACCAAATTGTTAAACTTGTTAAAAGATGATTACAGTATATTTATGAATTGTAAAAAAATTCTGTTTAATAAAAAAATTAGAAAATTCTTATGACAGTATGTAAAATGCTAATTAACTTTCAATATTTAATTATCTAAAAGTCGTTCTTCCCCCCAAAAAACTTATAAGAAATATTGTGTTTAAATTAGTATATTTAATTACTACTGATGTGATATGCCACAATTGTAGCCTTGTGCCAGATTATATAAGTATATACTTATACACAAAGCATAATTTACATTTGTATACAAACTGACTGTGTGTGTGTGTGTGTGTGTGTATTTTGACAGCAAATTCTCTTTTTTCCATATTTTATTAAAGACTATAGGGATATTTCTTTTGAGAATCTTTGTTAATATTTCTTTATTTTTTATTACAAGTATTTTTAATGTTTGTTCAAGATTATAGCTGCATTTCTCATTCACTTTTAGCTACTTTAGCCATGAAAAAATAATTAAAACACTAAAACTCTCAAAATAAGATGACAGAGAAAGTAAATACATAATCTGATTGAAAACGTCTTCAAGGTAGCCAAAGTGGCTGGAAGTACTCAGAGGAAGAATATTGAAAAATGCATTTATAATCTTGACTCATTAGTAAAAATGCTTTTAGCCATGTTGGCCATTTTCAGGGAGTAAAGATGTTTTCAATCAGAGTATGTATTTGCTTTCTGTTATCTTATTTTGATAGTTTTAGTGTTATATTCTTTCATGTGGTTCAAAGTACTTTGAGAAATAGTGTTGAAAAATAAATTTTAAATTATTGAACCATCTTTAAAAACAATTGTAACAAAATAAGAAAAATTAAATAAAAAACTTTTTTTTAAAAGAAATATATCCATGTTCAAATACAACTATATTGTTTAAAATTTGCTAGATTTATAGTAAAGAGTGCTCAATATCCAGGATAGAAACAATGTGGATACATAGAAATCAACAATGTATATAAATGTGTGTCAACATATTTGGCAGGAGTGAGTGAATGTGTGTGTGTGTGCGCATGTACACACATGCAGTAACCATTATAGAAATTGTCTTTTATAATACAGTAAACATGTGTATGCATTATTAACAACAGGAGAAAATGATGGGTGTAGAAATCTGCTAAATTGTGTTTATGAGAGAGAAAGAAATTCTATTATTAAAAGAGCAGAGATGAGACAGCCACTGATATGTTTGTATTATAATAAAAAAAAAAAAAAAAAATGAAAGTCATTTTTCAAAGAGAAAGAAGAAAAAAAAATACCATGCATGAGAATTTTGAAAATATTAAACAATCTGCAAACTGAGTTAGCTAAAAGGAAAAAGAAAAACTCATGCTTTCTCAAAAAAATCATTTGAAAAACTTCCAAAGTTTTTTTTAAAAACTCCCTTCATCCCCCCACCACAAACAACTTTTTTAAAAATTTATATTTAAGATAGAAAAAGAAAATTTAATAAGGCTCTAAAATTTCAACATTTGATTGTTCTAGGAGATAATGGTGTAATAGATAAAAATGTTGGAATAGTCAATGCAATTTACCAAGTTATCAGGAGTTCAATCCCTTGGTTAGATAGCGGAATCTATATTCTTCAGTTAAGAAAAATGAGCAGTAGCAACATCACAAGAATAAACTAACTAAAATGGGATATTCTCAAAAAGACTAAAGAAAGTCAGACTATACCAATTGAAACTTTGTAGCTTTAACAAAGGAAGATACTAGAGTTTAAATAAATTAATGTATAATATTAGTTACATATTGGATAAACTTATAATTTAGATTCTATATGAATAAAGTATTTAAGCATTCTCCCACAGGTACTACTTATATGAGTGGATTAAAAAATTATTCAATTCAAGTAGCTCCTGATACAATTCCTTTAGTGCAAAGCAGTGCTGACATCCAAGTGCCAGTTATTCATTTGTGTCATGTCTTGCCTCGTCTTCAGGCAAAACATAATTCCAGCCAAAAAATTCGAGAAAATATAAACATTGATATTAAGACAATAAGCAATTAAAATGTAAAATTAGAAAATCAAGAATAGCTTATTGATCATGTAACCAACATTAAATGACTTTTCTTTAATCTCAGAGACAATTAAAAAAAAAAGAAAAAAAAAAAAAAAGATTTAATATTTGACTTTACCTAGAAATGGTTGCAATATTTTAATGTGATAAATTTGGTTCCCAAATTGTTTTCTTTCTCCATAAGCCAGACTTGATAAAATTTAGACATACATTTTGGCAAATAGATTGTAATATTGAGTGCCAACTTTGATTTGTGTACTTTTGTTTTCCTTTAGATTTTGGTTTTCTTTATACCAGCACTATCAAGCTAGGATACAGAAAGTAAAACACTGGTTTAATGTGTAGAGTCTGCGGACTACTACCAAATTTCAAGAGTCTATCCCCTTATTTTCTACATATTGTATGTAACAATCATGAAAAAATTCCCCTAAATATATGAACCAATATCAGAGAAAAATTTGTCTAAATTGCATACAGTAAATTACTCTTAAGAAACTTCTCAGAAAAAGAATAAAAGATTCTAGTAAGGTGACTTGATTAATGTAAGCTCTAGACTGGAATTTTGAATTTGAATAAAAGTCTACAAGCATGTACTAAAAAAATTGTTTTAGCACTATTTGACATAGATAATGTGCAATAAAACTATTTGAAATAAGGACACATGGCACAGTGGATAAAGGCGTTAGTTAGATCCAGTGACAGGACCCAAAGAGTGTGAGTTCAATACCTGGTTAAGGCAGTGGAGAACTTGGAGAGGGGAATTAACAGGAGATAACTGACACCCATTAGACATGGCACATGGAACTAGCAGTGAACGAAATAAAGGGTTCAGTTCGGCATTCCAACCACCTGAAGAAGGCTGGAGCATACAACAGCCGAAACATTGTGATAAATATGGCAACAAAGATGAGGATGATAGTCCGAACAATGTAAATAGTGTACATAATATCTCATCTCAGAAATATAGACAGATATTAAAATAAGAACTCTATAAGAATTACAACCACTTGTAAACCATAATGGTCATTGAGATACATATGTTCCAGCTGTCACAACAGTGGCTTTAGGGTAAGCCCATCTTCAGGTTCTTTAAGCATACCTAACATTATATGGCTATTATAATCAGCATCAGAAATTTAGATATATGAAAAATAGTGTGAATCAGTTAATAAGATCTTGTCGGGTACTACATAATGATTATATAAAAGTCAATGCATCTTAAAACTATACAATAGAACAATGTCATTTGATAATTTTAATTGAATATTTGTTAGATTTGCCATGTGAAACAATTCCAAGTATATAAAAAAGAGCACTGCAGGGTCTTTAAATATCGCCAAGTTTAAATAGGTTACATTTGCTGATGGAGTTAAGATTTTACCAAAATTACTGCTTGGTATTAAATGACTGTTTTGATTCATTCTTCCATTTCAGATTCTAAATCCATTGTAAATTTTCAAAAATACAAAATACTCAAAGTCATTTGCCCTTGTCATTGCTGTGTGACTAGCCCATCATCATGACAACAGTGGTATATAAAGTCAAATGCGAAACTTATATAACCTCTACCATTTTCTCTTGTATTAGGTTGGTGCAAAAATAATACCGTTTTTTGACGTATTTTTTAACGTCAAAAAACGATATTATTTTTGCTCCAACCTAATAGCAATCTGTTTATAGAGGTAAAACTGAAGATTTTTCACCTCTTTATATTTCATCTTGCTTGTTTTAGCATATTTTGTATTTAATGCAGGGATATATTCTAAACATTGTTTTAGATAATAGACTGCCTAGAAATGACATTTCTCTTTCCCTCATCCTAAACTACAACTGACCTTATTCACTGTTAATACGACGTAACTAGAAACTTTATATTTTTCATATCTGTATCCCTCACACTGTAAACTTGTAATCATGTATATAACAAATTTGATTGTAAATATATATATATATATATATATATATATACAGAACAAATTCTATTTTGATTTTCAATGAAAAAGAACAAATTATTGTATAAAAAATTCTATATCTACATTTCTTTCATAAACTGTGTTAAGTACTACAAAGGCCCATGAAGGAATATGGGAAATCCTGTAGGTTTCTCTTAGTATTAACATCCCTTTTCCTGCAGAGTATAACTCTCACAGATAGTAAATTTTGCCAATGGAATAACATTAAGAAACATACTATTAATTTATCACTAATTTTATTCTATCTTATTGCACAAAAAAAAGCAATATGTAATGAGACTAGATATAACAGTGAAAAGAGTCTTCAAAAAATTTTAAAATAATACTTAAACAAGGTTTATTTCATCAAATGACTATCAAATTTGAATTATAATACATTAAATTAATCTAGTTTATCCAAATTTCTTAGATAGCTCTTTAATTTATTTAAATTTAGTTAAACAAGAATCTCCACTTTAGTATCAACCAAGATGACAGTCTTGACAGATCAATTTATAAAAATGAAATAGTGAGATTACATAGTACAAATATAAGAAATGAGAAACCTTGAATTGATTGCACTTTTCTTTGATAACAAACACAGCATGCAAGTGAGGAAACAATTATCAAGAAATCTCATGATAGAATGGTGTAAAGAGATTGATTCATGCTTTTTCCAAAAGGCTTTAGTGTAAACTCTGCTTCAATCAGATTTTGATCTATGTTCCTCAATTCCATTTTCCATACTAATAACTGGTGCTCCACACAACTACTTAATATGGTGATTGACTAAGCATAGCTTAGATGTGGCACAAGGCCAAAAGTGTGGAGCACCCAGTGAGGCTCAAACTCACTACTCAATTGTAATTAATCTAGTGAAACAAGCTCGTTAAACATTACACCATATCAAAGTGCCTCAACCAACACTTAATTAATATGGAAGAAAAGCAAAACTTAAAAACATTTTCATATTCATGTTTTTGAGACCTTTGGGATTAGAATCAAAAATTGAAGCCTGTTGACAAAGAAACTGAGAATACATCTTTCCATTACATTAAGAATAGTAGGTGCACAACTTAATATCTGCAATGTAAACAATGTAAATGTCTGCAGCAATATCTGAGAGAACTGAACAATTTCTGGATGACTCACAATAAAATGCAACCTAGGTTTGTGAGCACTATCTTTGGTTTTTCCCCAAATTTAAAATGACTTTGTATTTGGTAGCTTAAAAAGTTTTTTAATCATTTATGTGACATTAGAAGTGTTTAATTTTACATTAAAAAAGATCACTTGACTGGATTATAACAACTGTCATGTCAGTGTATTTTTTTTAATTTTCAGCATATTGCACTTTTATTTTAAGTGTAAAAATGCAACTCAAATTGCTCAAACATGCCAAGAATGGTTTGTGAAGTTTCATGCTGGAGATTTCAACTTGAACAATGCTTGTTCATCAGAGAGACCAGTTGAGTTTGTGATCAAATAATCACATTACTGGAGAATAAGCAACATGAACAGATGCAAGAGACAGCTAACAGATTCAAGATATTCAAATCAAGCATTTAAGACCTTTTCAGATGATCAGTTATGTACACTCAACTTTGATGCATGGCTTCCACAGGAGTGGAAACAAAAAGCAAACTACAATATATTTCTGCATGCAAATAAAAATGTTCCTTTCTGTAAAGAAATTGTGATAGGCTATAAAAAGTGGATAAAACAATGTAAAATGAAATACAAGTGATTGTAAAGTAAACAAAAGGATCCACCAATAACTGTATCAAAGATCAGTCTTCACCCCCCCCCACCCCCCCAAAAAACGGATGTTGCATATACGTGGTGCAATTGGAAGTGAGCCCTCTTCTGTAAACTCTTTCCAGAGAAGCAAATGATCAATTGGAACAAATATTGCTCTTAATTAGACTAATTATAAGCAGCAATAGAAAGAAGCAAGAGTATAATATTCCAACAGGATAACACAAAACTGCATGTTTCTTTGGTGACTAAGCAAATGTTGTTACAGCTTCATTGAGAAACCAATTTTCCAGAAAATCTTGAACAGTTCTTTGTAGAGAAAGATAAAACATTTTGGAAGGAGAGAATTATGAAATTTTCTGAATAAAGTAAAATAAAAAATAAGCCTTTTAAAGTGGATAATAAAAATCATTATTATTCAAATGAAGGTGTAGTTGAAGTTTGGTCATATGATCAATATTAAGAGTACAGGTAGACATTCATTTGCAAACCACTAAATATTTCCAAGTGATTTTTTGTTGTTGTTTTCAGGAGTTTTCATGCCATTAAAAGTTTTTGCAAATGATTTTCACAGTATGAGACAGAAAAAAAAAAAATTACCCTAAAAGACAGCAAATTTTCAAAAAATAATAATCACACATCATGCTTTTAGCAAATTTTCAAAAAAAAAAAAAAAAAAGAAAAGAAAAAAGAAAAGAAAAAAGGAAAAATAAAGAAAAAAGAAAAAAGAAAAAAAAGAAAAAAGAAAAAGAAAAAAGAAAAAAAAAGAAAAAGAAAAAAAAAGAAAAAGAAAAAAAAAGAAAAAAAAGAAAGAAAAAAGAAAGAAAAAAGAAAAAAAGAAAGAAAAAAGAAAGAAAAAAGAAAGAAAAAAGAAAGAAAAAAGAAAGAAGAAAAAAGAAAGAAGAAAAAAGAAAGAAGAAAAAAGAAAGAAAAAAAAAGAAAGAAGAAAGAAGAAGAAAAAAGAAAGAAGAAAGAAGAAAGAAGAAGAAAAAAGAAAGAAGAAAGAAGAAAGAAGAAAGAAGAAAGAAGAAAAAAGAAGAAAGAAAAGAAAAAGAAAGAAAAGAAAAAGAAAGAAAAGAAAAAGAAAGAAAAGAAAAAGAAAGAAAAGAAAAAGAAAGAAAAGAAAACGAAAGAAAAGAAAACGAAAGAAAAGAAAAAGAAAGAAAAGAAAAAGAAAGAAAAGAAAAAGAAAGAAAAGAAAAAGAAAGAAAAGAAAAAAGAAAAAAAAAGAAAAAAAAGAAAAAAAAAAAGAAAATAGAAAAAGAAAGAACGAAGACAAGACAAGAATGCCTCAAATATAAACTGATATCTAAAACAGTTAAGAAATGAAAAATAGATCAAAAAGTTCCTTTCTTTTCTTTGTTCTGTGTAAGAAAAGGGAAGGGGGTATACTCTTACCTGTTTTCCGCAAAGGGAAGTCATCCTCATATTTGCCGATAAGGGACGATGGACCATATGGTGGCGATAGGCCGCTTTGCGGAGGTGAATTCTGTTCGACAGATCCAGGATGGCCAACCCTGCGAAGAATCAAAAAGTTAAAACAAAATGAAACAAGGAAATATTTGTAAATCTTGTGACATATCTGCTATATTATGATTCTTGCATCATCAGCTTCTATTTATGCAATGCTCAAACTTCATTTTGTTCAAATTGGCCAGTTAATCAGGAAATTTATTTTACTGATAACTTCTATTTTTGTATCTGAGAAAATTCAATCTAAAAATTCAGTAAATATAAAACTCTAGGATCATGGCAGGCACAGATTGTCACTCCTGTTGGTAAAACAGGACACTATTTTAATTACTTCCTTCCTCCTGACAACTACTTACTTATTTTTTGTAGGCTATTTACTGGATTGGCTGAGGAAAAAATGATTTCTACTGGTTAGGAATTAAGAATAATGTCAATGTATCATTCATGATTTTACATGAGAAATGCATTAAAAAATCAGGAAGAAAAGTGTGGTCAATGGTCAAGAATTTAAGGCCAACATTACTGAGAGAGTTGGAATATTGTATGGATATCTTTTTTTTCTAAACAAAAATTTAATTTCTTAATTAGGAACCTTCCTTTTACTATGGGAGAGTGCTAAAAAGTTCTCAGCACAACCTACTTTCCAAAAAATCAGTATTCAGATATTTGTTCATTTAAATTTTGGAATTGGGTTCAGCAACCCCTTGAACACACAAGAAGTTGGTTGGTTGCATTCTTCAAGATGTATACATATTTCATTAATCTAAGTTCATCCATTACCATAGGAGTTTTCTATGAAGAAATGTTTGACTGAAGTAACACTACTAAAAATTTAGAAATATTAAGTTAATAATCATCATATTAAATGTGTACCAAAGTTTCCGGCAAAACACATTTTATGTATTTATGTTGATGGTATGGCAACAGAGGTTGAAACTTTCTGCCAATAACCCATATTTTTTTTTTTTACTTTGTACAGATATCAGCCAAGTGGTAATGTGACAAAATAGAGTCTGACATAACAGTGCATACATAGAAGTATGTCATTGAATTCCTCCATGTAAGAAAGATTACATTTATTAACATTTGCTGAACATTTATGGAAACCAAATAATGGATATGAACACGAGCAGTGATTAATGTGTTTTAGCAATATCTATGATATTTTGCAAGTACAAAATGTGGATACCTGATCATTGCTGGTGAAAATTCTAGCCAATGGTGGTAGCTATGTGAAAAATAGTGTTTTGTAGCTGAAAACATGTTCTAACCAATGGCATTATTTTGCTTTCTGTAGTGTATGTTGTTGCTTATGTGGAAATAAGCATTACTTTTGGTGCATGCACATACACAAGTCCATAGCCTAATAGTTACACTCTTTCAGGTGGTAGCCAATCATGGTTCTCCACAATTTCCTGTCATTTGTTCTAACTCACTCTTGCCCCTTTACCACCCCTCTATGGCTTCACAGTAAGCGTTGTGTCATCCATTTAATCAAACTTGTGAAGTAGGTTACTTGCTGTTGCCACTGCTTCTCGTAACTTCAATTTGCCTTGTCAGTGTTAAATTCTTCAAACCTTCTTTCTTCATTTCACGTTCCAGAAATTTCACCTGTCTCTTTCTGATTGTTAGCAGTAATTTCTTGTAGTTTTTATGCTACTTAAAATTTCCTTATTGCTTACATGCTTTGTACATGATATTCTCAAGCACTTGTTAGTGGAACCACACCTGTCATTTTTAAGCATTCACTACCATATAGATTAGATTACATTTTTTTGTTTTTAAGATTATTTTCATATCTTGTAATACACTGCATAGTTTCTGGAAGGCAGTTTCATTATTCATATAAACCTTTGGATGTGTGCATCATATCTATTGTCTGTTCCAGTACGAGCAAGATAAATTTCTGTAGTTGCTTGATTGTGACATCCCTAATATTTAGCATGCAACTTGGGATAACTCTTGCCATTTTTTTTTTAACAATCAATGGTTAGTCCTTTCTGGCATTCCTTGACTACTCTGACAGTTTTACCAGTTTTCTTTCTGAGTCTGTCACTAACACATTTTCATCAATATATTATTTGTTAAGGTTATGTCCACCAATAATGAGTCCTAATAGGTTTTCTACTTCTCTTATGACCTTGTTGTACTCCTCTTCTTATTTAGTAGTGGGTTATGAATTACTCAAATATCTTTCCTATGTAATATTGTCATAACAGTTTCTTTAGTGAGATGCTAGGGTTGCCAATGGTGGGGAGGGGTAGCTAGTTATAGTTAGAAGAGAATAGTTGTTTCCATGTGCTCATTTGTACCAATTCATTACCCCAAAATTTGACCAACTCACTAAACATTTAATTTTGTTCAAATTTCTGGAGAAATAGGTTCCTCCATCTTAAGGATTATACACTTGACAATTATTGAAGAAAGATGCAGCTGAAACATTTTGGTAACATTATCAAGAACACTAAGAAAGAACTCAATTGTCTAAACAAAATTTGGAATAAACTTATGAAGGCCTCTTCATAACTATTCTTGAAATTGTGGAAGCAAAGAACATTTATGATGGTGATGTTAGAATTTTATTTGAGAATTTTAATTCATTTCAAAAATGTATTTCTTATTTGCTTATTTTTTTATAAATAAAAATATTCAGTAGGCCTGCTAGTATATAATAAAGTGTTACCAATGCCGAAATTGTGGAGGAGAGTTTGTCATGTTGCTGGCTGCGGCTTCTCGCTGCTTCTTTGTTAACACAAATTCTTGCAACTTCTGTTTCACTTCTGAAGAAGCTATCGCACCTGAAATTTTAAACAAAAAAATTGTTTGTGGTCTGATGTGGATACTAAGATTCATTAGCTTTAGTTTTTTTTTTTTTTAACACACTTGTCCTTATTTATTGTAGTTACACAAGAGCATCAAAATAATTTACTAGAATTACCTTTAATCAAATTAAAATATACTAAACAACTTGACCCCTAAAATTCTAAGATACTGATTGTAATTTACAGCTACATTGTCTAATGCCAAACCATAAATAAATTGTGTGTAGAGAATGTTTATTCTTGATTTTTATTCCATACTATGTACTTAATGGTCAGAGATAACAAACCTGGGAGTTGCAATAAAAAGCAAAAGATTAAAATGAAAAATACTTGTCAAAAATTAATAAGAATTAGGTTTCATTTTCAACCTTTGGACAACTTAAAGCTATTTCATCTCATACAATAACTAAATGTAAACATACAACAAAATCAAAGTGAAACAAAAACAATTAAAAAAAATTAATGTCACTGCTTAATTTAAGAAATTCAGACAAGGTAAATGAACAAGTAGCAGCAAAAAAGCAAGATTATTTGGATGAAAATTCTTTCCATTTCTTGTAGATAAAATTGATATTGCTACAATACTGAGTTAATTACTATTTTATGGAATAAAAGTCTGAATCTTATCCCAAGCTTACCATATTTGATAGCATATGACATCCAACCCTATGACTAAAAAACAAAACTCCCATGATATGCACAATTAAAGTATCTAACAGGACAATGTTTATCCAGACAATCATCAATTAACAGTACTTACACTTAATGAAACTTCATAATACTGTAATATTTCATACAAATTGAGTTTATATATCATTAAATATGGTGTTTCCAAAGGAACACCTACATAAAGTAAGGAATACATATATAAAATTCAATTTTATGACCTGAAGTTTTAATCATGAACAATTTTAAAGCATGTTGTTTTCAACTTGAAAATAAGCTGCTTCGATCTGGAGGAAACCTGAATGGATGTAACAAATAAGTAAAATGGAATACAAAGTAATAAGTCAAAATTTTTTTAAATATTTATTCTTTTTGTAAACAGAACAAGAATATTTGCATTGCTATTTTAAGAACAGAAATTTTATTTTAAAATTGAAAATTCAAATTTAAAAACTTATCAAAAGACAGTTAACTTTTTTCACAGTTGAATTTTTGGAGATATAATTTAATTTTTTTCCTTATGAGTAAACCAATTTTCTTAAAAGTATATAATCTATTCTAAAAAGGCCCTTCCAAAAGGAAGCAAATTGTCAACTCATTAAAAATAGCTATTTAAAGACACTGAAAATTCCATTCTTTTTAAACTTTAGAAATCTCTTATTTTTAAGATTCAAGATTACACAGATTACTTTTGTTGCAAAGTGAGAAAAATGTTTTGCAGACAGGGATCTAGGGGAAAACACTTAAAAGTGTTGAGGGAGTAAATAACATTGCTAATATTATACCTCTTGTCCTGAAAACTTATTGACTGAACAGTATCAATGCATCAAGAAAGTATTTGTTTCTTATTTTGAAAACAGTGTAAGAAATTAAAAAAATATCCAATTTTAATTTAGCAGAGAATTTTTTTTCTCTGAAAGAAAATACTTTACTGATACTTTTTTTTATTTAACAAGAAATAAGTTGACAAAGGCAAAAATCTTGCAAAGAACTGACTCTTCCACTAAAAAACAAAACAAAAAAACAAAACAAAAAAAAAAAACAACTTACTTTCTTCATCTTTATTTTTATTTTTTATCTTTTCCAAGCGTTTTTTCTCTATCATTTCTTTTTCTATCCGTTGCTGCTGCTCTAATTTCTTTTGCTGCTCAAGATAAACCTGGAAACGGGAGAGAAAAGAGACATTAACAACTTTTAGTATGCATCAATGGATTTGAATAACAACTAAACAAGTTAGAATCTTAAAAAAATACTATAATAATACAAGTTGAAAATAGGAACTCAAAGATTGCATATCCAATTGTAATAAATTAACATATATACTCAAGTATATGCATAAGTTGTAAACTCTCAGGCAAAAAATTCACCTAGTTATGGGTAAAAATTCTGTTGATGAAATCTGTGCATGATGGAAATAATAAATTCTTAAATGGTATATTGTAATAAGCAACAAAAATTTTGCTTTTCATGCTTGGCACTTTGAGCACATCAATTGTTAGGTACCTCCATAAGATCACTAAAAAAGAGCATAGCATGATGAAAAAGATGCCAAATTTGACAAAACAAAATTTTATTGTCTAAATGTTCCTGTTATTAAGAGGAAAGATCAAAGTATTTTTGGGGTATTTTTTTTACATTTTTTAACTGTTCCTAGCATGTCCGAAATTTTCGTTAAAAATCTTATGTTTTTGAGTAAGCAAAATTGACAGATAATCAATCATGGCATCCATTTTTTTCCCATTTTATAAAAAAATGAAAATCTTTTAAAAATCAATTATTTCTTCAAAACTTATTCTTAAGAAAATCAGAAATTATGTTTATTTAAAATATTTTGAACCAAGCTTAACTTAACATCTTTTCAGTGCAGAAGCTAATTTGAAAATAAAACAAAGCAGGTTATAACCTTTTGCGTCACTTGACAGGTGTTGAATGATATATTGACGGATAATTTATAATGAGGATAATTTGTTCTATGGAAAGAGAAATGTGAAGTTATTTAGATTTAAGTGAACAAATTATTTACCTCGTTATTTTTAAGGAAAACTTTCAGCACTCTAATTTTTTTTTTGTACTTAGCTTTCACCTTTGTTTTGTGATGCTTTATAGAAAATATATTATAAAGAAATTAAAATAAGACTTAAGGGTGAGATTAAATTTCATATTTCATAAAAAAGGTATCTATTTATAGGTACCTTTCTTATGAAATTTTATCAGAAGTGTACAAAATACTATAATTTTATGTACATTTATTAAATTTTACTGTGTTATTTGAATTTCCATTCATTTTATTATTAATTTTGATATTTCATTTATGGAAAAATGTCATAACTGAGATTAATATAAAAATAAAATCATATAAATTTCATAAGATGATACTGATACTTGTAGGTACCCTTCTCAGTTGAAATTGAAAAATTAAATTAACTTCTCCACCTGTGTTTCACAAAAATAAATGCCTTAACAGTGGAGAACTGAAATAACGCAACTTAATTGTATTCTGGTTGGTCTTCTGTACTTTACAATTACGGCCTGATTATAAAACACAAAATTAGATTTAATTACTGTGGATCTTCTGATTAATCAAAACGATACAATGTGCTAAAAAAAGATCTATCTCATAAGGACACTTAAGAAATATGATGCAGCTTTTAACTAATTTTATATTTTAACAACTTAAATGTAAAAATCTATTATAAAGAAATAACAAATGATTGTATTAAAAATTCATTTTTCACCAAAAAAATTTTTGCTTTCAGAAAATATTATCCATATTCATAAAAACAACTAAAAGCAAATAAAAGCATTTGAAATTAAATATCTTTGTTTTGAGTTTTGTATGTTACAATTCAGAGCTGATTTTCAGGTACCGCGGATCCAATTAAAAAAAAAAACCCATGATTTGCATTCTTCAAAGCCTTGTGCTTTTAACTATTGTAATCACTAAGCTGGATTCGATTGAATTTATAGCGTTTTCATAAAATTAGTTATTGGGGGTGGGGTAAAAAATATAAGAAAAAATTTCTGCCATGACTTTAATAAAATAAAAAATAAAAAGATATAATAATTTCGATCATCTGTGAATAATTTCTGAAAGTTTCATTAACATCCACTAATTATTTTTATTTTTGTAAGATTTTCCAAATTAATCTGTGTCCTACAAAAAAAAATGTGCTAAAAATTGTATATGTTATTTTACTAGTTCCGGTGATACAAAGAGAAACAAGGTTTTTTTTTTTAAAATCAAAATTTAGAATGTTCTAAAAAGAAGGAAAAATTTTAAGAAATAATTAAGAAAAAACTTTGGTCATTCCTCTTCATAATAACACAAGCATTTAAATAAAATTTTGTTTTCATCAAGTTTGGCGTCTTTTTCATCATGCTATGCTCTTTTTTTAGCGACCTCATGGAGTTATCTATCAATTGTCAGTTTATAAAAAATTGATTAGCATAGGAAACCAATGTTGATTTACACCGTATGGCTTAATAGCCAAAAACAAATAGTTCAGACGTTTACAGATGCCCAACTAATATATGGATTAATAAGGTAATAAGTGAATAATATGGAAGTAGATAAAAAAAGTATAAATTATATATAAAAAGCTCAGAAGACAAACAAAATGTCAAAGTGAAAACATGAGAGATAACTAATAACAGAGTAACTTCCCTTAGAACATATACAAGGAAACTGAATGATTTGAAGTCATTGATTATGAGTAATTTTGATGAAAATGCTTTTGGCAGAGATCAAGTCAAATGTCTTCACATTACTAGACTATAAATATATATAGTGAGAGAGAGAGGTAGCAGTGATAATAATAGATAATGAAAAAATGAGAATAAGTCAAAAAAATGTAGGTAATCAGAATTTATGATTAATATTTTTCAATGCTGACCTTTTCAGTACACAAATGTGAGGAATAAGCAAAATATTCTTAAAATTTGGGAATTTCTTATACAAAGCATTGTCAATTTTCAATTTCTGATTCAGATTTATTCCATTTTATTTTTCTTCATATTACACTAATAGTAATAGATTTAATGATATCTGAATTTCTTACATGAAGCATTATTATTTATTATCCTGTTTTGACTAGTTTTATAGCTTTTTAAAAAGACAATATGATGGGTATAATAGATAAGAATGAATGCCTTCAATGCAGATCTATGGCTAAATCTGAATTCCATCTATTAGAGGCCTATCTTATAATTCATCCTATCAAATGTATGCCTGGTGTGTTGCACTTAAAAATCAACAGAAATTTAGTGAAAGAAAAACTAGTAAAATTGAACAATATTAACATCATCTACATCATTTCTTGCTTAATCATTAACTTTGAGCAGACTAACTAGAAAAACAAATATCACAATTATTTACATATGAAATGTAATTTACACCTAAAATGAAAGGACCTGTGTACTCAGCCAACAAAGTATTCTGCTTAAGATGAGAGTATAAGTATCTGTTATAATATGACACATCTAGTATGTAAGAGATATATGTTACACACATGGAGTGCTGAAAAGATCTTTGTCCAAACAAGGAATTCTTGAAAAATTCTAATGTTTGGTTATTTGACCTAATTTTTGGAAGTGTCTCAGTTAAGGAACTTTTCAGCATCCGTGTGTGTGTGTGTGTGTGTATTTACACTGTACTAAGTCAAAAAAAAAAAAGGAGCAAAGAAAATTGTACATTTATTCATCAATATAATTTTTGAAATACTTGTAGCATTTAAAAATAAGACTAACACTATTGTTCTCCAAAATAATAAAAATGAACTTTTCTGAAAATTCTTATCAACTTTTTGGGAAATACTCTGGTGAAAAATTAGCTTTTTGGAAAATATTCTTAAATTTATATCTGCACACAATATCTTTTCTGAATCTACAATTACAAAAACAACTAATATCTAAAATGTTCCTCAATTTTAAGTTTTCTCAGTGAATATTTCATTTCTGTAAAGCTTCTTTTGAGGAAGTTGGAGCTTTATTATGAGTGTTGAGTAAAATGAGAGAATGACATCTTCATTCTTTTGCTGGTCATTGAACAGACACTGAACTTTTCTCCAGAACCACAAGTCTTAAATAACAAGGCAGACAACCAAGCAATAAAAGATGAAATTTTTCAGAGAAGCAGCCAAAGTCTTACTTTTATGTGTTCCTGCAGTTGTTTCTCATGCTCTTGAGCTAACTGCTGCTGCTGCTGTTGAAACTGGTGAAGCAACATTTCCTGTTGAAGCTGTTGCCGTTGTTTAATCGAGGCAATTTGCTGCTGCAGTTGCTGGTCTGAGAAGATGTTACCGGGAAGAGTTGGCGGCGTCGACGGCGCCGCCGCCGTGGTCGACGGCACAGACCGCCGTGCAACAGGAGGCGAAGGCGGAAGATCTGGAGAGAGAGAGAGAAAAAAAATAAAATCATTAGTCAAAGAGACTGAAACAGAATCAAAATAAAAATTAAAAAAAAAAAAAAATATATATATATCTCCTTTTACACACACACAGAGTTGTGAACAGAATTATTCACCCACTTCCACAATTACAAATAAAGCTGTAATACCTCAAATTTTCATGAAAACTTCATGTGCATTTTTTCCCCAAATGATGAAATAATGTGTGAAAGAATGTGCAGTGATACCCACAACAAAATTTTTATTTTAAATGTCAAACAATAATACAAGACACACACACACACACACACACACAAAACAAACAAAAAAACAAACAAAAAAACAATTAACATAGGATAAAAGTATTGGCCTTCTTGCCTCAATAATCAATTGTGTAACCTTTATTTTAGATTATTGTCTTTAATTGTTTTTGAGAGTTCCTTACAAGATCATTACACACACTGATAGGTATTTTTCTCCATTCTTCCTTGGCAATAGCTCTTATTTCCTCCAAATTCGATGGACACTTACTTTTTTCCCTAAAAATGTCCATAAATTTTCAGTGGAGTTTAAAATCAGAACTTTGTGTGGATTATACCAATACCTTAATTATGCTGTCATCTAAGTATTTTGTAACAATTTGTGCCATGTGTTTGGGTCATTGTCATGTTGGAACGTCCAGTGATGCCCCAAAGACAGCTTTCCTTCACTTTTTTTATATTATTTTTTAAGAATAGCCAAATACTGCTCTTTATCCATTATACACTGTACTCTCTCAAGTTCTCCTGTCCTAGAAGCAGCTAAACATCCCCAGAGCAGAACGTTCCCACTACTGTGCATAATTGTAGGGAGGGTATTTTTTGGTTTGTGAGCTTCATTCACATATCTCCATACATAATGGGAGTTCATGCAACCAAATAATTCTAGTTTGGTTTCATCTAACTATAAAAAAAAAAAAAAAATTCTAATATTTACTCCCATGTTCTAGATGCCTTCTAGCATAAATTAATCTGCATTTTAGGTGTTTAGCCTTAAGGGAGTTTTCTTTGGGCAACGAGTTCAAAGTCATGCTCAATGAAAGCATCTAGTGACTTTCTTTGTCAATACATGATGTCTTTACATCATTGACAATGTCTTTTGTAAAGTGAGGATTCTTCGAGACATCTTTAACAATTTTCCTTTCCATTCACTCAGAAATTAACCATTTTCTGCCAGTCCTCAATTTATTCTCAACACAGTGAGTCTCGAACTTCTTGATAATGCTACAAATTTTTGATCTAGGAACATCTGAACACTTGGAAAGTATTACATATCCATTACTTTGTATGCATCAACTATCTTCATTTGGACCTTCTCAAGTTCAGCCACCTTTACCATGGTTGCAGATTGAATGAGTTATTGCACTCACATATTGTCTTCTTCATTACCTGTTATAAAATCAGGTCAATACTATTTCATTTTCAAAGGGTGCTTGTATCAAAAGTCAAATTAAGAAAAAAAAAAAAATTTACAATTGCCATAGAGCAATATTATTTCATAATTTCCATAAGTGGGGTTGAATAATTTTGGACTGCACCAATTTTTGGAAAAATCTATAATTATGAATATAATAGATCAAAACTTCTAAAAATTTCAAATTATTCAAAACTAAATATGTAATCAACTATTGATCGTAAATTCATTAAGTACTTTGCAAATATTCATATTTCCTTAGAAAATATGCAAATATTCAGTGGGAGCAAATAACTGTCCACAACTATATATATATATATATATATATATATATATATATATATATATATATATATATATATATATATTAGTGCAACACAAAATTGTTTGCACCCATAGCATTTCTAGAATATACAAAATTTAACAATCATAATGGCTTATGTAAACATTAGAATAAATAAATATAATGACATGTCCAATGTAACAAAGGCTTAATTAACAAAGATCTCCATATTATTATTTATTTAAAGATTTCTATATATTTCAGGTGAATCAAAAGTGTTTGCAGAAATCATAAATTTTAAAATAATGGCTCATGGGAAGATGCTTACTGCTGATGAAAAAGCCAAAATATCAAAATGACTCAAATGTTAAAACCACACTGGAAATAGCAAAAACAATTAAATGTG
The DNA here is from genome assembly GCA_963932145.1 of Acanthosepion lycidas. Classification (NCBI taxonomy): domain Eukaryota; kingdom Metazoa; phylum Mollusca; class Cephalopoda; order Sepiida; family Sepiidae; genus Acanthosepion; species Acanthosepion lycidas. The sequence continues at coordinate 9,396,530 of OZ010607.1, read as the reverse complement.
ATTATTGCGCAGTGAAGCAATATGTCAATGATGGTAAAGTTGAGTGCAAGAAACACAAGGGTGGTCGCCCACGTGCAGTTAAGAGAGATTTAAGAAAAATTAAAAGAGCACTCAAACAGAACTCTCATAGCATCAGCAAAGAGATTTTTAAGCAAGCTGGCATTGAAGAAGTATTGAAAGCAACACGAAATCGCATCCTTCATAGTATGGCAAAAGAATGTTCTTCAATTTCATGCCCTCCGTTGAGCAAAATGAATCGCCTGAAGAGGTTAGAATGGGTAAACAATTACTTAAAAATTGATTTCCAAAGAGTAATTTGGACGGATGAAGCCCGAGCTGCATTAGATAGCCCTGATGGTTGCAAAAGAGGTTGGCTCATTCATGGTGGAACTCTTCGCTTGCGCTTTAAATGCCAAGGCGGCGGTGGTGGAGTGATGTTATGGTCTGGAATTTGTGGCTCAACATTAATTGGACCATTTCTTGTGCCAGGACTCAAGCTGAATTCAGCTAGCTATTGCCAATTTTTTAAAAAAAATTTCATACCCTAGTTGAATTCACAAAATGATGAGTTCTGTACTAATCTTGTTTATCAGCAAGATAATGCCCCCAGTCATGTGGCATGCTTCAAAGAGTGGTTGGCAAATCAAGATTTTACAGGAGACAAGATTATGGTATGGTCAACACAGAGTCCTGATTTAAACCCTATTGAGGACCTCTGGGTCATGGTAAAGTGTCAAGTTTATGAAAATGGATGGCAATTTTCTAACAAGGATCACCTGTGGAAGTGCATTTTGGATGTTTGTTCTAAAATTACAGTCAGCAAAGTTAGGAAACTCGCTTCATCAGTTGATAAACAACTTATTGAGATTCTTAAGAATGATTGTTGAAAAATTAAATATTAATGTGCTCCTAGTGTTTTCATACATTTCATTTGTATATAATACATAATACATCTTTCCATTATTTTGTACAATTGATTTGAACAGGACCAATTTTTTGCATTGAAATTAAAGTTTGCAAAAACTTCAGTATTATTTCTTTAATAAATAAATAAAAAAAAAAAAAAAAAAAAAAATCACAAATAAAGCTAATTTTCATAATTTATTCTAAGATGTAATGTTTGGGTATTGGTCGAGCAGTAAGGAATTAAAATATTCACCTTTTGTCCATAAAAAACACATTTTATTAGAGAAAATGCAAAATATCAGTATTTGCAAACTCTTTTGAGTCACAATGTATACACACACACACATACATACACACTCTCTACCAAAATATAGATGTAAACATCTACAGAAATTTATTATTCAATACTTTTAAGCAGCCAGTAAGGAATGAACCAAATACTAATGGCTTGTGAGAATTGCATACTTATATATAACTTAATTATCTTTGTGTATATATTGGTTAGTAACCTGTTCTTGAATTATTACATAATTATAAGTTTTCTTTTATTATTATTTTCAGAGCATCACAAGTTAACTTACTTATGAAACAACTTCTAATTTTAGACTGAACCAAAAATATTGACGCAACCTTTTATAAGAAGAATGAATCTATCTAAAACTTCTTATATTTGGCAGTACCAATTTCATGCGATTGGTGGAAATTACTAAAGTTAGAATTTTAGTTATTTCTGAGTTAAATGTAGAGATATCATGACTTATGAAGTAGAAAAAATATTTCTCTTTGTGAGGATTTTAGCTATATATTATACATGCACAAACACAGGAATCTCCTATCGATTTTGATGTATGAGGATCACGCAACTCAGTTCTTAGAAACTGACAACCAGACTTCTTGCACAAATCATTTGATTATAGTGGTAAAGGCTTATGCAGAACCAACCACACTTTTTGGAAGAGCCAAGTACAAAGAACTGGTGCACAACGTGCCACAAGGTCCCCAAACAACCCTCTGCAGGTTTTAAATTCAGAGTTGTTGTTCTCCTAGACTGGTTGCTACTCAAGGCAAGAAGAGAATTCATACCTTTCTCAAAGGTGAATGCAATGGATTTAACTGGAATTCGAACTCAGGTCTCTGATTCCTCAATCCAAGCCACTATCCATTACTCCACTGTGCTTCCTATATATATTGTATATGCTTTTATGGAACAGCTTTCTAGCTCTAGTGATGAAATCTGGCAAATTATCAATGCATGCTCTCTATATTTAAATATTTTTCTTATAGGTTTTATATATTTAGAGAAAAAAATGAGAAAGTGAATGAAAGAGAGAGAGAGAAAAAAAAAAGAAGGAAATGAATAAAAGAGATAAGAACGTTTTTCTTATTCTGGTATGATACACTCTTAATTTCTAATTCAAAAGATATGCTCCAAAATGAAATACCGAGTGAAAAAATGGATCTGTAAGGGGTTCAACCTAGGTTAAAAAAAAAGTTTAAAAAGTCATTTTCAAGGCAGAGAGGCTCCATCTAGAATACAATTTCCTTTTAATCTTTGTGCCAGATGAAGCATTCCAGCCTTTTCAACAAAATTCTTTATTCATAGCATCAGTATTCAGTCATTAAGATATTTTCATTTGATTTTCCTGCAACACCTTTCAGCTAAATTGTGTATTTCAACAAAAGAATAATTCTGATTTCAATTCAAGAGTTTTTCAACTTGTTGCAACCATTTTTCATGGAATGAAATCCAAGTCCAGAGAATTATCTGCAGATGGAAGAACTTCTCAACCACTTTCATTTGCTGGGTCGCATTTACAATACAATGACATTGTTATGCAGACAAAAAGAAAATATTAATACTCAACTTCCTTGCATCTAAAAAGATCTTTCCTATTTTAATGCATCATCTAAATAAGCCAATTGCACAACATCATTATACAGTAACAGTTTGTCCTGGTTTTAGCAGTTTTTTTTTTAATTTCAATAATAAATCCATTTTTCATTGCTGGCAACTAACTTTTTTCCTAGTAGATCATATTTAGATTGAAATATTAAAGGAATCTAGTCATTATTTTCTTCATTTTGGATTCTTATAAAACTACCATTTTTCATTGTCAATAACAAATCTTTTTTAAAAAGTGAGTTTTGGTAGCACACATGAGAATAGAAAGACAAATGTTTACATGATGTTCCTTTTCTAAATTCATGTGGTATATATTTTCTCAAAGTTCAGAATTATCCTGAGGGATTATAAATAAACATAATTGACATATTGCAGAAACAATAAGGAACTGAATAACATCAAAGATTCTTCTAAGATTTCCCTAACATTTTGTAAAACTTAGACACAACTTTTGCATCAACTTCCCACAAACACATTAAATTAAGTGAGTCTTCACTGAAAGCACAATTGTTGCTGTTTCAACATCAAAGCTTCTTGCAGACAAATATAATCTAAGAGCCAGTAAAAACAAAAATCCAGCTATATTAAAAAGTAATTAAAAGCAAATATATCTGCTAATTAAATGATAAGCTTTAGTCAGCGTTACATGCCAGTGACTAGACCTTGTGGTTACTAGTAATTAATCAGATTGCAGGGAAATGTAGATTTAGGCCCTTCCAATGGTATTCCTAGAAAGCCTCAGCCAGAATTCAAATTTGATTTATCAATTTCCTTTGCTGATATTATGTCATCATACATGTCTTAGTTTCATGTGATGGTAACTGCCATTGGATCACACTAGTGTAGCATCACCCTCAAAATATTAGCTATCAGAGAAAACCACCTGACAGTATCCACTGCACTTAAAAGTCAGAGAATGAAAGCTTTCCTTAATGTTTGTTGTTACTGTTGAGTAGTTATTTAACAATATTTAACAACAAAAAATGTCATATTCTATAATATGTATGCATAAATAATCACTGTTAATTGTAAATTACAAAAATCTATTTTGTCTAAAAGCAAGGTTAAGTGTCAGCAAAGGCAATCCATTTTCCAGGTTTTAATTTGTGAACAAACATTCTAAAATTTACAAGTAACCAACCTTGAAAAAAACATTAATAAATAAGCAGATGGTAGAAATACTCAACTGAATAAGAAAAACAGTTTTAAAAAAATCACGACATCTTGCTAAAGAGGAGACTTAATAAGGCTAGTTTTTATTGTGTATGCACTTGAAAAGGACAATTTAAATTACAATTAAATCAGATAAAGTTCTGCTTTTAAATTGGTAGAAACAATTCCAGCAAATCTCATTTCCAGCAAAACATAAAAAAAAAACAAAAATGAATATCCCCCAAAAAAAATTTCTACCAATTGAAACTAGCAAGAAAACAAGAACAGTAAAAAAAAAAATAATTAAAATAAAAACAAAACTCATTCATTAAAAATGGTTTTTGAGTAAAGTTCAGGTGACTTCAAAGTTTAAGTAAATGTATGTAATTAAGTAAATGTAAATCTATGTAGAAGGATATTTTTCAAAACCAGAGTGATTTTCTGTTTGGACTATAAGACATAAGAAAAACATAATTTTGTAACATTCAGGTATGAGTAGCTATTTTGGCAAAAGTCAACTTGGGTACCTCACTATTTAATCATTGTTAGTAAACATGTCTTATATACTGTTAGTGTAACTCTGAGTTTGATCCTCACTCTTTGCTTCATGACTGTGGCCTTTTGTCAGACTAACCTTATTGTGTAATCCAATATTATGACCTTGTGCCAGGCTAAATGAAACTAATTTGTGACAAGAGCTTATTTGCAGAGAGAATTACAGGTTTATCTCCATAAGTTCATTTTTTCTTTCAAACTTCCCCACTTGATTTATTCTAAACTAATACTAATTTTTTCTTCAGTTTTTAACTGCCTGTCTGAAACCATTGTCAGATTGCATAAAATAATCTTTAAAACACTTTTGAACAAAATCATTTATAGTTTCTATGGGTAGACTGTTTGGTGTCCCCCCCCATGTCTTGGGACTGAACACAGGATGTATTTCTCACAAAATTCCTTGAAAATTTCAACCATTCTTTTCTGGAGAGAGCTTTTCATTTGCAACATCAGTTTTATAGGCTCAAGCAGAGATGAGGTGATCCTGCTAGCTAAAAATATAAATAAGAGAACATATTCAGAAGGAATAGTTGTTTTTTTGCTTTCACATGGTGAAGTGAAGAGGCAACCAGAAGAATCAGGGTACAATTTCCTGTAGGTCAGTGTATACCTCCTTGCGGTGGTCAATGCCAAGTGTTTGTAATTGAATAAGCAGCAATGAGTAATGAAGTGGCCGTAAGTGACATTCTAAAGTACAGAGATGGAGAACAGGATAAATTTGTCTTAAAGGAACAAAGCAAACAATCACTTCAAGGTTGAGTCAAAGCTTGAAGAAAAAAAAATCATGTACTATATATGACAAACACTAAGTATTTATACACAAATGTACGCTTTTTAAAATTTTGACCTGCACATTTTCTCTTTTATAGTTTGTGTGTCAATATAGATGTGTGTGTGTGTATGTGTGCCACACAAACAAGGTCAAACTCCAAGGCTTAGGGAATTTGAATTCGTCTCTGTAGTACAGACTTTTTGTGACTGCTTTTGTGAGAATATATGCCCAAAGAGATTACTCTGATAGAAACAGTGAAAACTAGTTGTTAGGGTAAGCAACCTATATGCCATACTCACAGTCAAATTCCCTGAACTACTGGGTAGCATGTGTGTGTGTGTGTGTGTGATCGTCTACTTATGACTGTCCAACTTTATGACCAATTGGTATGTCTAACCACAACTGCCCCACATGTGGCAGCATGAGTGTTGGTGTATGACAATTCCTGCTTCAGCTCCCAGCAGCACCAGCATTCCCTTGTGTGCCTCAAGCTCAGTGCAAGGGTAGCCTCGGTACAACACATTTTCCACCAAGTTCATTCGCTTGAAAAACCCAAAGATGTTTACCAAGAGGAAATTGTCTTTGCCTGCACCTCAACTTGCCAAGAAAAAAAGAAGACCTATTGATCTCGACACAAAAATGATGGTGATTAAACAGCAGAAAGGAGGTAAGAAAGTGAAGGTGATCATATATGTGACCTGAAGTTATCATACTTTATTGGGTTGATGATTTTAAATGACAGAGAAAGAATTTGTAAAGCTTTGAAAGGTGCTACACTTATTTGATTGGCAGTTATAATGAAGCAATGGACTGGGCCCATCCACAAAATGGATCAATTGCTGCATATGGGGGATAAAAGATCAGATTCCCCAAAAACAGGTTCCATTGAGCCTTTTTACTGTGCAGATGAAGGCTAGAAGTCTATTTCACACTTTGAAGGACTATGTTGGAGAAGACTACAGTCAAAAATTTGTAGCAATTCAATAGCTGATTCAAGAGATTCAAGAAAAGATTCCAAATTCATAATATTCAAGTGATTAGAGAAGGAGCGAATGCAGATGAGGAAGCAGCTCATAAATTTCTTGACAGTCTGGATGAAGTAATTATGGATGTAGTCAAACAAATTTTTAATGCGGATGAAATGGGATTGAAAATAGGAAAAATTGCATGTCACTTTTCTTCGGAAGGTGAAGTGAAAGATGTTGAGTAGTTTTTCGACCAGAGAACTTACAAATAAAGAGCTAATCACATTGGAAAAAGAAAGAGTGGCAGAAAAAGAAAGAGAAGTGAAGAAAGAAGAAAAGGAGGAAGAGGAGCCAGAAAGGAAATTTACCTCTACTGATTTAATTCCTTGTACATTTTGAAGAAATGGACCCAAACATCAAATGATTTGCAAGGATTGAGCAGGTAGCACATGATGTTTTTTGTCCATATGATGGAATTTATGAGAAGAAAAAGAAGCTAACAATTCAAAGCTCATAATGTTTATAGTAAAGAAAGAAAAAAAAAACCTCAACCAGCTACCTGAGCTCTGTCTCAGCTAATGACATTGATGATCCACAATCAAGTGCCAGTGGCTAATAATATGTTTTGTTCTTGTATGTATTTAGGCATACTTTGCTACTAAAATGTTTTGTTTCTTGCACTTGTATTTTAGGTTTTTTATGTTTAGCAAATATTAAACTAACTAGAGTGTAGTATACAATGTTTGATTTAAACATGATGAATGTAAAAATGAAAGTTTAGAGCGATAATACAAATGGTATAAAATGTAAAAAAAAATTGTAAAAATTAAAAAAAAAATACAATAATGCCTAAAGAAAGATAAAAAGATTGCAAAATTAATTAGCAGCAGACTTACAAACAGATTGATTTATGACCTATTGGTCATAACCAATCATGGTTTGAAGCCAATGAAGACGCACACACACGTGTGTGTGTGGCTATGTATGTAACATAATTCAAACTCTCTCTCTTTCACAAAGTCTGTATGTGTGTTTGAGCAGGTACATATGTGAGATCCATTTGGAAAGTATTCATCCATTTAATATTAATGTAAAAGTGGTCTACTTAAGGAAATGACACTTTAGATCTCTTTAGTCTACTACTTACCTTCGTACCTCATCCATTTAACTCGGTATCCATCACACTTTTGTCCTTTTTGGGGATAGCTTCTCCTTAATCATGTCCACAATGTGAAGTCACAGGGACTTAAATCTAGACTGTCGTGGATGATATATTATTTTAACAATAACAAAAAACAAAAATAAAATCATATGAGATGTGATTTCAGTGTCATCTTAAGAGTATAGTCTGCAGCTGATAAGTGTCAACAATCAACAAGTGCCAGTCGAACTAAAGATGCATAATGCATGGCTCTTTTTTTGATAATTTTCAGAATAATTAATGAAAAAAAAAATACCTTCATAGTTTTTTTATTTTTTTTATTTGTTTAAGATGAACACCAATCCCCCCAGTTTGGAAATCCTTATTTTTGTATGAAAAATCAGGGAAATAAGTATCTAAAGTTAATGTGTGTGATTCTCAATCCATTCTAATAAAAGAAGAATTTTAGTTGTTTGCAATTTAAAAATAGAGGTCCCCCCAATAAGGAAACAAGTAAGGCTCATGCTTGAAGTGAGGAAAAACCTTGAATGGGACCAATCTCACTCTTTGAACAACAATGATGTCTAACCAAAAAGAAAAACTATATCATTGGATGTAACTGAAATTAGGGATTTTATACCAGAGTGCATTCTCCTAGATAGAGGTCTTAATGTTTAGTGGTTCAGCTTTCCCAGTAAGCTAAGTAGGTCACCTATCTGGACAATGTGTTTAATTCACTGGTGGATATTACCCACTCACCCACAATGTGTGAAATAAATCTCCATAACATACTAAAAACTTACTATTTTCTTAAAATAGATAATTATGAATTTTTCACAACAATTGTAAATTTGACATACAAGTTTATCATATCAAGAAATTTATTATTACTAAAATTCAAAGAATTGTAAATAAAATAAATTATTTGAGAAATAAAAACAAATGAGAGGCAAAAATGTATTTGTAGAAAACAAAATATCCTTTCTCTTCTGATCAAATTGGCATTTATTAAATCAAAGTTGTAGTCAGACATGTTATGCAGTGTATCCCAGTGATGCTCATATAATCCTTTAAAAATAAGACCATATAAAAAGATTCACTAAGAAAATGAATTGAAAGTATGGTGACCTCACAACTTTTGACAATAAACTTTAGTACAGGATTGTACATAATGTCACCAATCATCACAAAAGCAATAGAAACACAATGCAGTAAACAAACTAATAGAGAAAAAAATAAAAACAGAGATCCACTTGGAGTTGGCTAATTTAAAATCTGACAAATGTTAACAGCTTCAGTAATTTAAATTTTTTTTTTAACAATGATGTTCACACTGTACAAGGCCCAAAGGCCACTCAAGATAGAGGATTACAGAGCAAGAGGTAAAGCTTATGCAGATATGTGTGGAAGATAATGGTTGACCCTAGATGTGAACAGATTAAGATTGTAGTGAGTGGGAAGCATCATCTTTGGAGTCTTTTTCACAAGGCAGCAGTTTGTGGGAAGAAGTTGCTCGAGTAGAACTTACATCTCACCAAAGGAATACGAATAGAATGAGGGTGGTTCACTACAATGTGTCTGGCATGTGGGTGGATCATAGCTATGAAGATCAGGACTGGTGGAACTAAAGAGTGTAGTTCATCTGAATGATGATGGTAAAATCTCACTAGTTTGGTTTTTGAGTCATTGAATGTGACCAGCCAGTTTTTCTCCCATTATCTGTTAGAGCTAGGTAATAGGAGAGATCAGCTGACAATCTCTGGTCATCCAGAGTTTTGGAGGTGCACCCATATGCCATTGTATCATCAGCATAGATATTCACAAATGATCAGAGTATGCTCTTAGGTAGATCATTTATGTAAAGTATGAAGAAGGTTGGACCAAGAAGTGAACCTTGGAGGATATCTGTGCTGATTGTTTGGGCCACAGAAGACTGGTAGTTAATAACTCTTTAGTGACCTACCCATTAAGAAGAACTTTAGATTTGAGAAGACTCTTCCAATGATTCTATAGTTAGAGAGCTTATGCAGTAGCCTTTCATACCACACCTTGTCAAAGGCCTTTGAAATATCTAATCCAATCATCCTTAAGATGTATTTGTTGTCTAGTGCCTCACTGATTCAAAGATCAAAGTGAAGAGTTTTGCCTTATCTGATGAAGATGAGATTACCTTTGGGGGGGCATTTATAATAGTAGGCACTGATGATTTGTCTATTCAGAATTTGGTTAGAGATTTTCTAGAACTCTCCGGATCTAATTTGTTTGCTTTCAACCTTGGCCTGGACTGCTTGAGCTACACTTTGCATTTTCTAGAACTCTCTTGTAGTGATTGCAAGCACTTCTGAATGCAGCAAGTGTCCTACAATGTTCCCAGTGATAGATATTGTAGTAATGGTTATGGTGAGCTATGGCTGCAGCATATTTGGAGGTGAGCTATGTTGGCTGTTTGGTTACTGCTGGAATTTTTTTCTGGGATATAAAACTCCATTCCAGTAAGGATCCATTCTGATATAAGGACAGCAGTTTTAGAGGCCAGTATGTTAGGCTAGGAGAGGTGCTTCCACCACGTAATATTTGAAGCTGTTCCAATCTGCTTTCATGTAGCAAAAAATCATTCTATGGAATGGTCTATCAGGGGATTTAGTTTGGCATCAACTTTGACACTGACTAGTAAATGGTTTGCAGTGCTGGGAGTGGTGGGAATAAAAACTTCAGCAAGGCATTTTTCAGAGCAAGATTTGAGGAAGAGGTCAAGGAGGTTTGCCTGATGTCCTGTTGCATCAGGGACACTGGTGGGTACTTCAATAGTTCTGAGTTAGATCAACAGATATTTATCAAATACATCAAAATTTCAAAACAAATTCACTTCTGTTCTTGTTAGAGGAAAAAAAAAAAAAAAAAAAAAAAGTAAAAATATAAAAAAAGGGAAAGAAAGCATTTTGGACTTCATGACAATGTACCAGGATTGTTTTTTTTGTTTAAAAAAAAAAAAAAAAAAAAAAAAAAAAAAAAAAAAAAAAAAAAAGGACAGAATTTAGTTCCACTATCCCAAACACATTACTTTTGAAGTTTACCTTGTTAGACAAATGTTTTAATGATGGCCATTATCCAGCAAAGGAACAATGCATAAGCACTGTAAATTCCATATTTTATGACATATGAAGGTGGATAAATATTAAAAAAATTAATACCTAAATGATAGATGAATTTTGATCTGAAATTTTCACTGTATAATTTTTAATTCATGAGATTAATATTTGAAGTACTTGTTAAGCATGCTCTAGTTCTTCAATGAAAATTTCAATCAGGATCAGGAAATAAGTAACTCTGCATGAATCCGATGGAGGAACACACAGAAAAGCACACCAAGTTCATGTCAACTGTGTCACTTCTTCATGAAAGGCCTTAGAGTTAATGCCCCTACTTACATCAAGATACTAGTCATGGCGTTTAAGTGGTGGTGATGGGGGGCGGGGGCAATTTTAATGAATAACTTAGTTAAAAATGTGTACAGATTCTTTTTGAAAATACATCCCCCCCAGTTGTACATCTTTATATTTATTTATATCATAATTTGTTCTCAATTACTTGATACATCCTGTAAACACATATAACTTTACAATGTATTAATGCTGGGACAATTATGCAAGGGCTACCAGAGTTTGCACCTGAAAAATCGTACGCACAGCTCTGAATGATTAAATTTGACAATGTAGTAAGGAATCTTCTCATTCCAGTTTATTGATTTTGTTTGTGTGTTTCTTTGTTGTATTTGAATGCGTGCATACATACGCACACATGCTAAAGAAAGAAAAATCTTTCTTTATTGTTAATAAGGGCAAATAGAAGCCCCTACAACAGGTTTCGACATACAAGCCCCCAACTTTTCATAAGGGATATATTGCAACACTCTCAAGCAGATGCTGGAAATTGAGGAGAGTACCAAACCATATATATCAAAATTTTCCTATATATATTTCTAATTTATAAATACAAGATTAACAATAAAAACAATCATAACAATAATAGAAGAAAAGAAAATCATGTGATTGATAGAAAAAGATTGATTCTTACTACAGAAAACATCAGATTAATAATTTGTTTTCTTATTAAGTTAAAAACTTTTCACCTTTTTACTGTAAAGTTTGCCTTTTTAGACAAATTTTACAGATCTTTAATTGCTGGCCTAATATTGTAATTTTTTTTTCTAAAAGACTGAATAAAACTAATGAACTGTTTGTCTCTGGGGTTGACCGTGGGTAACTGAAACCGCAATTGTTTTGTGGCACTGTAATCCCAATGACATTATTGGTGAAATGAGATTATTGGCTAATAAGAAAATGTAAACAAAAAATTATTAAGTAAAAAAAATTAAAAATTTTTTCCTATTTAATTCTAATATTTATAGAGAACAAATAGTATTTGAAGGGAAAAAAAACCAAAAAAAAAAAAAACCAAAAAAACCTCAAACCAATTTTGAGGAAGTAGCAACAACAGAGAGAGGTGAAAAGCAAATTACAAAAAAAAAAAAAAAAGAAAAAAAAAAAAAAAAAAAGTTACTAATAGATTTCTAAATGAAAGATGGTTTTGGTTACAATATTGCTAAGAAAAAAAAAAAAAAAAAAAAAAAGGACTAAATAAACATATTGCAACACTTGTCTCCACCCACGTTTTTTTTTTTTTTTTGTTTTTTTTTTTACTGATTCTGTCTTAAAACAAGACTATCAGACAATCTATTGTTTGCTTTTGTCAACTGATGATAAGGAAGAGAAGTCAAAGCAGGTAAAGGCTCAGAATGCCTGACGCCATTATTTGCAACATGATGTCAGCCATGTGAGGTTTTTACTCAACCAATCAGAGGTTCAGTTGCACTGTTGCCATAGAAACGGACACTAGCTTGTTGCATTCTCGCCCCAAGGAGAAAGAAGAAGGAAAAGGAATAAGTGGATGATAAAGTATCCCCACTCCCACTCTCTATTTTGTCATGTGGATTTCAGGTATCCACAGACTGACTGCTAGGAGTAAGGGGTGTAAGAGCTTTGTCTCATTCAAGATTATGGTCTTAAAATTGAACCAAAAACAATTTATGCCAATTTGACGAGTTAACATTGAAAGTGTATAATAAAAATAGTTGTTTTAGAGATGATAAATAGAAACCAATGGCTTTTTTAAAGAAAATAAAAGTAAAACAGACATGTAGAGAATGTACATCTGCCTATCGGTGCTATCTGTGTGTAGGTAGGTATGTATAATCATGTTAAGACAGGATGTTTCAATTTGGAGAGGATTCCCCACACCCAATTATAATAAAAATTAAAAAATAACTTACATCACAAATTTTTGATATATGCCTAAAATAATATTTGACAAATGATGCAAAGACAAGGTAGAAAAAAAAAAAAGAAAAGAAGTTCAACATGTGTTGTAAATAACAGAAAACTAAATCACTGAATATGTGTATATGCATGTATAAACTAGAAAGTATTCAATATGGAGTGTAGACAAAGGGATCAACACTACATGTTATGCCAACATGTAGTGTTGATCTCTATGCACCCCCCGACATGAGGTAGTACCCAAAAGTTCAGGCGACTTCAGGCATGAATTGGCTTCTTCAAATAAAGAAAAACAGTTGAGAGAAAATAGGGCTCTTTATTGCGTCGTGGAATGATTTTGGAGTATTGACAAATTATGTTTAAATTTCCCAATTTCTTTTGGACAGTATGTGTGATTATATAGTGAATTTAATGAAAGAAAAAGAACTATAAATTTCATGAATATATAATCCATGCTATAGTATATATTCATCATGTGTTATTCAAAATTTCTTATAGAGCAAATGCTTGTTTATTCAACATTTTTTTTATATGCTAAAATCACCTGAAACCCAGTATGCTTTTCAACAATATGGTCATATGACCAAAGACTTTCCCATGTTCAACATGGAATTTTATATTTTCCCATCTGAATCTGTTGTGATTATCTTCTCTGGTTTTCTGTATCCTTTAAATTTATTTCATAGTGATACAAAAAAATAAAACAGCAAATAAATTAATTGATAGTGTAAATTAAAAAGTGACATGCTTTACAAGAAATAATTTATCAGACATCTTTTTTTTGCCTGAAAAACGAAACAGCTTTATAAAAAATAAAAAGAAGTTCTAGAAAACAAAAAAAAAAACAAAAAAAAAAAAAACAAAAAAAAAAAAACTTTTCCTTCCGACCCCTACCCCACAGATTACACCCGGAAACCCCCCCCAAAAAACTAAAGAATGGATTGACTGAAATGTGTTAAGAAATATATGGTTTAATTGTCCCTACATATTGGCTATGGAAGTGACTTCTCAAAGTGACAGATGAAAAAGAATTTATTTTGTCAGTTAATTCTGGACAAGCACTCTTAACAGTTTTAATTTGTAATTTATAGCCAATACCAGGGAGGTTCTTTTCAAATGTTACATGTAGAGTTATATCCCTTTACCTTTGTGGAGTCTTCTGATTCCAAAATAATGTGAGTGAAGAGTTGAAGTATGGATAATAGCAAAATTTTAAATTTTTGCTTAATACACAGAGTGTTTAGCTGTACATAATCTTAAGTCTTGTTCTCATTTGAGAGAACACTGAAAATAGAATATTTTGGAGCTTTGTTACACAAGTAAATCATAAAAATCATTTCTAAACCAAAGTTAAAATAACAATTCCAGACACTGATATATTGCTTTCAGTGAACTAATTATTCCATTTATATTGTAAACAGGAATGTTCTTTTGTTGCCACCAATATTTTAACACAGATCCCCACCCCAAAAAATTGAAACCTAAAGAAAAGACGGCCAATCTAAATTAAAATTACTGAATGAATTGTTACATGAAAGTTCAATAATTCTTTAAAAGAGTTGTCTAATTCTATTTGTTGTGTTTGTTGTTACCAAAATGATTCAACTGATCCATTCTACATCTTTTTCCAAGTGTAAAATCTATATGGAAAAAAGGTGGTTTTCTTCTTTGGTAGCATAAACCAGAAAAGGGGGAAAAATGGTGGTCACTATATCAATCGACTGAGGCATTATGGTAGCAACAAAACAAAATCAATAGGCTAGCAACAATTGAAATGAGGTCTCAATCTCAAAATTACAGAATGTTACATTGTAGACTGCCAACAAGTCAATGGAGGATGTTCTTATATTAAACAAACTAAGGTAAGGACATTGAGGCAGTTCTGAAACTCATGAGATCAACACAAATTCTCCACTTCCTTTCCTTGATACTACCGTCTTTCTGCTTTTTATTAACCATATGCCAATAAACATTCTCAGATCATTAGTAAACATCTATGCGGATGATATCACTGTTTATGGAGGTACTTTCAAAAATCAAGACGATTGTAGCCTTGCAGATGATCTCTCACCTTAATGGAAGATGAAAAAATTGTCTATAACTTAAAAAAAAAAAAAAAAAAAAAAAAAAAAAAAAAACAACAAAAAAACAAAAAACAAGCTAATATCATTTCATCATCACTATTCAGGCCCTTTTTTCCCCAGTTAAAATGAATGATTTAGCTCTCAAGAAAGCTCAAGGGTTTGAATGTATATTGAATCTTATGTTTTCTCCAGACTGCAAGTGGAACCCAGATAGACAATCCATTGCTAAAGATGCCGGAAAATGGTTGGCTCCACAAAATACAGGATCTTTCCTGCCATGCCTCATCTTTACAAGAGTCAGATTAGACCAAAAATAGAGTATAATTGCCAAATCTGTACTAGAGCTGCTCAATCGTCAGTTTTCAACCTTGATAGAGTACAAAATTGTTTATATGGCCTTGTGGAGTGGAAGACACCTATTATCCACTTTGCAGCCTCTTCTTTCTCCACAGAAACAATGTTGCACGTCTATCACTACTCTACCATTATTTCCATGGCAAATGTTCAAGTGAGCCCCATTCTTTATTTTTACTAGTTCAGACCTTCATAACTTGAACACACCATGCTACTTTTACAAAGTCAAATTACTCTAATTTCTAAATGTAAGAGCTTTTCTACAAGAACTACCACTTCGTGGAACAAAATTCAACATGGTTACTTCCTTTAACACTACAATCTTAACCTCTTCATCCTCATAATCTTCATTTGATCCTATTTCCTCTTTCATTCATATCATTTGTCATTACAATTTTAACTATGTACCCTGAATGGTTCTCGAGTCTTCTACTGAATGAAATTTAGTATATTAAAAAAAAAAAGAAAAAAGAAAGAAAGAAGCATCACCAATGAATCTGAAGGCAACAAAGCCTTCACCATAAATGAAAGAAAATTCTTTTGGTAAAGATATGAAGGCTAACTTAATTTAAAATCACTTTAAAATGCTATTGATGAAGAGCCAATATTGTAGAGAAACCAGTGGAGATATGTTACACTCTCTGCAAATGAATGACTATAGATATGCTCCAAAGACATAAACATTCATATACATAGTCTCCATAACAGATATGAATTGATATATTGCAATAAGCACTTTGAAATGCTTCATGATGAACAACCAAATATAAACTGATGAGTCATCTATGGTGACCAATGAAACCTAATGCTCAGAATGGAGAGTGTGCTTTGAAGAAGAAACATTAGTGTGTGTGTGAGTGTGTGTTGTGAAACAGACAAGAGGCAAGTAACCAAGTTAACTCATATAAAGGGTAAATGTAGGAATTACACTGCCTCATATTGACATACTTTGGGTCAAGAATATACTTCTTGATTAACCCAATGTCTCTTAAACATGTACAAAGGGACTGTAATGTTACATCTAAAACCTTACATAATGCCAAACATCTCAAAAGTTTAGAACAATGTAAGAGACATAGAATTCTATAATTTTAATTTGAAGTTGGTTTACTGTGTAAGTAAATAATGCTTATAATTATTGGTCTTTTAAATTTTCTTCTTTTTTATAATTATATGCAAAGTACAAAATGCACAATTATTAATATTTTTATTAATTATTAAAACTCCTTGGATGAAGTTTGAGTAAAAGTTGTACAAAAATTCCTCTCAAAATCTGTTCAGTCTTTGGCATTATAGTAAATTTACTTTGAAAACAAATTGGCAAAGGTCAGAAAATCTGTGAATATTTAAACAAAAAGCTAAAAAGATGGAAACACACATTTTTAAGCCAAATAATGTGTGTATGTTTTTAGTTAAATGCAAAAAGGTACAGAAACTTCTGATACCATGATGACCTAACAAGCATTTAGTAGTACTAAAAGAAAAGAAAAAAAAAAGAGAAAAATTACATGCTAAAATACTTTTAAATAGAAATTATCAGTTGATATGGTGAGACCTCAGTATTGCATCAAATCTATAGAGCCAAGATTAAGAACTGGTCTTCAACCCAAAGTATATATATTTCTTGATATTGTATTGAATGTTCAGAGACATCTAAACCTCTGGTTATCATGAGCAAATTCTACAGTGCAACATTTTATTTGCAATTGATCCTTAGTTTTCTATCAAACTACTCAATATGTTCATATTGTTTTTGGTTTTTGGAAAAAAAAAAATTATTTTTATGATTATGTTTTCAGCAATGAGAAAATTTGAGAATGCAAATTTGAAAGAGGCAACACAAGGACAACAGGAATTGGGAAATGACCCAAGAAATTAAAATCCTTTTTCTCAATATTTTTCCAAGTGCATTACCCATGAATCACTTCCTGCCAACAGAACAGGGCTTAAAAAAACTCACAAAGCTATGAATATTTGCTAAAAGTGCCCTTTAAAAAAAGGAAAAGGAAAACATGTTGACAAAGAAGGAATATGTGTTTATGAAGTTGGATCAATAAGTTTCACACAAACACAAATCTCTTTTTCTCAAAAAGCCTCTCTGTATGACACTTGATCTAGCACCTGTGCTACAAATGTTAACTTATTCCTCATTTTTCTTGAATGGCTTCCACTTTGATTGTTTAATTACACTTGCAAGTATTATTATCTTGGATTATTATTACATGCAGCATTGTCAGTTATTATTAACTGAAAATAAGATGAAAGAAATGCTAGACAAAAAAAAATAAAAAAACAATCTACAATGTTTCATCTCGTACTAAAATCCAAGAGTTCAAAAATAAAATAATTACTTGTAGCCTATGTTGTGGTTGAGATAGTTGCATATTTTCTATTTGTTCCAATAGTCAGTGTTCAAGTCAAATTTAAAAGCGTAATGTTAACTTTTTTTTTTGTTTGTTTAGATATATGCTCTTATTGCTTTGAATATAAGCATAATGCAATCTCCCAATATCCAGTTTTGCTTTGAGCAGGACTTGGATAGAAAATTCAACTTCTGGCAATAAATGTATGTTAATTATTGAATAATTCATTTTTTAACAAGTTTTCTTAATTTTATTGTTGCTCTTTATTTATCACAACTTTCTTGGTCAAACAAATATCCTTTAGCTTAAAGTAAGAATAAAGAAACAACTTCAAGTAAAATTTGAACTCCCATTCCATATCACAAGAATTCATTTTATGTAGACAATGCCTTAACCAATTCAGTCTTGGAAGTCAATGAATACATGGAACACAAATCTACAGACATTATTATATCACTTTTTAAAATCTTTACATGATATTGTTCATTATCAACTAATAGTAGATGTAGTAGTCAAAATAATTGTTACTATATCTATGCTGCTTCAGCCCAGTCCTCATTCAGAAGCATCTTTGTTGTTTTGTGGGTGACAAATTATATCTCAATCCCAATCTGTATCCCACAGATGAAAAATTGCAAACCTCTTTCTACTTTATTGCTATTTCCATGGCAAATGTTCTGATGCACTACATTCCTTAGTGCCACCAACCCTAACCTTCACAGCTACGGCCCGCCATGCCACATACATGTTATTTTTTGTGGATACTCATATTTGAGTAGAGGGTCCATTTTTAAACATTGTTTATTTCATTTACCAGCCTGCATACTCAATAAAACTTAATAGGGCACATTTTCTTTAAGTTTTCTTGAGTGCACATGCAGGCAGACAAAAAACACATACATTATATATATATATATATATATATATATATATATATATATATAGTGTGTGTATTTGGGCAGTAATCTCTTATTTAAAGATGGCTGAAAGACAAGGTAATGCAATTAAGTTTTTTATTTAATTTTTCTTGCCTTCATACAAGTGTTTTCTTTTCTGGACATAAAGTGTGTAAAAACTATCTAAATGTTCTATATATTCAACCACTTTTGACTATTCTATTAATCATTATCAAGGATATTTTTAAAAACTTTCAATTGAATCTGTAGATTTTTTATATGTGTATCTATAGTAATGGGAATGATTTTACAGTCAGCATGTTGTGGCTGTGATCGTAGTAGATATTATTGAGTATTAGCTTTTTCTTTTTTTTTATTATTAATGCTTCCATTATTTTTAGCCACATTTTACATATGGATGAGGCTACTATGGTTATATTTTCCACAAGTATGCTGTATATGGAACTTGGTAGGTTTCCATGTATTTAAATGTGTCTGATTAAACACACATACACACACAAAATATTTGCTGTCACATAAGGCACACTCATTATTCCTCATATATAAACTCCAAAAATTATTCATTTTCTCATACACAAATTATAGAAGTTACTTGACTAACAGGTAAACCCCCTTGTATGACATACCAGTCCCCTAAAGAAATATACATTATTGTAAATAACACAATGAAATATTATAATTGATTATAACAAATCAAAATAATCTTAAAAAATGATATATAAATATGAATGAATCTATTGAATATTGTCAATATACAGAATATGCTTGTCTGCACACACTGTATATATGTATACTTCCCAGATAATGCACATACTGATCTTACACAAAAGTGCTAGTGAGCAGCAATTTGATCCTACTCAAAGTACACTGATACTACACACTGATCCTGAGCAGATACTTTGATCCCTGGCAGAAGTGCCAATTCATAATAAACCCACCATTTTTTATAGATACTATGCTGGTTCTGTGATGAAAAGATTAATAATGAAAATACTTTTCTCATTATTCAAGTAAAATTACATTAATTATTAGCATACTTCAAAACTGGTAATCACAAACTGACAATTTGCTATAAAAGCTTTTCTGGCACCAGATAACCATTATACAATAGTTAATACACCAGAAAATCCTCATCTATTATTGTTCAATCGATGTGATAATCATTAATACTTCTTAAGAGTGTTAAAATAATTATCAACAATCCCTAGTTACTGCTATTGTGACAACTTTAGCTATTAATAGATAATCCAAATTTGAATTGTTACAACCTGAATATTTGTGATAGATTGGCTTCATTAACTGTCCCTTGCCATGCAAGCTGAGTAAAGAAAACATTTTCAGGGAAATATATAACACAAGAAATTATATTTCCTTTAGAAACACAGAACCCAGTCCAGGTGGGGAGGTGATGAGAGAGAGAGAGAGAGAGGATTGAAAGAAAGCAAATTTAGAAGCAAGAATTTCTATTTTTAAAACACAAATCTCAGCAGCTGCCACTGACAAGCACAATACTGACAATGTTGTCTACAGCAACTACTTCTCTAAAGCAAACATTGTGATGTGGGTGAGGAGGGCTGTCTCCCACAGAGCCCCGCCCTGATGCATGTGTGCCCAACAGTTCATCAACTCCCACTCTAAGAAGAATCAATTGCAAGACCAGTTGTTCAGTGTCATTATAATAGCCACTCTGTTAAAGCTACTATCACAGCAATCATAGCAAATGTAGCCAGTGTTTTGACAGAGATGATGCCATCTGTCAAGCTACAAATTAGACAATACTAGATAGGAATGGTGACATACTAGGAAACTTGTAAACAACTACACCAACTTTATATGAAGTTGATTATAAAAACAAAAGTAAAATTTCATGAGACATTCAAATTTCAGTCATCAATGGCAATCTAATTATTTGCCATTAATATACCAAAGAGCAAAACTGAAAAAGTTGAAAAAATATCTGCAGAATAGTGGAACATAAATGTAAGCATTTTAAGCATAATCATTGGAGTGCTTGGAAGAGTCCTGAGGAACCTTACAAGACAGAAAACTAGCAATCCAAAATAGGACAGAATATCCATTATAAAAATTGGCAAAAATTCTAAGGAGACTTGCTGTCATTTGACCTTGAATGAAAGTTATCAGTTATTACTAATGTGAAAACTTAAAGAATATAAATAAGGTTGGCCATCATTGAGGAGACCTAGCTAGAGAAGTGAAAAAGCACTCGATAGTGCTTCAAAAAATCTATCAAAAAAGTTCTGGAGAATCCAAAAAATCAACGTTTTTTTTGTTTTTTTTTTAACCAAAGTCAGCAAGAGAACTAAAGGGAGTTCCAGAGTAATAAATAAACTTGTAATCATCTGATCTCCAGTGAAGGCTACCAGTTATGACTGGAATTAAAATTAATTAGAAAAGCAAATAAATGAAAATAATACCAATCATTAGATTTCAACTTAATAATTAAGGATAATTATTATTGGAAGGTAAATTCTAATGACTATTTATCTTTATTACTTAATGGTAGTAGTAATCATGATTTTATTCTTATTATGCTTAATCTTTTCAGTTAAGATTAAAAGAATAATTCTTAATATTAGTTTGAAAATTATAATATTTGTCCTCATCAACACACTTATATTGGCTTGTCTCTCTTTTGCTAGGATCAGGGGTGGATGAACTGTCTATCTTCTGTAGACTGTCCTTCCTGCCTGCACTAGTTAATTAAAGTGGCAATAAGTTGTTCATGCCAACCAAATTTACTGTTTAGGTTTGGTGTCCTTCCTGGGTAACAGTGATCTGAGATGGCTGAAGCAATTGCCAAATTGTAGATTTTGTCTGACTGACTACATCAAAGGGCTGAAGAGTTTCCCCTGCTCTACAAATGTATCCATAGCCAGGGAGAGTGGAGGAGGAGTGACATACATGCCTTTCCCAAAGACATTAGTCCAAAGTGACATGCAAAGAGCCTGAGCTAGAATTGCAACCTGGTTCACAGATTCCATTTTTCATGCTGTTAATGGTTTGGATACCCTGTACCTCTTTGTAATTATATATTTGGCACTTTACATAACACATGATATCCAAGGTAGGATTCATTAAACAAATATGTCAAATCTTTCATTCACTTCAATAATTACATATGGAGTGAGACAACAAATTCCAGCAGTAAAACTTAGTGGGGTCTGGTACAAGAAGAATTCAACACTAATCATTGATGTACAGTGTAACCCGGATATAAGAGAGTTGTCGGGACCGGAGAAGAAGTCTCTTATATCCGGGTTTCTCTTATATCCGAGTTTGGTCTATTTTGTTTAGGTAAGTATGGCTCTAATTTGGGACCAGAGAAAATCTCTCTTATATCCAGGTTTCTCTTATATCTGGGTTATATTGTATTTTAATACTGACTGCATTTGAAATCAGTAATGTCTTGGTTTTCTTGCAGTAGTAGAAGAGTGGGAAAATTTATGATTGAACATTGAATTTTTCAGTTTGTTTTAGCCAGGGTTAGTACTCTATTTGTACATTGAGCACTGAGAAGGGATTTCAGTGGTCAGGAAAAAAAATCAAGTCATTAATAGGATTATTATACACATAAAAATCTACACACATAACACATATGGAAAAAACTGCACATGCATAATTTATTTTATTAGGAGGTGATATTTAAATTCAGATAAACATCAAAATTCTAAATGCTGAGTTTCAAGGCAGGTTGGCTCCTGACATACTGATAATTTTTCTCTTCACATTTCACCCAGTGTCAGAACCTTGAGAATGGCTGGGTAGTTGCCTTAAATAATTTATTATGTTGGTGCAAAAATAATGTCGTTTTCTCACATAGTAACATATGTGAGAAAACGACATTATTTTTGCATCAACCTAATAATTCATAATCATATGAGATCTTCAATTCTTAATTGCTCACATCTGCGTCGTGGGTTTAGTTAAAATCAAAACTTCCATTCACTTAAGGAAACATTGTTGATTTATCAGGATTAACAAACTTAATTACAACAAATATTTTCATAAGAAGAGACAAGATTAATTTGCTTTAATATTCACATTTAATCTGCTGTATCAATATTTTACCAAGATAATTACCATTATCATTTTTAAAACAATGGACAAATTGTAATCATAAGAATATTCCAAGCATGAACATAATCACCATCAGTGGTTACTTTGAACAAAACTATTATCAATAAGATCCATTCAGCATTTCAAATGATTTCAATACAGTGATTTATCTCCCTTATATCAAATGTAAATTTCTTGCACAAGACTATCAGGAGCCCACCTTAGGATATAAAAAAGCTATGCATTTGAAGTAATATGACATAGTCTTTGAAATGCAATTCATTTTAATTATTTTTCCAAAAGCAAAAAAAAATAATAAAAAATTGATATATTTTTTTTTTTTTTTAATAATTGTTAGTGGCTCGGATTGAGGAGTTGAAGAGCTGAGTTTGAATTCCAGTCGAATTCATTACATTCACTTATGGAAAGGTATGAATCCTCTTCTCCCCACCCCAGCTATGGGTAAATAGCAGGACAGACTGGGCTCTATAGACTTGCATGGCAACTGGTCTAGCACAGAAAAAATGGCAACCTACTGCGGGAAAAAATCTGCCTCATCAGTCATGTATTGAAAGATAAGTGATCGCCTAAGTGTGTATCATGCATGGCACATAACTGACTGAAATAAATAAACAATAACTAGCATTGTTTGTAATCGGATCACAATTTAGTTTGCTAAATTTTGATCAAACCTTGTCCATGAAATCAAACAGACTTTGCTCACTAGATGAAATAAATTATACAGTGTGTGACAGAAACACCTTGTACTGGTAAGACATTGGCTAGATGAAATCACAACCGCGACTAATGTTTTACCATTATACGAGAGGAATTTCTGCCACACCCTGTATTTCATCTTGGACAGTATTTTTTTTATTTTAATTCTGATACAGGTATTCCAATCGTTTTTGCTTTATTTTTCAAATCCGAGACTCACTGAAAAGAAATATTGAATTAAATTTCACTTTTTATGTACAGAAAAAGTACTTGAAATAAATTATATTTTGGATTCAACCTGGTTTCATTCTAATGAAAGACTCTTCAGATTCAAAGGGGATCTCAGAAGATGAGTCAATTGAAAAACAATTATGTGCAATATAAGGGAGGTAAAACAGTATTTTTGATACTGAAATCATTTGAAATATCATCAATATATCATGAATATTCTTAATGTAGAGGTGCAGGTGAATTAATGGTTAACATTGCAGAAGATGATACAGGAGAGCTGCAATAAAATTTTAATTAAAACAGTGTCCACTTCATCTTTAATAAAAAGATATGCATCAATTTCTTCTCTTTCTAGCTATGGGTTAAATAGAGCAGACTGGTCTTCAGCCTCGGTAAGGAAAATGGTCTAGGAAAAGGACAATTCTAAGTTCAAAACATGGAGAAGACAGCAGGAAATTATTGCACAATTTTTTCAAACAACAATCATGACAATTTTAAGAGATTTAAAAAGTTTACAGATATCCTTTTAAAAGGAAGCTATGGAGAGCCATTTTTACCTATATTCTGAAGAGCCATAGCACTTAAGGAGGAAGATGTGAATGCCTTTTTTTTTTTTTTTACAGTGGTGTTCACCCTGTAAAAGGCCCGATGGCCACTCGAGGTAGAGTGTTACAGAGTAAGAGGCACAGCTTGTGAATATGTGTGGAAGATAACGGTTAACTTTAGACTTGAATAGGTTAAGATTGTTTTGATTGGTAGTTGGTTCCACAAGGCAGCAGTTTGTGGGAGGAAGCTGCTTGAGTGTAACTTACATCTCACCAGGGAAGTATGAAGGGAATGAGGATGCTTTGCTAAAATGTGCATGACATGGTAGGTCTTAGCTGTGAAGATTAAGACTGGTGGAACTAAGGAGTGTAGTTCATCTGAACACCTTCTATGGAACTGGCAATAGAGGCTTGCTATGTTTTGTCTGTGAGAAAGGGGTTGCAAAGTGGAAAATAATTTGTTACCTGCAAGGATTCAGAAATACTTTTGAACTCTATCGTGAGTGGAAAGTGAAAACTGGGAAACTCTTGGCCATATTTAGCAGTAGTTCTTCATTTTTGGCCTGATATGACTCTTGCAACAGTAGAGAATAGCAGGATGAGTGAGGTATATGTTGGAGTAGTACAGGAAACCGGCTATTTTTCCTGCATCTTTAGCGATAGATATATATAAAAGTTCCACTTGAGGTCTGGGTTGAGTCATAACAAGCATTCAAGGCATGGGACCTCCCAGAGGGAACATCCATTCATCAGGATTTTATTAGGTTGGTGCAAAAATAACGACGTAATAATGTCGTTTTTTGAAGTTAAAAAATACGTCAAAAAACAACATTATTACGTCATTATTTTTGCACCAACCTAATAGAAAGTTCTGGGTCTGATCAGTGAAATGTCCTCCACATCCAGAACTTGCTCTTCCCTCACCTTTATTTCTCATCTCTCCCAGCTGCTTTGTTTCCTCCTTCTTATCTCACTTCCTTTTCATTCCCCTTCTCTTTCTCACAACCTTTTTCCTCTGGTCTTCCTTTTCCATCAGTCCCCTTCCCATTTTTATCCTTAGATTCTTCCCCTCTTCCTATCCTTTATTTCTCTACTCTTTCCACCTTGTCTTCTATTTCTTTTACTATTCTTCCATTTTCCTCTTGTTTTCTAAGGTCTCCAACTTACCTCCTTTCTCAACTCCACCTCTTGCTCACCACCCCCATCCTTCATATCCCCTCTCTGCATTTCCCACTACCACAGCAGACAATCATCACGGCTGAGCAAATGAAAATCAAAATGAGTAAATCAATGATCAAGCATTTGCTTTGGAAACAACAGATGCAAATTTATCGTAGAGATGATTAAATCCAATCATGTGAAATACAACTTACCATGATGCAATGACAAGTCTCAGCAGCCATTCTCTCCCTGCACACACAAAAGTGGTCAGTATTTGTGCAGTTCAGAGAACATTAAATATCCAAGCCATGACATGGTAAATGGACACTTATCAAATCAAATGAGCCTTTCCAGTTGCAGTTTTTCTTTTTCTATCTTTTAAAAGGAAATCACTTTTTGTCTTGATTCAATTTCTCCCCTCTCCCTCTCTTGGAGAGATACCATCCATACTTCAATTTGTCTCTTTTTCTGAGAAACAATTTTTATTTTACTTCTAATTGCTTGCATAGGCTAGTTTTTCGAGTGGTGTAGAGTTAGAGAACTTAGAGTGAAATTGTAAAAAATTAAATGAAGAATTTAAACACATTATAAAAATAACAGCTTTTCATATTAAGCTACATTTTTCAGAATGAAAATTCAATAAGAAAATTTGTTTTACAAATTTCTTTAAAAATATATCAAACATGGCATGTGGAACTAGAACAGTCTACTCCAGTGAGCGAAATAAAGGGTTCAGTTCGAAATTCCAACCACCTGAAGAAGGCTGGAGCGTACAACGGCTGAAACGTTGTGATAAATATGGTGACAAAGATGAGGACAATAGTTCAAATAATGTAAATAATTAAAAAATATATATCTACAATAAATAAAAATTTCCATCAAGTTGATCTCACCATAAGTGAAGAAAAAACATTTTGTATAATACAAAACACACAGATGTTGATTGGATAGCATGCTCACAATCTCAGACAAATTGGCTAGTATAGTAAGTTCAGTCCTCACCAGCTGTTCTGCTACTGTAGACTTGTGCCAAACTAAGCTTAGTAAATAACTATAAATTCAATATTAAAGAGTCTTTTTCATTAAATCATCCATATTTCATGATTTCATCATAACTGAAGATGGAAAATATTGTGTGTCAGTGCATGACACAGGACTGAGTTGTTATTAGTAACTGATGTACATTTGCCATTTAAGCCAGACAGTTAAAAGAAAAAGAAATGAAAGCGATAGAGAGAGAGAAATTAGAGCTGAAGGTTTTTATGCATCAACTTCTTTCTTCTCTATATAACCTTTGTTTTTCTTGTTGAAAGATTATCTCCTAGCTTCTCACCCCAACTGAATCTTTCTCATTTACATCCTTGTGTTCTTCACAAGTCAGCCAATAACAAATTACTTTAAAAAAATCCTATCGATTACACTAGTTTTAAACAACAACACTGCAAATCAAATGGTTGTTGGTTCATTTTACAAAATACACACCAGTGGTAATTGGTTCACACAATCTGGAGCAGGTATTACTTAGCTCAAATGACATTTATCAGAGAATACATCTGTGGATACAAGCATGCACCATTATTTGTAACGATTGAAAACAAATGATGGTAACCCTTAAAAACTGCTTCCATTCTATAAGTGTAATACTTGTCAACTCAAAGCAAAAAGATATTGTTGAGCTTTGACAAAACACTTTTAGTGATAATTTTTCATTTATTATATTAGCTTGCACATCTTTTATTTTGTCCAATATTTTCTTTAATAATCCAGAAGAAAGTAGGCCCCAGAATGTTTATGTAACTCATGATATCATGGGTAGGATTTATTAAACAAATCCATCCAAACTTTTATTCACTTAAGCTATACACACTGACACAGCAAATACTAAAAGCAAATCCCGAAATTCCCATTGTACATTTGCTGTATGAGATCTGACCAATGCCTTTATCAACTGTGTCATGTGTCCTTAAGGACCTCTCAGTATGAATTTCTGGGACTTACAAACTTAATGTCTTCAGCAAACATTTTTTACCAGTATTGTACATTTTTTTACCAGAGGTCATATTGCAATTTTCTTTTGTTGTTATTGCTTTTCTCAGGCACTGCTTATTACTGGTTGCCATATTGTATTTATTTCTATGCTTGGTCATGGAAATAATCAAAAATGCCCCAATCCTATCCAACCAGATGGTGAGCTTGGACATAGTGAGTTTGTCCACCAAGGTACCCATGGAGGAGACACACTCAGTAGTCAGAGACAGATTGGCCTCTGACTCATCCCTAAAAGAACAGACCAGTATTCCAATAGATAATCTGATGTTGACTTTCTGTACACAAACCACACACTTCGGAATGGGATCACACATATATCGACAGGATGGGGACTTAGCAAAGGGCTTGCCATTATCACCAGCAATGGTGAATATATACATGAAATACTTTGAGGAAATGGTATTAGAATCTCTATCTCTAAGGCCAACTCTCTGGTTAAGATACGTAGATGAAACCGTCATACTCTGGTCACACCAGGAAGATGTTCAGGTTCTACTGGATACTGGACCATGTGAACTCAATATGACCTTCGATACAGAGAGTAAAAACATACTCTCATTCTTGGATGTTCTAATATCTCAAACAGAGCTTGAGCTCAAGACATCCGTATACTGCAAACCTACATTCACCGGGCAGTACCTCAATTTCAACTCCCACCATCCATACAGCGTAAAGAAAGGGATCGTCCACTGCTTACAGAACCAAGAAAAAGTCATAAGTGCTAACCCAGAGACATTAGATAAAGAATTGGTCAGTATAAGTAGTACTCTACAATGTAACAACTACCCTGGGTACATGGCAGTAGCTCCAAAAAACTGGGATAGGTGGGTACAAGAGGAGGACAACAATACTCAGAAAACAGTCTGCCTGCCTTATGTGAAGGGGTTGTCGAAGAAAATACAAAGGATCTGTGGACGATATAACATCAGGACAACCTTCAAAAGCTGGACGACACTTCAAAGATACCTCTCCCAAGTAAGACCCCCCCTTCCCTATAGAGGAGAACATGACTAAAGACTGTGTGTACACCATCCTGTGCAGCTGCAGAAAGAAATATAAAAAGGGGGAGAAAGGCTGCCCCCTTAAGGTAAGGCTTCAAGAACACCAAAAAGCTGTAACACAAGGGAAAGTTGAAAAATCAGGCATGACTGACCACATATAGAGAGAAAAGGGAGATCATTGCCCTCTGTGAGATCAGGTTGAAATCATAGACAAAGAACATCATTGGAAAATTTGTAAACTTAGGAATCAGCATATATGCTAGGCCACAAAAAATCTCCTGAACCGACCAAGCATAGAAATGAATACAATATACGCACCATTAATAAGGAGTGCCAGAGAAAAGCAATAATGTCCTTAGGGACACATGGCACAGCAGATAATGGCATTGGTTCGATCCAGTGACAGTACCCAAAGAGTTGTGAGTTCAATACCTGGTTAAGGCAGTGAAGAACTTGGTGAGGTGAATTAACAGGAGATAACTGGTAACTGACATTCATTAGACATGGAACTAGAAAAGTCTACCCCAGCAAGTGAAATAAAGGGTTCAGTTTCACATTCCAACCATCTGAAGAGGGCTCAAGCATACAATGGCCAAAATTTTATGATAAACATGGCAACAAAGATGAGGACAATAGTCTGAATCATGTAAATAGGAAACATACTTTTATTAGAAATATACATAGTGGTGTGAAATGAAGGCTGCTCATATTGTAATTCCATATAATATTAATTTTATTTTTTAATTCCAGATACAAAGACTTTCATGGGTCAAAAGAAAGATATAAAGTTATTGAGTAAAAAGAAAACATTCATGAATGGAGATCACAGAACAATCAATATAGAAATTGAAAATATTGGAAATATAAAGACAAAAAACTGACTATAAGAAAATCACAAAGAGATTTGAAAAAAAAAAAGTAATAGGCAAGAAAAATGGATTGTTCAGCAAGAAAGTATTCGCCGAAGCTGGTGTTTTGAAATATGCGGAATAAGAACATTGGTTAAAGACATTAAATCAAGCTAATTCCCACCTTTAAGTAAACATCACAAAAAAAAAAAAAACATTAATTTGGGTGAAAAAATTTTTTTTAACTAATGTTCACCTAATATAAGAGCCACTCAAGGCAGAAGGTGATGATGTATGAACGTAAAAGATGGCAAGAAGTGCAGTTTATAAGGTTATATTTAAAAGTTAGACTGGAAATAGTTAAATTGTAATGATTGGGAAAACATTGTGTCAAGAGTGTTCTACAAAGTAGCAGTTCTTGGGAAGAAGCCGTCCGAGTTAATCTTCCTTCTTACTAATGGAATATGAAGGGAATGAGGATGATTCATCCCCATGTATGTGGCGTGGTGGGTTTTACCTGCAAAGGTTAGGACTAGGAGAACTAAGGAATGTAGCTCGTTAGAATACTTGTCATGGAAATAGCATTAGAGTAGCATGGGGTCTGTGAAGTTTTGTATGTGGGAAAAGGGTTGTAGGGTGGAAAATAATGACCTACAAAGTCATATAGATGCTTTTGAACTCTATCAACGCAGGTGAGGACTGGGTAGCTCCAGCTAAGATATGGCAGCAAAACTCCATTTTTGGTCTGATCTGGCTCTCATAAAGTATAAGATGAGTTAGATATTTACTGAAGCAGAATAAGAAGCCAACCATTTTGTCAGCAATAGATCCTATATATGAGTTCCACTTGGGGTCTGGGATGAGCTTGAGTACCAATAGGTGTTCGAGGCAAGCAGAATCCTTGATAGAACACCCATCTATCATGATAGATGAAAGTTCAGGGTCTGCTTGGGTTCCTTATAAAACAGTTAACCAACATGACTTATGACAACAGTGGAAGGTGTGATAATGTCTGAGTTAGTATTCTAAGTGGCAAAATTAATGGTCTCATCAAGGTGAATGATTACATCAAAATAAGTGCAAAGAATTATTCTAAGTTCTTGGATGTGGTGTTTGTTGAAAGGTACATTTCATAAGCTTCAAGCTAAAGAGTATATTCATGCAAATCAATGCTCTTTCACATTCTCCAAAGCTGACTATTAACTACTTTGCCAAAAAAAAAAAAAAAAAAAATTCAAAGATTCATGAAGGTTATAAAATATCAAGGAGAACTTATTAACATGTTAAATAGTAAAATATTAATTTATTAAAGTATATGGGATACTGTGTTCATCAATTGTGTTTTATGGCCTATATCTTTTGAATTTATTTATAAACAAAAAAATTATTTTGCATTTGTTTGCAAAATAAAAACTAAGATCACCAAAACAAGTTGTTATCAAATTTTTTTAATAAGGAAAGATATTAAATAAAAGTCACACAATATATTGCTTACTTAAATATATTGTTGACATTTCACCAACATTTGTTAATACCAATTTTATTATGAAAACAATGACTTGTATAAAATCTGACATGGTGTCCACAAAGAATATTACACCACCCTACCCATTATTAGTTTGTGCTGGTGTTGATACAAGAAAATAACAACTGTTGAGAAGTATATGAGGAAATGAAAACTACTTTGGTAATATAAAGACTTAATTTTATAATTATCAAAGTTTGCACATTTTCTTTTTAATTTTATTCTTAAAAGTTTGTCTGGAGTAAGCTTCCACTGACGAATGTATTATTAAGTGATTTTCACTGCTCAGGGATTAATTGTAAAAATTGTTGGCTGAAAAGCACTATCATATGTATAATGTAAATATATTCCAAATGATTTCACTACTGAAGAGCATTGAAAATCAGGAAGAAAATGCAATACTAATGATTTTCCTGTAAAAATGCACTTAAAAATAAAGAGATTGTAAGTGGTCAGGAATTAGGCAAACTCAGCTGACAGAATAAGACTAATAGATAATGTTAAGTGATTAACAATGTTTTATTACAGCCATACCTTGCTGTAAGTGTTTAATACTATTTTTAAATTGCTTTATTTTTTGTTTGAAATTTTATATGTAGGTTCTCCACAATATTCAAATTGACTGACAGCCTATGTAGTAGAATTGTTCGAGACAATATGTATTTGCTTATCAGTAAGCTGTAATGAACTCTGCATATCAGCAGAGTTCTCCTGAAAATATGTGTTCAGGACAGATCCATTAACGGGAGAGATGGATCATACCACATTCTTGCCTGCCTTACTCTTACAGAGGAAAGAAGTCCCTGAATTGAGCAGGCATCCTTTGCTGACTGTGAGGCTGTTTTGAATTGCAAGGAGCATGATGAGGTTCTTCCCATTTGTCACTAGTGCTAGATTTAATCCTGCTGTGTTTCATAATCTTCTCCAAGTGGTTTGATCGTCCTCTGAAATATTGGTGGGTGGGTGTCCTCTAGAGTTCAAAGGCTCCTTGTAATCTTCAAAAGGAGACCATGTTTTTGTTTCTGTCTATATTTCTGAGATGAGGTATTATGTACACTATTTACATTATTCGGACGATTGTCCTCATCTTTGTCACCATGTTTATTACAACGTTTTGGCTGTTGTACACTCCGGCCTTCTTCAGGTGGTTGGAATGTCAAACCCACCACCTGAAGAAGGCCGGAGCGTACAATGGACGAAACGTTGTAATAAATATGGCGACAAAGATGAAGACAATAGTCCGAATAATGTAAATAGTGTACATGTTTTTGTTTCTTCATAGTCAGTTGAATTGTCCTGAATGACAACCCTTGGTTAGGTTTGTGGGTCCAGATTCATCCTCTGTTGGAGCCAAGTTGCCTAGTGAGACTGTCTTTCTGTTCATCAGGGTAATGGATACATGCATACCGGGCTCAATTTGATCCACTAGAGGCTCGTTCTTATTTAGTCATCTGTCTTTTTAGTAATATCACTTCTGGTTTCAAGAACCAAGATGGCAGGGATGCTTCAGCTGAACTTCTTATAGGAAACAGGAAGAATTGTTCACGAGGTGTTGTGTTAGTGGCAGTGCATAACAGTGTTCTAATTGCATGCAGGGCGTCTGGGAGTAGTTGTTCCAAATTCTTTAAAGCTATCACTTTATCAGCAGCTGTTAGTTGAACAGTTTTCCAAATTATTCCATTATACCTCTTACACTGGCCATTACCTTGAGAGTTATATGGTGTTGTTCTACTTACAGCTACACTTTGTGCTTGTAGGAATCACTATACGTGTTCAGACATAAATGAAGCTCCCTCTGTCCAAATGAATACACATGGGTAGCCCAAAGATGGCAAACACTGAGCAAAGTGCTTATGTGACCATTGTAAAGGAGACATCAGTGCAAAGTATTGCAAAAGGAAACCATGAATATTCATCAATTATTGTCAGCATATATTTATTAGGAATCTTTCATAGGGTTGTGGGGCTTTTATGACCTTGCTGGTGTTAGGATGGTAGAACTTAGGTTTATTTTCGGTGCAAGTGATTTCTTTCACATCCTCTCTCGAGTAGAAAAGGTTTTTGATTTTCGTCATGTCGACCAAGCATATAACATCTGGGTGGCACAACTATGTAGTTTCTTTAACTCTTTATTACAAGCAGCTGAGCTACATACATGAGAAAGGTTGTCTATATCTGAATTTTCTTTACTGGGGTGGTACATTATGTCAAACGAATAACATCCTCCATCTGGCCATCTTCTCATTTTTAATTTTGTTTGCAGTTTTCGGGTTGAACATGAATGATACTGATTTTTGGTCTGTAATTTAAAATGTTGCCTGATCAAATAATGCCTTCATTTCCTCAGTGATTCGACAATAGCATAGGCTTCTTTCTCTATTGCAAAATGCCTACATTCCAATTTAGACAATTTATGGCACATTCTGAGGTGTCTCTCTCTCTCCTACTAGAAGTAGTGTATGATTGGGCATAGTAATGGCTACTTTTGCCATGCCCCACTTTAGCTCATTGAATGCTTTCTCTGCTATGAAAGATAATGTGAAGTTTGATACTTTTGTTAGAGGGTAGATTTTGTCCAAAAAAGAAAATATCCAATGGACATAGTGTGCAAACATTCCTAATGCATGGAGCAGAGCGGGTAAATCTTTTGGACTGGTAGGCTGAGTAATGGATTCAAACTTTCTGCATCAGGTTTTAAGTTGTTTTTACTTCTAAAATAACATTTGTCTTGATTAAGTATAAGCTTGTACTTTTTGATAGTCACCATGAATAATTTAAGATTTTTATCATGTTCTGCTTGATTTTTCCTGCAAATAGCTAAATCATTGATGCAAGCAAAGGTGCCTTGCAGGTTCTCTTTTTATATTATTGAAAACTAGCTACACTCCAAGGTGAATGGCTGGGTTTGATTATTCCTTCCTTCAACATACAAGTAACTTCAGTTTGGATAAATAATTTATCCACTTTTGTGTGTCACCTAGATTAAGTAGCTACCAGTTTACAATCCGGTGTTAAATTGTTGAAGAGAGCTGGGTATGGCATTTTCATAGCTGTTAGGCCACAGACTTTAAAGGGTGGCTTAGAGTTTCCGATGGGTATTTTTAATGAATGTTGGTGTTAGAAGTTGTGCCCTAATATTGGATCACAGCATGGATCTTTCATTAGTAGACATCTTACTCCTTGGTATAGAGTACCCTTTACTCATAGGACAACTAAACAGTATCCAAGTATTTGTATAGAAAGATGAGCTAGTCACTGCCACTTTGTTTAGGCATGGGTAAATTCTCCACAAATTTACTTTCACAATGCTTGCATTAAGGAAGTTTTCTGTGGTCCCCATGTCAATCAGTGCTTTTAATGGCTGTTCATTAGCTGCGATTTCTATCATTGTAGTTGAAAAGCAGCCAAGTGTATACAATGATGCTGAACAAGTTAGTTTTCCTCTCCTTTTTCTTTCTTTCATAAATTTTACCCCAATTTTCCTATTTTCTGCATGTATAACATTTACCCCTTCTAGCAGGGCATAATGACCTTGTGTGTCTATTGCCCCCACAGAAAAAAAACATGTGTTTAGTTAAGGCTGATATTTTTGAAGAGCTTAGTGTTTCATACAATGCAGGGCAAGGTAGAGAGTAAGTAAAGAGGTCTCTGCATCATAATTTTTAGCATTTTTTCTGCTAAATCTAGTACTCTTGCCTAGTCACATGACTACTGTAATGTTAAGGTGCTGTTTTTGAGTATTCTTTGTTGGATAACCATGGAGTGTAGCCCATCTATAAAGGCATCTTGTATCAATTTGGCTTGATATTGTTCCGCTGATACTGATGAAAATGAACAGTCCTTACTTAGTTTTATCAAAGCTTGATAAAATCCATGAATGGAATTTAAGGGCAATTGACATGTCTAAGTGTCTAAAAACCATTTCATTTTTCTTTTTAATGTAGATCCTGTTGAGTATTGTTAAAGCCTCTAAAGTAGGAAGATGTGTCCATGAAATACATACTGAGACATATTCGGCGAGATAATTTAGCTTATTAGAACTTTGGTCACAGTATACACTGAAGAAATTCATGAGTATCCAGTGACGATATTCGTCAATAATAAGTTCTGTGGACAGAGTAAATTAGCCATTTCAAAATGGTTAACAAGTGTTCATTAAATTGTAGTAGAATTGTTTGAGACAATACATATTTGTTTATCAGTACGCTTTAATGAACTCTGCATATCAGCAAAGTTCTCCTGAATATGTATTCAGGACCAAATCCATTAATGGGGGAGATGGATCATAAACCCTTTAATTTGCAGATGGTGGTCACCAGAATCTTGTAAATTACCAGGATTCTAACAAACCAATATTTATGTTTATGTGACCAAGTTTTAAAAGCCTGCTTCCATATCAAATAACAAAAATACTGTGATTATTTTGCAAGAAATGGATTTAAAAAAAAAAAAGAAAAAAAGAAAAAGAATGCTAACCATATTTAAAAACTAATCAAACTCACTGATGTTACTTAGTTTTCTGAATCTGTTGGAAAATTTTAGAGTGAGTCAATTTTGACTTATGTCTATGGTGAGTCAAAAGAGAAAAATGCAAATGTTTTTAAGAAAAAAACTTATTTAAAAATAAATTTATCTCCCTCATATTTTATACAAATTGTGGTATTTCTATACATGTCAAATGTGATTTTCACCATACTGAAATGTTATTATAAAATCAATGTATTTAATTAGATAAGAAATAAAAAACATAAGGGGTTATTTTGCTAATTCATTTACAGGAAAATAAAATTAGCAGAGCAACGTGTGATAAGTTTGGTCCTTATTGTAACCTTGTAGAGGACTAAGCTCTACTTAGTAAATATTTATCCAAAATTACCACCATTTTTCCTCCAGAATCTCAAAATCAAAAGGGATTCTACTTATAATTTTGGCTCAGATTCTTGTAAACAATCACCATCGTTCCTATTTATTGTCATCTAAAGAAAAGAAAAGAAAAAATATCCACTTGTCATTCATATATTTTTTTTATAGCAATCAGTAAGTACATTTACAGATTCTTTCTATTCATGGGTCCAAAAATTTATGTACTTGACTGGACTTTTGGCTTTCATGGCATCTCAAAGAGAAAGTCATGGTTACTTTACAGTGCTTATCATACTTGATTAGTACAAGATTGTATAGCAACAGTAGCAAGGAAGACTTTCTGACTACTTATTTAATTAACTGCCTTCTTGATTATGCTTTGAAAACCATAAATTTTCTTCTCATATCAATTAAATTTAACTCTTAATTAAACATAAAAATTGTCCATGTATAACAAACAAATCATTTCTTCCAGCAATTGGATTTTAAGAACAAATACTGAAACATTTTATTTTGGGTTGTAAAATAAAAAGACAGCATTTTGATTATTGCTTTAATCCACACATACAATACATGCAAATAAAAACATACACTGCACAAAGAGATATGTGCATGAGACACAGGCATAACACATACACTGTCAATGTGAAAACTCAGTAGTTGTCTTAATCCTTCAAAAATTTACAGATGACATAAAAAACTTGTTATACGAAATATACAGCGAGATAATAAAGAAAAAAAAAGATGTCTAGTTAGTGTAATGGTTACTGGTGCAGAAAGTGAAATTGATAAGTTAACTTCAAATTTCATTCTAGAATGTTACATCACTTCATACTAATGTTTTTGGGAAGAAGCATGAACCCATCTTCTTTCCACACTGTGTTAAAGAGCAAGGTAGATAACATTTTCTTACCTTTATTGTCAGCCAGCATGAATGAAGGAAAAATTTAAATTTTAAACTAAGGAGAAGGCAATGGGAAACCACAACAATTCCTATGAAGAGCCATGATTGACCCCATCTTCAAGAGAAAAGGGGGAAAAAAACTAAAAAGACATGCAGTATCCAAGAAGGAGACCTCTGGAAAAACTTCCCTGAGATTTTATTAAAAGACATTGTGACATTTATTTATGTAAAAAGAAATGGAATCTCATTAAGAATTCATAATAGTATCTGTTTCAACAGTATGTCAAATGATTTTTGGGAAACAATTGCTTTTATTTAGTTAATGATCTTTTTCAGGCAACAGTGGATTAGTTTGTTTACCAAAATTTGGAGTTTAAATCTATTAGTGTCCCCCCCCCCCAAATAAGTTTATTATTCATAACCATTATTCACATTTACACATAGACAATAGTCCCTTGCTTGTTTACACATTGGCTTACAATGAGTACTGCAAATGTGTGTTTGTGCATGTGTATGTATCATCATCAGCTTCTGACCTTTTATTTGAAGTTTGAAGTTGAATTAGAGTTTTCAGGTTGATGTCTAGGGTTTGTAGAAATTTGAGGTGTTGGGCGTAACTACCTCTTGTGCAGCCTATCCTATGTTCAATTTCCTTTTCACCTAAATTTATTATAACTGATCCATATGCTGAGGTATTTGAAGAGTTTTGTATTTACTAATCCCAGACCCTGAATTTTTATGATGGATTAAAGGTAGGTGCTATCATTGCTTTCATTCCAATTCCAGATCAGTTTCTGTTTTGGAAAGGTCTATCTTGAGTCCCACTTATTGGAGCATTTAGCAGAGAATGTTGATTTTCTGCTCAAGATTATTCACATCGCAACTATGAATACCTATGTCATCAGTATAGCCCTCTTCATCATCAATACATTGACTTTGGGAGGTAAAGCAGGATCATTGTCTTCATGTGGTATGGAATGTTTAAATGGCCAGTGCCCATCTCTTTACATCTATGTTTATAAATGCGCAGGGCATAGTCTAGGAAAAAATGAAAGGACATTAATATGTGATAAACTGCACTTTTTGGGAATGCATCCGATTCAAATTGCTTTCATAAAATATAGAAACTTGTTATTGAATTTGAGGAGAAAGTAAGCTATATTCAGCCTCAATGTCAAGTGAGGCTTTATTATTCCTTAGGTCTTTTTTAGAGGTGTGTGGTTTAAACGAAAAACCTACTTTTTTCGGTTTCATCTTCACATTGTGAAAACACATCAACATGTTTTATATATCACTACTGAGTGACCATGTCCAAAGAAACACTACTGAAAAAGACTTTCCGATGTTAATAAAATTAAATTTTATCAACATTTATACCATTGTAAGAGAAAAAGATTGAACAAAACTATGTTAAAAACTTTTAATTGACTAGTTTTAGGAAATAAATGCGAAATCTATTTGTTTACAAAAGAAATGAAGAAAAAAAAATGAAATATGACATGATGTCTGAAATTTATTTGTTTCAGTTTAAAAAAAAAAACAAAAAACAAAAACAAAAAAAACTTTTTGCGGTAAAATCAAGTTAGCAACAAAAGAGCGAGAAAAACTTAAAAAAATAGTTGCCAATATCGTCTTAAAGTTATAAAAGAAAAATGAATGAAGACTATTATTTTTTTTAATAAATAAATTTGTATTTTTATCTAGGCTATGCACCTAAATTAAATATTAAGAATAATTAAAATAGTTCTTAATTTCACTTTTAAAATGTGTATATTTCCAGATATGAGAATCTGTTTTTTACAAATAAAATTATGTATCTATCTAGCGAATACACATAAAATTAGATATTAAAAAAAATAAAGTTTTAATCTCAGTTTTAAAATGTGTATATTTTCAAAACTACAAGTCATTTTTTTAAACCCAAAGCAAAAATTATTCTTTTTTAGCTACTAGTGCTCAGTGGGTGCTTGTTACTGTTCTACCAATAAAATTCTTCTAAACAAGGAAAATTCTTCTAAACAAGGAAAATTCATTCATTTTATTATTTTTACAAATATCTTTATGGTTTTTTATCTGGCGAATAATACACTTAAGTAAGATTATATTACGATGATTAAAATAGTTTTTAATTTCAGTTTTAAAATGTGTATCTAAAAAAGAACAGGTGATACTTGCAGATTTGGAAATCTACACATTCTAAAAATGAAATTAAAAGCTTTTAATTATTTTTAATATTTAATTTTAGCTGTAGTATTTGCTAGATAAAAAACAAATTTATTTAGAGGAAAAATAACTCATTGATTTTCCTTGTTTAGAAGAAATTTATTTGCAAAACCCAATAATAGTTGACTGGCATACCAGAAAAGAATTGCCGTACTTTTTTCTTTTCTTTTTTTTTGCTTACTTCATAATTTTTTAAGGAAATCACTTCCTTGGGTCAGAGAAGAAATGAACATCTTCCTGGTAGTAGTTTAAGTTGTCTCCTAATTGAGTGTACAATTTCAAGAATTGATTTTGCGAAACAAAGTAATGTGTAAAATTTAGTCACAAAAAAAAAAAAAAAAAAAAAAAAATTCAATGAATGAAAGCACATACAAATACATATTTAGAAAGATTATATTATTTTCTTTCCAGTCATATGAATATTTTTAAGATTGGACCAGAAATACACAAGATATTGCGAGTTGAATGGATTAAGTATTATCAATCACAAACAAAATCAGATATCGATTGGAAATGCTATCATTACACAAGAAAATAAATGGCTTCCTTAGAAAGCAAAAATACTACATTAAAAACTAAACCAAAAACTGCAGTATCAAGGAAAACAAAACCGAACACCGATACCGAAACATAAATTGCCAAACCGACCAACTCTAATCTTTTTTTTTTAATAGCTTTCTTAATTTCCTCATTAGCTGGTTCATTATTGTTTATGTTGGGATAGTGACTTTGTAATAATTAGATGTATATTGGTATAAATTGTTTTTTTCTTCATACTTCTTAAGTTTAGTGTGATTGGGGGTTGAAATGTGATTCAAAGTGTTTTTTGAGACAAGAACATTTCTTTTGTGATGGTTTTGATTGTAAAATATGATTTATAGCTGCTTGACTTCATTAATTTTCAGATTTCTGGAGATACTGGTTTCTCAAAGAATTAATTAGTTTTCTATTTTCTTTGTTAATTGCTTGGTATTTTCCCTTCCATTTTTTTTTCTCTTTATTTTTCTATTTGTTTCTTCCTTGTATCAATTTTTTCAATTCAGGATTGCTGTCCCATGGGCATATCATTTTCTTTCTAGGTATTCTTGGGATGGTTTCATGTGCTTCAGCTAATGATGGTATAACAACATTATTTGAAAGGCTTTTCCTAAATGCATCTATTACAACCATAATTGTGATATTCTGTGATGTTTTATCAGAAAAAACCTCTGTCTCCTCTCTATTTTCTAATCCAGCCCATTCTATGGTAATTACCCAATGGCCACCTTTCAACCAACCTTTTGTTCCTTTTTGTTTTGTTAAGAGTCCAACTTATCTTCATTTTCGTTGCTCAATCATTTCTAGGTCTCTTTTGTCCTATCCTCTTTCTATCACTTTATATTGTATCAAATATTGTTTTCAAGTGATATTTTTCCTGATTTTTGCATCTGTAGACTGTAGCGTACATTCATTATATACATTACATTTTATGTGTGCTGCTTAAAAAGTGCTTTCACATGTGTGTGCATGTGAATGAGATAAATGCATACATTTGGCCAGTGTGTGTTATCTTCAAGTATATCAAAAATTATTATATTAGAACTTGCAAAATTTAAAGGTATTTAAATGTGTGTGTGTGTGTGTGATACAATTATTTGATTATGCCTTTATTAAAATTTCATATATGAAATAACTATTCTGTAATTGGGGCAATTTCATTGGTTCCTACCTTCACAATATATCTTATCTATCCATCTACAATATCAATATTTTTAGAACACCTATCACTTGATAGGTGTTCTAAAAATGACCAAGAAACAAAAGAACTTAGCCAAGAGAAAACACAGAGATGAATATCCAGCAT
Organism: Acanthosepion lycidas; assembly: GCA_963932145.1. NCBI lineage: Eukaryota > Metazoa > Mollusca > Cephalopoda > Sepiida > Sepiidae > Acanthosepion > Acanthosepion lycidas. The sequence continues at coordinate 9,356,095 of OZ010607.1, read as the reverse complement.
TCTTTTTGTTTGCACCAATATCATTTCAAAAGCTGAAAATAGTGCATGTGTAATCAGGGTATGCTCATTTATAAAACCTTGAAAATAAAGAACAACCAGGTGCAGATTTATGCAGTGTGTGTGTGTATGTATATATATATATATATATATATATATATATATATATATAAACAAAAACTAAAAATAAGCCTAAAGAAAGATTTTATCTTGTTTTATACCAAGAAAATTGAATAATGAAGAGACTCTAGTTTTCACTACAAATATTTAAATGTCATTAGTGGAAGATTAACTTTGTGTAATTTCCATTGATTTTTTTACCAACTGATACAAATAATTCACATATATAAAATACAATGTGTCTGTATAAATGTTTAAAAATTTTTTATATTTAAAAAGAAATATTAGAGATGGAATGTTTGTAGACATAGAAATCAATACTGTTTGGCAATTGTTATTTTCATGCCTCCAATGATCTTAATATCATCTGAAGATTGCTTGAGTTCTACATCCACACTATTCAGTTTATTCATGCTTTCAAAAATAACAAAATTTAAAGTATATTTTTCCAGCAATTATTATTGCAGTCAGTTTCAGTTCTTTCATAAAGTTATAAAACTCTTTAAAAAAAAGAAAAAAAAAAAAAAAAAAAAACACGTTTGGTCATTTGGCCAGATTTTGAGAAGTGGATTGAGCTGAGAACTTTTCAATATTGTGTGTGTGTGTGTGTGTGTAATGGTGTTTTACATCAATAGAAGATACTACTACATATAGATAAACAAATTTTCCATCTCTATAGAGTGGACTTTTCTGGTAACAGATTAAAATTGTATATTAAACTTGATAAATAATCAATTTAATCATCTGTATACAGTGGATTCTTGTGATGAAAGATATATTTTTTATTTCATTTTTAATTAATTTTTTTTTATTTTGAAATTAAATATGAGATGCTGAAACCCAATGAGTTTTGATTGCTAAAACACATTCATAAAAGAAATGATGTATTAAAGGAACTCTTAAATTGTGATTGTGTATAGAAACAAATTCCCCATTTATTGAACAGGAGTAAAAGTTTATCCTTCGTTTCCTATTTAGGACCGGGTTTCCAGTTCCTTCTAAAGTCTTATTCTCTTTCACTCTCAGTAATCTCTCGTGTCTTAGTGGCATTATCACCTTGCTTGGAGTGAAATGAATTAAAAAAGGAAAAAAAAATAAGATATGTTTAAACATATGTAGATATTACAAATTAGTTTATTATACTATTTACATTATTCGGACTATTGTCCTCATCTTTGTTGCCATATTTATAACAACGTTTTGGCCGTTGTATACTCCAACATTCTTCGGGTGGTTGGAATGTCGAACTGAACCCTAATTTCACTTGCTGGGGTAAACTGTTCTAGTTCCATGTCTAATGGATGTCAGTTATCTGCTGTTAATTCACCTCACCAAGTTCTTCACTGCCTTAACCAAGTATTGAACTCACAACTCTTTGGGTCCTGTCACTGGATCGAACCAATGCCTTTATCTACTGTGCCATGTGTCCTTAAGGACATCTGGGTATGAATTTCTGGGACTTATAAACTTAATATCTTCTGAAAACATTTTTTACCAGTGCTCATATTGCAATTTTTGCTCTTATCATTCATGTTTTTACCAGAGCTCATATTGCAATTTTCGTTATTGCTTTTCTCTGGCACTCTTTATTAATGGTGCGTGTATTGTATTCATTTCTATGCTTGGTCGACTCAGAAGATTTTTGTGGCCTAGCATATATGCTGATTCCTTAAGTTTACAAATTTTCCAATGAGGTTCTTGTCTAGGATTTCAACCTGATCTCATAGACGGCAATGATCTCCCTTTTCTCTCTATATGTGGTCAGTTATGCCTGATTTTTCAACTTTCCCTCATGTTACAGCTTTTTTGTGTTCTTGAAGCCTTACCTTAAGGAGGCAGCCTGTCTCCCCTTTATATTTCTTTCTGCAGTCGTGTTCTCCTCTATAGGGGTTTTCTTACTTGGGAGAGGTATCTGTGAAGTGTCGTCCAGCTTTTGAAGGTTGTCCTGATGTTATATCGTCTGCAGATCCTTTGTATTTTCTCTGATAACCCCTTCACATGAGGCAGGCAGACTGTTTTCTGAGTGTTGTTGTCCCCCCTCTTGTACACGCCTATCCCAGTTTTTTGGGGCTACTGCCATGTACCCAGGGTAGTTGTTACGTTGTAGAGTACTACTTATACTGACCAGTTCTTTATTTAATGTCTTTGGGTTGGCACTTATGACTTTTGCTCAGTGTTGTAAGCTGTGGACAATCCCTTCCTTTGTGCTGTATGGATGGTGGGAGTTGAAATTGAGGTACTGTTCGGTGAATGTAGGTTTACGGTATACGGATGTCTTGAGCCCAAGCTCTGTTTGAGATATTAGAACATCCAAGAATGAGAGTATGTTTTTACTCTCTGTATCAAAGGTCATATTGAGTTCACATGGTCCAGTATCCAGTAGAACCTGAACATCTTCCTGGTGTGACCAGAGTATGACGGTTTCATCTACGTATCTTAACCAGAGAGTTGGCCTTAGAGATAGAGATTCTAATACCATTTCCTCAAAGTATTTCATGTATATATTCACCATTGCTGGTGATAATGGAAAGCCCTTTGCTAAGTCCCCATCCTGTCGATATATGTGTGATCCCATTCTGAAGTGTGTGGTTTGTGTACAGAAAGTCAACATCAGATTATCTATTGGAATACTGGTCTGTTCTTCTAGGGATGAGTCAGAGGCCAATCTGTCTCTGACTACTGAGTGTTTCTCCTCCGTGAGCACCATGGTGGACAAACTCACCATGTCCAAGCTCACCATCTGGTTAGATAGGATGGGGGCATCTTTCATTATTTCCATGAAACGGGCAAAGTTTTGGACATATGAAGGTGACTTTCTGATCAATGGGTCAATTGTATCTACCAGGAGGCAACTCTGAAGGTGGCACACAGAGCCTTAGCAACTAGCAATCAGTCTGAGTGGAATACTGTCTTTGTGAAAACCGTACATGTGACATAGTTTGGTGTAATGCTGTGATAACTGCCTATACATCTTAGGTGCGAAGTGATCATTGTTCTTGATTAGGACCTGTGACAGTTTGCAACTTTGCTGTAGCTACCATTTCTAATGAGGTCTTCCAGCTTTCCTAGTTATAGGGCAACTAGTTATACAAAATTCACTTAGGTAATTTTTAAAATTTCTTTTTAATGTTTATGCTAGAAATGATAAATTGATATATTAAATAAGCACTATTATTAATTCTTAATTCATTTTTCTTTCATCTTATTTCTGTTGTTTTTATTACTCAGAGTATAAAATATAATATAATAATCATTATATTACTGTAATTAAGTATTGTCATGTAATTTTTTTATTAGTGATTCCTTTGTTTTATTTGTCTTGCTTTTTATTATACAAATCCAGTTATTAAATTTCTTGAAAGAAATACTAATAATTAACAATATAATCAAAAGTTGACAAGTTTAATCTAAATAATTCAAATACTATAAGATCTAATTTAGTACTTGTTGTAACCTAGGAAAGGTTACTGAATGAGGAATAACCAAAATGGAGGTTGGGAATGAAATGGTAATCTTTATAACATCTACAAAATACAATACTTGCCAGCTAGTGGCGGACTACTTAGAATATTACCCCCACTTGCAATAGTGTCCAACGTATTTATGAAGATGGGGACATACCCATTAGTGTTCATAGGTATGGTAAATGACAGTATTTCATTTTAGAGATGAGTAATTGCTATATACTCGTATTATTTCAAACTATTGCTCTCCTTTTGGTTGATATAGATGTTATTATAGACGTTTCGACCAAATACCCTCTAGTCATCATCAGGTGTCTATTGATTGACTAATACGAGGTACCTGTTGATTACTGATATTTTGTCCCTGTGATAGTTATTGTCTGTTCCTGCTGAATCTGTGCTTCACTATCTGATCAAGGGTGTGAACTCATGACAACTAGACAACAGTAACACATGTATACTCCTATATGTACTACACCACTATTCTGAAGGTAGGTCCTTAGTGGCTTGTTTTTGGAGCCTTCAAAATAACACAAGTATACTATAAAATTTAATATGGTTAGTGTAAACAGAGTTTGCTGATTTTGTTATCTGTGCCCATAATTTATGTTACTTGACAGTAACAAAAACAGAAAGTCAGCCTTCCCTTCACTTATTTGCTAAATTTTCAGTCAAGGTTTTTATGCATTGCTCAAATGAGAGGGTGGCAGAATTGTTTAAGCATTCAATTTGATGATGCAAATTTATTTCTAATGAGCATGAAAAATAAGAAATACCATTTCTTGGTGTTTGACATCAGGTTGTGCAAATGTTCTAGAGAATATTCAAAAGCTTACAATAAAAGTAATCCTGCTTGGCTGATGAAATTGTTGCATGTCAGATAACACCAGCACTAGTGGTCAAATGCAAGTAAAAAGGTAGGGCCTTGAATGCTGATTTTCAAATCTCACATGATGTAGTGAATGTAAGGTGATCTGGAAAAATAAATCTGTAGAAACCAGATAAATATGAACCGAAAGATGAGAGTCTTGCAAAATATGTTGTGAATTTGATACTCACTGAACAAAAAAGAAAAAAAAAAAAAAAAATCTGGACTATCCTGTCATTTTTGACATATGAGGGTAGAGCAACTACATTCTTAGAACTGAATAGCCAATACTATGACACATGCTTTGATTATAGTGGTGAAGGATTGTGTAGAACCAACCACACTTTTTGGAAGAGCCAAATAGAGAGAACTGGTATACACTGGGTCACAAGGCCTCCAAATGATTCTCCTCAGGTTTAGTATTTAGAGTTGTCCTTCTCATAGAAGAGTTGTCACCCAAGGCTATAAGGACCCAGCCTGTCCTGCTACTTACTCATAGCTGGGGGAGAAGAGTATTTGCATGTAAGTGAACGTAACAAACTCAAACAAAATTCAAACTCAGCCCTCCGATTCCTCAATCTTAGCTGCTATCCATTACTCCACCTTTCCTATGTGGATTACTCTCAAGATATCTCCTAAGCTTAGCATTGTACACTAAAGGGCTAAATGGGGTTAGTGTCACATAATGGGATACCTCACAAGTAGCCCATTATTGTAATTTGGCACCAGACTAAACCATACTAAGTAACTATTGGAGTGTTTGTCATAGTGGGATTAATCTCAAACCAATTTGCTCATGTAGTAAATTTGATTTTCACTAGGAAGTGGGAACCTTACTACTCTGGCCTTGTGACAGACCAAGGAAAGTGAACATGTTTCTTGCGGATTTACAACCAGTGAACAAATCAAAACCCTTTATTTCAAGTGAGCACTTTAATCACGTTTAACCATATCATGTGCAATGCTAAGCTTAGGAAACAACATTATTATTATTCCAACCTCTTGATCCATTTTGTTTTTTCCTTCAATAAGAAAACTGCAAAGTTTACTCCCAAATTACCTCATCCTCTTACTCTGTTGCCATTGCATCATCTTCCCTAATCTGTTCTCCACTCAGCCACCTCACTAGCAGAACTGCAGTTGAATCAGATTGTTGTGCATTATAATCCTATACCAATGTATGCCATTGTCACTGATGTGAGTTTGTCCATGAAACAAGATGTCAGAATCAAGAGAAAGAAAAGAATGTGATGTAAAAGAAAATTGAAGGGAAGATAGAGTAATTGAAGGTACCACCTCAACTTAAAAAAATGCAGAAAAACAAATATAAGTATTGCTATATGTATACACACACACACATATATATATATATATATATATATATATATAGGTAAATCAATAAATCTGTGGCCTAATGATAAAAAAAAGTAATTTTTTTATCATTAGTAAAGAGATTATGTTGAAAAATTTGTTGTAAAATTTTTCAACATAATCTCTTTCCTTGCTAATGCACTGATGTAATCAATATTCATCACAAATCACATGATACAGTGAAAATTTCAGATCAAAATCCAGCTACATTGATTCATCATTATATATGCTTTGTAAACTTTGAAACTTAGCTATGTTCATCTATAAAAGCAATGTGTGTGAACATTTTCTAAAAAGGCGATGCTAAAATGCTTAGGGTAAAATCCATTTTTGGAATCATTAAACATTTACTGGCCTGCTTCTTTTTGTCATATCTAGTTTCAACATAAAAAATCAAAATGCTAAATGAATCTACAGGAATTTATGCAAAAATCGAAGTCAGTTATTAATTCATTTTCATCAGAAAATAACATGCTGTGCAATAACAATTTAGGCAAGTCAGGGGTTAAACGTACTGATAAACCTACAAGTGAAATTTTAGAAAAATGACATTGCTGTTTCTAGGTTTTCAGTGTAACAGACAGAAAAAGAATTTTATATGCTAGATAATCGTCTGAATGCACACTCCTTTCTTCTTGGGCACCCTTTCCCCATCAGTTGCCACCACTTCTTCAGATATGCTTTTTCGAGTTAATTTTGATCAATGCCAGTCAACATTTCCACCCGGGTACAGATTGGCTATCTATGAAGAGGAAAACAAGTACAAAAGACGGAGACAACAAAAATCGAACTTGCCATTTTATTAAGATTTATTATTAGTCTTCATATCTGAAAGCAACCCCTCCCCTTCCACCCACTTTTATTTGTTGCTACCACTTTTCCTCCTACTGTTACCATTTCTGCAGCCTTGGCACCAACCCCTCCTTCCTCAGAACTCATTTGAGCTAAAAAGAGTGTAGAAGCATCAAAGAACTAATGTTAGTTCTATAGTAACAGCAACAGAATGCCCGATATAGCGAGGAGATTCTATTTCTGCTCCTGATTCTAAATGGAGTAAAGATGAAGCAGTCTACATATTGGTAAGAGAGGAGATGGGTGGAGAAAGCAAAACCGTCAAAATAGATGAAGGAAAGGAGGGTAAACGAAAGAAGGAAATGGGGAATTAGGGGAGAAGAGAGAGAGAAAAGATGGTTACAAATAAATGGAAAGAGATGAGGAATAGAATGACAGAGATATATATATATATATATATATAGGAACGAGGCGCAGGGAGATATATATATATATATGTATAAATATATATATATATATATATATATAGCAACGAGGCGCAGGGAGATATATATATATATATATATATAGGAACGAGGCGCAGGGAGATATATATATATATATATATATATATATATATATATATAGGAACGAGGCGCAGGGACAGAGATATATATATATATATATATATATATAGGAACGAGGCGCAGGGACAGAGATATATATATATATATATATATATATATATATATAGGAATGAGGCGCAGGGAGATATATATATATATATATATAGGAACGAGGCGCAGGGAGAGAGAGATATAGGAACGAGGCGGAGGCAGAGAAAGAGAGATAGGAACGAGGCGCAGGGAGAGAGAGAGTAACGAGGCGCAGGGAGAGAGAGAGTAACGAGGCGCAGGGAGAGAGAGAGTAACGAGGCGCAGGGAGAGAGAGAGTAACGAGGCGCAGGGAGAGAGAGAGTAACGAGGCGCAGGGAGTGAGAGAGACAGTAAGGAGGCGGAGAGTGAGAGAGGCGGATAGAGTGAGAGAGACAGTAAGGAGGCAGAGAGAGAGAGAGAGACAGTAGGGAGGCGGGGAAGAGAGAGAGAGAGACAGTAGGGAGGCAGGCAAGAGAGAGAGAGAGTAAGAAGGCGAGCAAGAGAGAGAGAGTAAGAAGGCGGGGAAGAGAGAGAGAGAGACAGTAAGGAAACGGGAAGAGAGAGAGAGAGACAGTAAGGAGACGGGGAAGAGAGAGAGAGAGACAGTAAGAAGACGGGGAAGAGAGAGAGAGAGACAGTAAGAAGACGGGGAAGAGAGAGAGAGAGACAGTAAGGAGGCGGGCAAGAGAGAGAGAGAGAGACAGTAAGGAGGCGGGCAAGAGAGAGAGAGAGAGACAGTAAGGAGGCGGGCAAGAGAGAGAGAGAGAGACAGTAAGGAGGCGGGCAAGAGAGAGAGAGAGAGACAGTAAGGAGGCGGGCAAGAGAGAGAGAGAGAGAGAGAGACAGTAAGGAGGCGGGCAAGAGAGAGAGAGAGAGACAGTAAGGAGGCGGGCAAGAGAGAGAGAGAGAGAGACAGTAAGGAGGCGGGCAAGAGAGAGAGAGAGAGAGACAGTAAGGAGGCGGGCAAGAGAGAGAGAGACAGTAAGGAGGCGGGCAAGAGAGAGAGAGAGACAGTAAGGAGACGGGGAAGAGAGAGAGAGAGACAGTAAGGAGACGGGGAAGAGAGAGAGAGAGACAGTAAGGAGACGGGGAAGAGAGAGAGAGAGAGACAGTAAGGAGACGGGGAAGAGAGAGAGAGAGACAGTAAGGAGGCGGGCAAGAGAGAGAGAGACAGTAAGGAGGCGGGCAAGAGAGAGAGAGAGAGACAGTAAGGAGGCGGGCAAGAGAGAGAGAGAGAGACAGTAAGGAGGCGGGCAAGAGAGAGAGAGAGAGACAGTAAGGAGGCGGGCAAGAGAGAGAGAGAGACAGTAAGGAGGCGGGGAAGAGAGAGAGAGACAGTAAGGAGACGGGCATGAGAGAGAGAGACAGTAAGGAGGCGGGCATGAGAGAGAGAGACAGTAAGGAGGCGGGCAAGAGTGAGAGAGAGAGACAGTAAGGAGGCGGGCAAGAGAGAGAGAGAGAGACAGTAAGGAGGCGGGCAAGAGAGAGAGAGAGAGACAGTAAGGAGGCGGGAAAGAGAGAGACAGTAAGGAGGCGGGAAAGAGAGAGACAGTAAGGAGGCGGGAAAGAGAGAGACAGTAAGGAGGCGGGAAAGAGAGAGACAGTAAGGAGGCGGGAAAGAGAGAGACAGTAAGGAGGCGGGAAAGAGAGAGACAGTAAGGAGGCGGGAAAGAGAGAGACAGTAAGGAGGCGGGAAAGAGAGAGACAGTAAGGAGGCGGGAAAGAGAGAGACAGTAAGGAGGCGGGAAAGAGAGAGACAGTAAGGAGGCGGGAAAGAGAGAGACAGTAAGGAGGCGGGAAAGAGAGAGACAGTAAGGAGGCGGGAAAGAGAGAGACAGTAAGGAGGCGGGAAAGAGAGAGACAGTAAGGAGGCGGGAAAGAGAGAGACAGTAAGGAGGCGGGAAAGAGAGAGACAGTAAGGAGGCGGGAAAGAGAGAGACAGTAAGGAGGCGGGAAAGAGAGAGACAGAGAGAGTAAGGAAGCGGGAAAGAGAGAGTAAGGAAGCGGGAAAGAGAGAGACAGAGAGAGTAAGGAAGCGGGAAAGAGAGAGACAGAGAGAGTAAGGAAGCGGGAAAGAGAGAGACAGAGAGAGTAAGGAAGCGGGAAAGAGAGAGACAGAGAGAGTAAGGAAGCGGGAAAGAGAGAGACAGTTAGAGTAAGGAAGCGGGAAAGAGAGAGACAGTAAGGAGGCGGGAAAGAGAGAGAGACAGTAAGGAGGCGGGCAAGAGAGAGAGACAGTAAGGAGGCGGGCAAGAGAGAGAGACAGTAAGGAGGCGGGCAAGAGAGAGAGACAGTAAGGAGGCGGGCAAGAGAGAGAGACAGTAAGGAGGCGGGCAAGAGAGAGAGACAGTAAGGAGGCGGGCAAGAGAGAGAGACAGTAAGGAGGCGGGCAAGAGAGAGAGACAGTAAGGAGGCGGGCAAGAGAGAGAGACAGTAAGGAGGCGGGCAAGAGAGAGAGACATTAAGGACGCGGGGAAGAGAGAGACATTAAGGACGCGGGGAAGAGAGAGACATTAAGGACGCGGGGAAGAGAGAGACATTAAGGACGCGGGGAAGAGAGAGACATTAAGGACGCGGGGAAGAGAGAGACATTAAGGACGCGGGGAAGAGAGAGAAAGAGACAGTAAGGAGGCGGGGAAGAGAGAGAAAGAGACAGTAAGGAGGTGGGGAAGAGAGAGAAAGAGACAGTAAGGAGGTGGGGAAGAGAGAGAAAGAGACAGTAAGGAGGTGGGGAAGAGAGAGAAAGAGACAGTAAGGAGGTGGGGAAGAGAGAGAGACAGTAAGGAGGTGGGGAAGAGAGAGAGACAGTAAGGAGGTGGGGAAGAGAGAGAGACAGTAAGGAGGTGGGGAAGAGAGAGAGACAGTAAGGAGGTGGGGAAGAGAGAGAGACAGTAAGGAGGTGGGGAAGAGAGAGAGACAGTAAGGAGGTGGGGAAGAGAGAGAGACAGTAAGGAGGTGGGGAAGAGAGAGAGACAGTAAGGAGGTGGGGAAGAGAGAGAGACAGTAAGGAGGTGGGGAAGAGAGAGAGACAGTAAGGAGGTGGGGAAGAGAGAGAGACAGTAAGGAGGTGGGGAAGAGAGAGAGACAGTAAGGAGGTGGGGAAGAGAGAGAGACAGTAAGGAGGTGGGGAAGAGAGAGAGACAGTAAGGAGGTGGGGAAGAGAGAGAGACAGTAAGGAGGTGGGGAAGAGAGAGAGACAGTAAGGAGGTGGGGAAGAGAGAGAGACAGTAAGGAGGTGGGGAAGAGAGAGAGACAGTAAGGAGGTGGGGAAGAGAGAGAGACAGTAAGGAGGTGGGGAAGAGAGAGAGACAGTAAGGAGGTGGGGAAGAGAGAGAGACAGTAAGGAGGTGGGGAAGAGAGAGAGACAGTAAGGAGGTGGGGAAGAGAGAGAGACAGTAAGGAGGTGGGGAAGAGAGAGAGACAGTAAGGAGGTGGGGAAGAGAGAGAGACAGTAAGGAGGTGGGGAAGAGAGAGAGACAGTAAGGAGGTGGGGAAGAGAGAGAGACAGTAAGGAGGTGGGGAAGAGAGAGAGACAGTAAGGAGATGGGGAAGAGAGAGAGACAGTAAGGAGATGGGGAAGAGAGAGAGACAGTAAGGAGATGGGGAAGAGAGAGAGACAGTAAGGAGATGGGGAAGAGAGAGAGACAGTAAGGAGATGGGGAAGAGAGAGAGAAAGAAACAGAAATGAGTAGCAAGAAAGGTGTGAGATGAAGAAATACAAGTGCAAGGGATACACGGATAAGTAGATAGATTTCAGGAAAATGCAGAGAGTAAGAAACCAGGCACCAGTAAGTTGCAAAGAATATGGGTATAGATTTCAAGAAGACACAGAGAATAAGGGACTAGGTGTCAAGAAGATGCACAGAATTAGGGGTGGAATTACCAGGGAGACACACAGATAAGGGGAGAAGGCACTAGTGAATTGCACAGAATAAGGGAATGGGAATTGCCAGGGAGAAGCACTGAAAAGTGTGGGAGGCACCGGGGAGACACACAAATAAGGGGAGGCGCCAGAGCGACACACTTACGCTGATGCCAGTATGGTATGTGGGAAGAAAGTAGTTGATGAATCATTTACTAAATACAAGCAATAGACTTCATTTGGACTGATTCGGAATGAAGGAAGAAAGAAATCTCCGGCCATTTTAAATGCTTTGTAATCGATAGTGACACAATCGTTGAACAACTCACACATCAACAAGCAGTGTGCAGTTGTGTCTAAGGCAGCCATGACAGTCTGCTGCTGCTGCTACTTGAGTAAATAACCATTCTCCAAGATGGTATCAGCAGGACTAGAATCAGAGGTGGAGAGGGATGACAAACTAGAACACTACACATAACAACAGAAGTACTAACAATAAAATATGTGCTGCTTTTGTTTTTGTTTACAATGTCTGTTGGAAAAATGATTTAAATAATTTTGTTGTATCAAAATAATTCTGACCAAAATCAAGACAAACCCAAGATGAGGGAGTAAGGAATAACAGTGCAAATAAATATGAATAATTTAAAAAAAGAAAGCTTTTCTGGGGAACAGATTGACACAACACACCTGAAACAAAAAAACAAAAACAAACTTCCATATGGAATAGTAAACAGTGAGGAAACAAAAATTCTTTGATGAAAGTAAAATAAGCAAAAATGCTTACATTTATTTTCTTTGTTTCTGAAAGCTTTTTCTCTGTAAAAAGCTGTTTTAGTGTTATATAATAATAAATGTTAGTGATCATTATATAATATATAATGTGTGTGTGTGAGATATATATATATATATATATATATATATATATATATATATACACACACAGTTGTCAGTAATAATATTGCTGGCCTTCATGTCATTTTTAAAAATATTTAAAAGTATTAATATTATTAGTGGTAGTAGTAGTAAGATGACAACTTATTATCCCATGATGGAGACGAATAAATTTTGTCAGATTGTGCATCTATCACAGCTGCTCCTTTGAAAGAATAGAATTTGATGGCATAAATAACCACAAAAGCTGAAAACAACACGATTTAAATGACAAGCTTTTTTTTAAGTAAAGGATTAAAGAAAATAATCTTGCTTTATCATTTAAATTAATTGGATAAATATTTGAAAATTAGCAAAGAAAATGTCACTCAAATTAGAATATGTCTTTGTAAGCATGTGTGTTTGTGTGTGTACATGTCATTCTTATATATATATATATATATATATATATATATATATATATATATATATATGAATGATACAAAGATAGCTTTAAGGTATACTATATTTATGCCCAGACAATTGTGTTTAAGCCTGAAACACTGAGTGTTGACCATAATGTCCATATATATATATATATATATATATATATATATATATATATATATATATATATATATATATATATATATATAATAATCAACACACTACAAGAATCTTCTTATAACAATCTGTGGAATGATTCTTCTGATACAATAAAATGGTTCCATAATATTAAAAATAATGATAAGGCGATGTTTATTCTATTTGACATAATAGATATCTACTCCTCAATCTCCAAAGTATAATTTTTGCAAAAAAAAAAAAAAAAAAAAATATAGAAATTATAGATGATGAATTTGAGGTTATATTAACTTCTAGAAAATCATTACTAATAATATTTCCACTTTGATTAAAAGTTACAATGATAATTTACACTGGGTGCCTATGACTCCATTCAAATTGCAGACTTAGTAGGCATCTATATTTTAAACACCCTTAGTAGGATTATTGTCCCTAAACAGGTTGATCTATATGGAGATGACAGACATTTTTTTTTATCCTTAATAGTAATGGTCTACTATCTTCTAATATACAAAAGAACATTATCAGGGCTTTCAAATTCCTTGGGTTTAGAATTGAAATTTCATCCAACCTTAAAATACTTAATTTCTTGGATATTACTTTTGATCTTTTGAGCAACACATTTAAACCATATCACAAAGATAATGAAATTCTAATCTATATTAACATTAGCTCTAATCATCCCAATCCAATAATTAGACAAATTCTTACCACTGTAAATACTAGAATTAATAGCTTATCTTCTAATAATAAAAATTTCACTGAAAATAAAAAATCTTATAATGATGCCCTAAAGAAAGTGGCTTCAAACAAAAATTATTTTATCTGGATTCATTAAAAGATACTAAAATAAATAGATCTAGACATATAAGAAAAAAAGTTATATGGTTTAACCCTCTTTTCTGCCAACTATCTAATATAAATATTGGTCAATACTTTCTGAAATTGATTGACAAACATTTTAATTAAAATAACCCACTAAGTAAAATTTTTAATAGTAAACCTTAAAAAATTAGCTACTCCTGCACAAATAACATCTATAATATTATTAATTAATATAATAAAATATTAAACAAATTTTATAACAATAACCAACCAGATAGTAAATCCTCTTGCAATTGTAGTACCAGAAACAACTGCCCAGTTGGAGGTATATGCAAATCTGAAAGTGTTATATACCAAGCAACCATTTACCCTGAAGAAAATGTAAATAATAAAAAATTATACATCAGAATTTCCACTGGATTCTTTCTTTGACCCTTATCTACAACACCAAACAACTCTTTCTAAACATTTCTGGGAATTAAAGGATAGGAATTTTACCCAACAGATAGGAAAATTATAGGTAAATCCGAAACCCATAACAGCTTCAGAAATAGATGTAATTTGTGCCTGGAAGAAAAAAAATTAAAATAATTGAATATTAGCCAGCTATTGAAATCATATTTAAATGTCGCCATAAAAATAGAACTTTATTTTGTATTTATTTTGCATTATTTATTGAAAGTTATATTTTGATTTGTGTATGTATGTTTTTTTTTTGTGTGTATATATATATATATATATATATATATATATATATATGCATACATACACACGTGTGTATGTACATATCTGTACGTGTATGCATTGTATATATCACACATATATATCTTTTATAATTATGAAGATGAATTAGATATAATTAATTTAAGTTTTTTATATATCATACTATTTTTTCACTCTTTTTTATGTATATGATGTTTGTTATTATATTGATGTAGGTTAGATAGATGATGACGATATAAACCCTGATTTAATTTCAATGTATTTCACTAGCTGTCACTTGTGCTTCCCTCACCTATCAATGCTCATTGTGCTGACACCTTGCTTCTCCTTTTTCTTTCCCCACTCTCCTCTCTTAAATAATGTAAATCTACAGGAAAAATTTTCTAGGTCAAGTAATTTAGACATTTACTTCCTTTTCTCTTGTGATCTAATTTTAAAATAATTTTTAATAAATTGCCTGGATAAATTTTAAACCATTTTGTAATTTCGATCTGATGAGGCAGACATAAAAAAAAATTTATCTGTTGAAATAAATTTATTACCAAGTTCTTCAATGATGTGTTAAGTTTTTTCCTTCTTTATGTGTATATATTTCAAAAGTGATATGTGAGAGTGGTTATGAGCAAGAGAGAGATTTCTCAGTGTCTCTCCACCCAAAAGAGGAAAAAGTTAAAATATGATTATCTTTCTTAAAGAGAATCACTTTCTCAACAAATTATTCAAAATCTTGATTAAAGTGACATAAAAGAGACCAGCAAATGCTGTTCTTTATTATTTTTTTTTTTTTAAAGATGGAAAAAAAAAAAAAAAAATTTTTTTCTTAAAGTGCCAACTTATTTGTTGAAGAAGTCACAAAGGGTTGTAAGATTGGACTACTTTTAAAAATTCAGTGCTAGTAAATTTTGAATTTCATGACTTGCAATTTTGGGGTTACTTTATAAAATCAAGTTGGGTGTATTTTTGCCATATTAATAGGAAGAAATTCAAATAAAAATTTAACAGCTCTGGATTTTCAAATCTAGCCACCTTGCCATATGTTAAGTCTCATTGAGAGAAGTCTGTTTCTTAACAAGGGTTGAAGGATTGAACTTAACCAATTCTTAATTTTCAAATTTCTTTGTTCAAAATTAAGGCAACAACAAACTTATCAATACAAATTTCTTTTTCAAACTCTTCAAGCATCATTTTTATTATGAAGTAGTTGTAGTAGCAGATGTGATGAAATGACATTTTACTTTTAAAAAAAGGCACAGACTTCAGAAACCCCAATATCCATTGCCATTGGAGTATGGGTCAGTTTTAAGAAATATAAAAATATATGTAAAATGAATGACTGATGAAGAAATAGGTGCTACTATATTGTTCAGTAAATACCACAGAAATGAGCTAACATTATATATTAAGTAGTTACTTATATAACCCTCGATACAATTTGCAGTTTACAAGTTGCAATTTAATAGGTTATTTTTTAGAGAAGATCATCCAGATTTCTGCCACTCCTCTATTCCCTCATTTAATTTTAGCTATTTGAATTAAATAGAAAAATTGTTATGAAAATATTTATAAAAAAGACAGAGGGAAGACATGTCATGGTAGTGGGAAAGTGACTAAGGTTGAGATGCTAGGTCAGGACTGATATAATAATATAAAATAATAATATATAAAAAAATTTATTTCAATTTTTCATGAGCTCCCGATCCTTAGCAATAATTAATTAATGAACATCTTATTTTCGTTTATGATCAATTTCATCACAATTCTTTTGTTAAAGTTGGAGAGTAATTATACATTCTAATTGCTCAAAGTAGAGTCCAACAGTGTTATAAAAACCACAGAGAATTCCAGTAAGATATCTTTAATCATTTCTAAGATACAATGGTTCAAAGCTTAATCTAACAATTGAACAATTTTGCTGTTATACCCAGTATTATAGAAGCTTCTATTCTCTTTCTCTCTTTCATATATATAATGTGGAGAAAGAAATTGACACTACAGTCAGCAATGTGATTCCTAGGTTCACAAATTCTCTGTCTCTGATATTGAGCACTCTTCCTCCATAAATATAACATTTCAAACAATTTTCATGTATTATCCAAACTGCTACAGGGAGTTCAATTTTCAATGGGTGCACCAGTTATAGCCTTATACTGAATTAAACTATATATTACAAATATATGAAATGGTATAAAACTAAGAACCTGTTGAACCTACCTGCTTAGATACCAAATGACCAATATATAGGAATCAATGTGCCATATAATCATATTCATAACTGCAATACTTATATGTGATTCAAAACACTAAGTATATTTTTACAAATAATTTTCTTGGTATGATATAAATGTGCCTAAAATCAGCAGCAAAAGGAAATTGAAGACCAAGAATCTACAAAAAATATATATGAATAAAAAAAATTACATAACCGTTATAGAAAACTCAATGTGCCATAAAATCAAGTTTGTTCATTCTCTTCCATGCAGCTAACTTTGAAATAGATCTTTTGTGGTGCTCACTGACTGCACATGAAGAATGCTGATGCGTTTCCACAGTATCACAAATCCGACTGGTGCGTACTGACACAGTACAAATAAATATTATTGATTTAGCAAATCAATGTGTGCAAGACTGACATTTTTTCCTTTCTGTTTCTGTATTTTTCTCTCTCCCTTACTTTTCTGGTGTTGGTCATTTATGACCATTGAGCTAAACATGTCTGTTCCACAAATACACAGATGAAGTGGACATTATTCAAAAATACCATCCATAATCTATTAAAGACATAGATACAGAAATTTGTCAATATTTCTAATCGTATAAAACTTCTTCACAGATGAAACCCTAGATATCAATTCCATCGATTATGGAATTTGTATAACTGCTTTACAACGTGGTATGATAGAAATTTGTTGCAAATTATCATTATATAGAAGTTTATAGCCAATGAATTTACTACAAAATGTATTGCACATTCAGTACAAGTATCAAATATTTGTTTACAACAAATGTTAAAACTGTCATTCTGCCTAATGATTCCATACATCTTGATACAGCAAATATGAAAAATGTTTATTCATTGCAAAGTATTTTACTACAGAAATTCACTGAAAATTATTAAAGGTAAGATTTATTACAAGTATGCTAAAACTTTCATTCACACTAATCCTTTCATATAGAGTAACATAGCAACTATTTAAAAGTAGCTGCCAAATTTTCAAATGTACATTTAGTCTGTTAACACATATAGTTAATAATTAAAAATGTTGATTACTTAATACTTTTCTGTTCTGCTAAAAAGCTAACAACTTGAGTAGCTTCATGGTTATAGATGTGAAGTTGATAACAAGCCAATTATCTTTATCATTCAAAAATATTACATAATTATTGTGTTATCTAATCAAAGCAATCTGTGAAGGTTATTCACAGGACAATGAATAAATAAATCAACTTAAGATGAAGGAGATGCTAAAAAGTTAACACTCTGACCTAGTTCTCAAAATTTAACTTATGGCCAATCATCAGCTTTATGAGGGATGGTTTTCTAGGTCAGGCTGAGAAATTTTGAGCACCCTTTCATATATACTTGTTATATTTGTTGCGCCACTTTGTTTTTTTTCACTGATAGGTTTATCCTGTATAAGGCCCTGGGGGCTTACTCGAGGTAGAAGGTTGCAGAGGCACAGTTTATGTGGATAGGTGGGGAAGATAATGGTTAACCCTAGACATGAACAAATTAAGATTGTAATGATTGGGAAAACATCCTATTGGGGGTTGGTTTCACAGAACAGTGGTATGGGAAGAAGCTGTTCGAGTAGGACATATATGTCACCAATGGATTATGAAAGAAATGAGGGTGTTTTGCAAGTGAGTGAGTGGCATAGTGGGTCCTAGCCATGAAGGTTAGAACTGACAGAATCAAGGAATGCAGTTTGTCCAATGACTTTCCATGAAGTAGTGACAGAGAAGTAAGAGGCTTACCACATCCCATCTGTGAGAGAGGAGTTGCAGGGTGGAAAATATTTGTCACCTACAAGGACATGGAGATGCTTCTGGACTACCAAAACTAGAAAGTGAGGACTGGCCAGCTCCTGATCAAATATGACAGCAGTATTCCAATTTTAGTCTGGCTCTTGTAAAGGTAGAGGATAGCACGAGGAGTCAGGTACTTACTAGAGTGGTACAGGGAACCAACCATTTTTCTTTCATCTTTAGTGATGGATTTTATATACAAGTTACACTTGAGGTCTTGGGTGAGTAGTTGCTCTAGGTATATGGCTTTCCTGAGAGGACATCCATTCATTGTGACTAGTGGTAGTTTAGAGTCTGATTGGCAATGATGGAATGTAACTAGTTTGTTTTTTGAGGCATTGAATGTAACTGCCAAGTTTTTCCACTACTGAGATGTTAGAGATAGATCAGATGAGAGATCAGGTGTCAATCTCTGATCATCATGAGTTTTGGGGGTTCACTCATATATTGTTGCATCATTGGCATAGATATTCATAAATGATCTGAATATACACTTTGGCAGATCATTTATGCAAAGTAAAAAGTTGGTTGGTCTCAGAAGTGACCCTGGTGGGAGTAGGCCTGTGTTGATTGCTAGGGCGCCAGAGAACTAGCCATTAACAACTACCTTCAAGGACCTAACCATGAGGAAGGACTTTATTATTGAGAAGTCTCTTCCAGAGACCCCAGAGCTCCGGCAGCAATCCTTTGGGCCACACCTTGTCAAAGACCCTCAAAATAATGCAATGGTCTTTGGTTCATCTACTGAGCATAAACTACCATATATATATATATATATATATGATGCAAGGGAAAAATTGTCATCTAAATTACGCAAAAATGAAAATAACACTAACATCTCATTTTAACACACACATTTACCAAAATTACACAAAAATATCTTGAAATACTAAAGAGTAAATTTATTCAATAAAATCGCCATTGGCTTCAACCACAGCCTCAGAATCCCCTGCAACTCTTCTGAAAAGTCTCCTTGTTTAAGTTGGTGAATGCTGCCATAATCCTTGCCTTCAATTCATCTTTGGCATTGCAAGGAGTTTTGCTGGTCTCTTGTTCAACTGCACCCCCACACATAATAATCAAGGGAAGTCTGGGAAGTCAGGTGGCCAGATGTAAGGGATGATATGGTTGCAGAAATTGTCTGACAGCCATAACTGGGTTCTCCTGCTTGTGTAGCATGGTGCAGAGTCTGCTGTCAGACAGATGGTCTTCCAGCAGCCGTTCTCTTAACCCAGAGCAGCACAACTTCTTCAAGGTACTTGATGCAGCACACCATGTTGAGTTCTTTTTTGATCAGAATGATCAGAGAGAGTCTTCTGAGCTACTGTACCTTCATAATCACCATTAGACTCATCCAACTCTTTCTGAATCTTCTGCACTGTTGCCCTCAGAGTGACACCCAAATACTCTGAAATGTTCATATTGGAGCTTCTGGCACAAATGTCAAGCAGTACAGCATGCTGATTTCAAATTTCTGGCTGAGTGAATTGTCTTATGGTGCATTTTTTTTCTCACAGATGGTGCCCAACTGACCTTACTATACTCTACAGTCAACAAAATTAAACACTAACAACACACATGTGAAAATATTTCCAGCAAACAAGAAATATCCTTGATAATGGTTAATAGATTAGCCAAAAGCATTCAAATCCACAGATTATTTCGGCAGTTGTTACACACTATGCTTGAACACCCCCCAATGGTTGTCATCAATGAAGCCTGTATAAATGAGGGATTGCTATCTAAATACCCACGCACCTGCACAAAGAGATAAAAAAATAGTTGCCAGGTATGCTATATTTATACGATAAAAAATACTCAATATCTGAGAGAGCATGTGAAAAAATAAGAAGCATGGACTCTGTGGTCAACACCAAGTGACAAGAGTGTTTCATTGAACGCAATTTTCAGGCTATGAAAATTGTGTTCAAGCAGGAAACGGATTGTCTGTACTCAGGGTTGACATCAGTCCACACTTAGATCCTTAAACACATACATACATATATACATACACACACACAGAGTAGGAACTCACATGTACATACACGGTAAATACTGGGTAAAACAATTGTATTGCATCAACCTTCTGTAGAGAACTACAGCCTGACTTGAAAATCAGTTTTTTAAATTTCAGGTTTTTCCCCCATATTCGAATAAGATGCAAAACCACTTATGAGAGATTTAGGTTGCCCTCTTTTCCACATTCCTGCCAGTCTGCCTTGAAAATCAGCATATCAAATCCTAGTTATCTGGTCTTGAACATAGCTTATGAACATAATGAATTCACAACTATCTCACCTACCAAGTAGACTGAAGTAATTAGAGGAATGTGGTAGAACAAGTATCACAAAAAAAAAAAGAAAAAAAAAAGAGAAGTCATAAAAATGTAAGCATTACTTAGATCAATAAAATGCAGGAAGCTGTGGAAACCCACAATCATCCATATCTTGAAGGGACAATACTTGAAATGAGATATATATGTACACAATTATATTGGTATATTGTTTAACATTATATTCATGAGGAAGAGCACTTATTATTGGGAAAAAGTATATTTAGATATAAACAGTGTACTGTGGATACAGAGATCAACTCTGCAAGGTGACTGGCTGTTTCACATTTTGCGTGATCATCAAACCATCTGTCATACATTGTATGTGCACACAATCTGTAAGATATGAGTCTTCAAATATATTTTTACAGTTATATATAGTAATAATTATGGGGGATCAGTTTGCTACTTAATAAATATACAAAACTGATCACCCATTTAATCATAGGGAGGTGATGACTTCATACTGTTAAGAGAGATCCATGTGGATTCCATAACAAGTAAATAAAAATCCTATGTACTTAAGCAGAAATATATTATATAAATTATTTAAAGTTGACAGTAAATTTTGTTTTTGTTTACTTGTTTGTATACAAGAGAATGAGTTGTATAAAATGTGTCTTGGTCAAATGTTTTCAATCTAATATTTCAGGCTATACACTTGGTCATTATTAGACTTCTTTAACATGTTATAATACGCAGTCTATATTATAGTCTAACATGGGTAGAGATCCCATTTTGACTGGGTAAGTGTAAATTGGTCTATGAGTAAGGGTGCTGTTTTAATATATTTAAAAATTGATGCATTTTTTATATAACTTTAAGGAAAAGAATATTACCATTTACAAGTCGGTAGGAAAAAGGTGGATTTAAATATAAAAACAGTTTTTATACATTCATAAATATAAGCTATAAAAATGTAAACTTTGATTAAACAATATATATATAAAAATATAAAGATGTAATTCAATCTTTCTACTTAGCATTTGTCTGGTACTGTACTAAGCCATACATGTTATATGTTATACATATGTGTGTGAGAAAATGTGTGTGCTTGGGAATGTATATATATATATGTATACATGTATTAAAGTGCATCACATTTCTATAATTAAATCTACTTGGTAGCTAAAATAGTTGTGTCTTATCTCCATGAGCAGTGTTCAAAAACAGATGAATGCTGATTTTAAAAATAAGCTAGCACATATAAATTCTAACACCTCAAAAATGCCACTGCTATCTTTTAATCATAGAGAACAGTTTTTGCCTTCCGTCAGCATGGCTGATGCTGACTTTTTAAAAAGCAACTCACTGTGTCTTGGTCTCAAATTTTCCAGTGACATGATGTGGAATGATTCTATTGAATCAATAGCTAGGTCTGCAGCTAAGAAAAGTTGGTTAACTGTGTTGTGCCAGACAATTCTTCTTGCCATCTTGATAGTTATAACCTACCATTTCTGCACCAAATATTGCTGTCATCTTTGGTCTGGTGCTACTGCTATATATCACAAGATTTTCAACAGAAATCCAAAGAAGGGTCTGTAATGTTATCGGTCATGACTTGGCATCTCGACTTCAGCCACTTTCCCACTACAGTGACAGGTTTTCCCCCTTTGTCTTTTCTATAAATATTTCTATGGCAACTGTTCTAATGAGCTTTCATCCCCGATATCTTGACCGCATGAATTTAAGGTTATCAACTAGGTCTGGCTGTTTTATTACTGAAATAGTTAGATCTAACTGCAAGTCCTATTTTAATAGCTTATTGCCTTGAACTTCTCACCAATGGAACTCTTTTCCAGTTTCTGGTTTCCCTGCCACCTATGATCTTCAAAACTTTAAAGGTAACATCAATTGCCATCTTCTGTCCTTTTTATGGTTGTTCTTTTATTGTCCTATATCCTCACTAAAGTCTTCTCATTTTCTTTTGCTCTCAGTAACTTCTTGTATCTTAGATGGGGCAAAATGATAAAAAAAAAATCCTTATATTATTAAGATACTAATAATCTGAGTATATGTAGAAAGTGTATCTTAAAAGAAACCCTTCTCTCATGGAAAAAGAGACAGCTTCTTGATAATTGGTTTTATACCAAAGTTCAGTCTGGATATATATATGTATGTGTATGTATGTATAACAAAATTAATAGACCATTTAAGGGTACTAAAATGCTTTTATTTTATTCTTCCTCCTCATTCTTTTGTCACTTTCAGCCAATGAGATTCAACAGGGATGCAAGCAAAACATATATTGCATTTAACTTGTTAGTTAAAAAACACTGTCTTTCTGTGATGCCCATAATCCTGGCTTGCATTTGGTGGCTGTTTATTTATATATCAACTTCATGAATTGAGAGCAGTGGATAAAAATAAAAATCCATATTCTGATACATCTAGAATTGGTTTCTATCATTCCAGTCCCCACAAAAATAGATCTTACCAGTGATTTATGCACAAAACCCTTGCCAACTTATCACCCTTCCCAACCTCACCTGGTCTCAATCCATCTATCTAACCATACAGTTGTATGCAAAAGAAAGGTGTCACAGAGAGAGAGAGAGAGAGAGAGAGAGAGAGACGCATATATGGACTTCCATGCAGACAAATATACCAACTCTAAATATGTCAGAAGGAAAGCATTTTTGTACATATAACTGCCATTAAGAAACTGTTGGTTCTGAAGAGGCTGAAAATAGCTCCAAAGATAGGAATAGCTATGGAAGGAAATAAAGGTCTACAGTAGAAGCTAAGAATGACACAGGGGTGAAGATAATGACAAGGGCTGGGAGGGAAATGTGGAATCCTGTAGTTTTCAATTTATAACTACAAAAATCAATACTATTAAATTTTAATTTTTTTCCTTTCCCATTTTTGCATTGTCTTCCCCACTCCTCAAAGCTTTTGAATAAGTAAAAAGGTGTAAAAAGCTACAATTTGTTTTCTTTTTGTTTAGAAAATGTATTTTTAAAAATGATTTTTTGTTTTTTCATCATACACCTTCTGATTTTTTTAAAACTAAATTAGAATGAAGGCAGTAACTAAAAATAAATAATACCTGCAGAAGCTATATTTAGTTTTTGTATATATATATAGTTCATAATACTTCAATCTATCATATGGTACCTGCAGTAAAATGATAGTTATTAATTTAACCTTGCAGAACAATACTTGTGCCTATTTATTCACACAAATTCACTCTTACTCACATATACACATGAAACCTCTACCCACATATGCATGCATACAAACTCAGACACAAATCCAATCACACTATAGACACACATGCAGACTCTCTTACAAAGCTGATATACCTCAATATATCAAAGTGCATACATTCACACACACACAATATATATATATATATATATATATACACACACACACACATATATATATATATACATACAGAGGAGAGAAAATGTTAATGACTTTCCAATGGTTTAGATAGTCATGGCTCATCTGTTATACAAGTATGTTTTTTATCCAACTAGTTTTGATAAAGTGCCTTGGAATTGTGATGATCAAATTCACAAGTGTGTATGTTTGGAGAAGAGCACCTCCAACTTCTCTTCAGACTCTACAAAATAACCAATCAACCATCAGGGACACACAGTCATACACAAAACTATTCTACTTTTAGATTATTTATTTTTCTGATGAAATTGATGACATTTATCTCTTCAAATTGATTAAAACCATTTCATATGTGAATTGATAAGAGAAAATTAATATTTTATTTCCAGCATTATCAGTATTTAATTATGACTTTTGCATAATTATTCAACCTCTTTAGCTAATACAGAGTTGAGGCGAATACAAGATTTCTGTAGCCTTTGATAAGGCTTCTGCATCAATCAACTGGTATTTTCCACCATTAATCTCTACAGAATTGTTCCCAATTGTTCAGATTTGATGGCTTCTGTTTATGAATAACAATTTTCATTTTATGTTACAAATATTTCCTTGGATTTAGGTCAGGAGATTGAAAAGTTCATTTCATTACTCTAATCTTATTCTTAAACTATTCTCAGTTGTTTTCCAAAGTATGTTTCAGGTTGTTTTCTTGTTGGAAGATGAATTGCTTTCTAAGTTTAAAATAGATAGCAGAATGTAAATGACTCTTCAAAATACACTGATATTTTAATGAAGTGATTTTCCTCTCAAACCCTGGTAAGTTTATCCAGTACCTGCTGCATTTAATCAATCCTATAAAATGATGTGCTCACTACAAAGCTTCAGAATTTTGGTAGTGTTATTTTTTTAATATCATACTAGCAGTAGAGCCCGGCGTTGCCGGGGATGTAACAGTAAGAGATAGATCAAGTATCGACCATCATAAAGACTGAAAAATAAAATTGACAGAGATTATTGTTTAAGGTTGACGGACACACATGTCTTAGTTTTTTCTTTTTTTTTTTTTTTTACGAATTGGTTAAACTCAAACAAAAACATTGTTTTCAATCGTTATGAGTCTACCGATTGAATAGAATTTTATTATAAACAATTGTCTCGTAAATGGAATTTTTGAAGCATTCTGAATGTAAAAATAAAGAAAAAAGTGTGCAAGATAAGAAACACTACCTGCCAAAAAAAAAAAAAAAAAAGGGAACTTTTGTTGAAATCAGTTGAAAAAAATGGAGGAAATCCGATCCCATATATAAATGAACACACACACAAACAACCAACCTGGGTTTTATAATAAGTATAACTCGATCTTGATATTAATAAGTATAACTCGATATGAGTTGTCCCCCTTTCATTAATGCCTCTTAATCGTATTTTCAAATTGATTTTGTGCAAAAACAATTGTGTTTTTCCAATTTTTGGCGCTGTCAGAACCATCGCAAGGTAATTTTACGCAGTCCTTTGAAGTTTTGTTGAAATCGGTTGAAAAATGTAGGAAATCTGATCCAATATATAAACGTACAGACACACACACAATCTGCGTTTTATAATAAGTAAGATGTGTTTTTTCTTGCATTGTTGTTAATTATGTACTAAAAATTAAATTTTTGTTACACCAAATAACTATTCCAGTTATCATTTAACTTCTCAAAAACCTTTTTAGTGAAAGCTAAACAAAACTTTTATGCGCTTTCTTTAATCATGTTTTGGTAGGTCAAATTGGTTAGGTTGAAAACTTCTCATCACTTTGTCGACAAATTTGTTCAGTTGCAGCTACAAAAAACTCATCAAATTTACAGTATTAAATTTATATAATATCTTGCCTATTTTAAATCTTTGTTAAATCCAACTTAATCATTCTTGTTTAAAAAATACCTTTGTACTCAAGAAACTTCCCCCAAAATATACTAGCTGTAGTTAGTATTTAGCCATACACAACTTTCCTTGGGCCAAAAGGATTTAGAAATATATAAGAATTTAAATCAATAGTATCTAGAATTTTAAAGAAATATTGTTAATAATTACATTTTTTTCATCTTAATTTCAGTTACTTTGCATTGCAACTACTCAGACCATCAGTATATAGCTATTAATAAAAATATTGTCTTCAAATTTATTATTAGATGAACAATTATTAATTTTCAACTAGTATTTCTTGCATTTTAATTTTTCAGTTGCTTTCCATCACAGTCAATCTACAGCCATCAATATAGAGTGGAAATACAAGCTTTTGGTTAAACCCGAACTCAATCTACCTCACACACACACACACATATATATATATATATATATATATATATATATATATATATATATACATACATACACACTAGCCGAATTATCCACACCTTGCTGCATATCACACATTTTTCCTAAGAAAATGATTTTAAATCATTGTTATAATTTGTGGAGAAAAATGATGCATTTCAATAGTACTCAATGATCTTGCTGATGTGACCGCCATCTTCTGGCTTTCTTTTCCTTCTATATTTTGGATAGGAGTTATTACCGTGTTAAAATTTAAATTTAATTTAAATCAAAGGGAAAAAATTTCCAGTGGGGGTTTGTGCCTCCCAGAGACACCCTTTGATCAAAATGAAATATACTTATCCAAGTACCCTGGGTAATGCAGTTTCAGAATATATATGGTTATGAGGGTCTATCTCCAAAACCCTAAGAGGAGTTGGATAACAAACAGACAGGGCTACAATATAAGGAAACACATCTTAAGTTTAAAAAAAAGTCAAGAGAATGTAAAGTTTTTACAAAGTAAACAAATGAAAATAAAATTACCATGCATGGGAGTTGGTTTTGTCATCTACCACCAACAACAGTAATGAAACTTCTTAGAACCAGAATTTTCTTCTTTAATCCCACCAACTTCATTTAATGGATTTCTCTCCATTTTCTGTTCATAAGCTAGTAGTAATAAGTAGTAGTAATAATAGCATTTGCATTGCGGTTTGTTGTTCTTAAATGAAGTATTGGCTTAAGCTGCTGCCTTATTTAATTCTAATGAACAGAATGTATTTCATTTAGAGTAACAAGAGACTTGTTAAAAAGGTAACGGAGAAGAAATGGGCTTATCAGAATTTAAATAACATTAATAGAAAGTAAACAAACAATATAGCATTCAAGGATAAAGCCACTATATGATTGTAGATTTTGTCCCATCTAGATACAAGTTTCCCTTGCTGAAGAGGTTAAGGCACTGTCCATGAAAAATAAGTTCTGTGATATAGGATTCAAGTTAAAGATTTATTGAAAGCTATTATTTTATTTTTACATATGCTACTAACATTAATAAGCAGAGGATTTTGGATGCAGAATGTTGTGTTGATGAGGTGGCTAGCCAAGAATTAATAAAGATTTTTCTTTATGCTTTTATTATACATAAAGTATAAATTTTTCAGGTAAAATAAGTAGGAATTAAGAAAAAAAAACAAACAAAAAAACTACAAACTTATAATATTGTGTGTAACATTGCAAAGAGTCATGAACATTTAAAATTTTGTTTAGACAACTCCTTCTGGGCATTTGTAAGTCTATGCTTAGTTGCCATGGTATCCAAAACCAAGAAAAAAAAGCTGTTACCTTCAAAGAATACAATGGATGTATCATCAGTATAGCAGCTCAGATAAGAAATTTAAGAGCAGAGTTTTAATTACAGTTGGGTTCATTATGTTCATTTATGTACAAATAGCATTGGGAAAGGTATGAATCCATCTCTTCTCACTCAGACATGGGTTAAATAGTAAGGCAAATTGGGCCCTTCAGCTTTGGTTAGTCACTGGTTTAGAAGGAAAACTCTGAATTCCCAAACACATGTAGATAGAATGTTAGCATGGGAACCCATACTCATCTAAGTGAAGGAAAACCTCACCAACTCTTTCTCAGAATACGAGGTTGGGCACAGGGCCAATAACTCCACCTTGTGGAACAATTCGTATACAGAGACCTCTCTAAGAGGCCTTATATGCCATCAGGCACCAGACAGATAGCATAGTAAAGCACATCATGGTTACATGTAAGCCACTATTGTTCAGGCTGATCCAGTAGTGTATACACCTACATGCCCAGATGAATTGATAAACAAAAGTGTCTGGTTTGGCTGTCTGGTAAAAAATCTTTCTATATTTCTGAGCGAACTATTGCCCTCATCTTCATCGCCATATTTATTACAACATTTTGGACGTTGTACGCTCTGGGCTTCTTCAGTTGGTTGGAATGTTGAACTGAACTTTATTTTGCTCACTGGGGTAGACTGTTCTAGTTCCATGTGCCATGTTTAATGGATGTTAGTCATTAGTTATCTCCTGTTAATTCCTCTCTCCAAGTTCTCCACTACCTTAACCGGGTATTGAACTCGCACTCTTTGGGCCCTGTAAGTGGATCTAACCAACGCCTTTATCCACTGTGCTATGTGTCCTTGAGCACACATGGCACAGTGGATAAAGATTATGTGTATGAATTTCTGGGTATTATAAACCATATGTCATCAGCAACCATTTTTTTTAAATGCTCATATTGCAATTTTTGCTGTCATCATTGCATGTTTTTACCGGACCTCAGATTGCAATTTTTGCTGTTATTACTGCTTCTCTGGCACTCCTTATTACTGGTTCCCATATTGTATTCATTTCTATGCTTGGTTGGTTCAGGAGATTTTTGCAACCTAGCATATGTGCCGATTCCTTAAGTTTATGAATTTTCCAGTGGTGTTCTATGTCTATGATCTCCCCTTTCCCTCCTGTTAGAGCTTTTTGGTGTTCTTGAAGCCTTACCTTAAGAGAGGGTGGCCTGTCTCCCTTTTATATTTCTTTCTGCAGCTGCATGGGATGGCATACACACAGTCTTTAGTCATGTTCTCCTCTATGGGGGGGTCTTACTCGGGAGAAATATCTGCGAAGTGTCGTCCAGCTTTTGAAGGTTGTCCTGATGTTATATGGACTGCAGATCCTTTGTATTTTCTCCAATAACCCCTTCACATAAGGCAGGCAAACTGTTTTCTGAGTGTTGTTGTCCTCCTCTTGTACCCGTCTATCCCAGATTTTGGAGGCTGCTGCCATGTACCCAAGGTTGTTACATTGTAGGGTAATACTTATACTGACCATTTCTTTATCTAATGTCTCTGGGTTGGCACTTATGACTTGCTTGGTGTTGTAAGCAGCGGACGATCCTTTTCTTTACGTTGTATGCATGGTGGGAGTTGAAATTGAGGTACTGTCCAGTGAATGTCGGTTTATGAACGTCTTGAACGCAAGCTCTGTTCAAGATATTAGAACATCCAGGAATGGGAGTGTGTTATTACTCTCGTTCTCCATTGTGAACTGTATTGAAGGTCTTATTGAGTTCACATGGTCCAGTAGAACCTGAACATCTTCCTGGTGTGACCAGAGTATGAAGGTATCAACTACGTACCTTAACCATAGAGTTGGCTTTAGAGATATAGATTCTAATGCCATTTCCTCAAAGTATTCCATGTATATATTCACCAGTGCTGGTGATAATGGTGAGCCCATTGCTAAGCCCTCATCCTCTCGATATATGTGTGATCACATTCCGAAGTGTTCGTGTACAGAAAGTCAACATCTCCATCAGATTATCTATTAAAATACTGGTCTATTCTTCTAGGGATGAGTCAGAGGCCAACCTGTCTCTGACTAGTGAGTGTGCTTCCTCCATGGGTACCTTGGTGTCCAAGCTCACCATCTGGTTGGATAGGATGGAAGCATCTTTGATTATTTCCATGAAATGGGCAGAGTTCCAGATATATGAAGGTGACTTTCCAATCAATGGGTCAATTATATCTACAAGGAAGCAACTTAGAAGGTGGCATGCAGAGCCTTGGCAACTAACAATCGGCCTGAGTGGAATACCGTCTTTGTGAATTACCGTCTTTGTGAATCTTAGGGAGACCATATATGTGAGGTAGCTTGGTGTAATGCTGCGATAACTGCCTATAAACTTAAGGAATCAGCACATATGCTAGGCCACAAAAATCTCCTGAGCTGACCAAGCATAAAATTGAATACAATATGGGAACCAGTAATCAGGAGTGCCAGAGAAAAGCGATAATAACAACGAAAATTGCAATATGAGCTCTGGTAAAAATATGTGCTGATGACATTAGGTTTATAATACCCAGAAATTCATACACAAATGTCCACAAGGACACAGTGGATAAAGGCATTGGTTAGATCCAGTGTCAGGACCCAAAGAGTGTGAGTTCAATACCTTGTTAAGGCAGTGGAGAACTTGGAGAGAGGAAGTAACAGGAGATAACTAACATGGCACATGGAACTAGAACAGTCTACCCCAGTGGGTGAAATAAAGAGTTCAGTTCGACATTCCAACCACCTGAAGAAGGCCGGAGCGTATAATGGCTAAAATGTTGTAATAAAGTGACAAAGATGAGGACAATATTCCGAATAATGTAAATAGTGAAAATAGTTAAACAATCAGAAACTGGGATATGCAAACAAAGTTTAGGAATATCGACCAAAATATGTGATATATTGTCATTGTATAAGAATCAATATACCAAATTTCTTTTTTACTTGCTTTTGTCTATGATAATCTTCAAGATTTTCAGTCCTGTGTTTTAGCAATATAGATAACACTTAATCTCCCAAGGATTTATAAATGACTGACAAGTAATTTCTTAATTATCTTTTTCCTCCCTTTTCACATCTGCACTTTTCCCAGTCGTGAAGAGTAGACTGATCATAAAACAGCCATGCCAATACCAATTCAATCAGAAAACCAAAAAAACAAAAAAAAAACAAACAAAAAAACTCAATAATGTCCTGTTCGAAAGTAGGCATAAAAGAAAGATGATGACAAGACATACATTTATACAACACTTGCATCTGTGTGGTTTGGTAGATAATTGGGTATTTAGTGCATACAAAAAATTAATTATATCCATACATAAAGGTTATTGAAATACAAGCATTAAAAATGTTTCATTCTACACTAGAAATCTTTAGAATTATTAAGCATGTTAGATTTATAAGATCAGTTAACACATATCTGAGAAGATAATAACTAATTAAGACAAACTGGGAGAGTGAACTACAGAAAATTAACAGACAACATTGGACCTCTCAGGATATAAATCTATCTCAAATAGGGAATTCTACAATACAATAAAACCATTGGGGTAAGTTAAAAAATTTTCACCAGAGAACTGGCACTATTTTAAAACCCAAGAAATACATTTGATAGGTTAACAATCAGTAAAAATGAAATGAAGAAACCGTTTTATTATTAAAAGATAATGTCAACTTTTCCTCATAGAATGTAATGGCTATGAGGTAATTGAAATTGATTAATTTATATTTGTAAAATACAGTTATCATTAAAAACTTATTTTTTTTGTTTATATTTTACCCCTTTGAATTCATTTTGTAAAGCAGTCTTAGTTTTAATAAAGATTTTACTGACTGGGCTAAGATCCTCCTGTATTTAATGTATATATATATATATATATATATATATATATATATATATATATATAATAGCACTGTCCCTGTCAAAAATAACAATATTATTATATATAGAGTGGCTATGTTGTATTTGTGATTTCTGCCTAAGAGCAAAGCACCACTTCCCAGCCTTATGACAGGGTCAGTGCAGTATCCATGTTTTCTACCTAACTTTGTAGTAGTAAGTTAATTTAACCAGGTTGTTCAAGTAATAGAATGATAGCATAGTTAATATGTCCCTTGCCTGCTAACCTTCTTGTCAGAGGTCTGAATCAGAGTTGGATCCATTTGTTAATTTTCTATGCATTTGCATCATTGTAACAGAAGTTACAGAGTAAATAGTCACACTCTTCAATATATGTTATACTTGTCATAACATCTGTCAGTAATGCCTGCATTAATTGCTGACTACTAACAATTACTTTTCTATTTTCAAAGCATTCCTAGAGTAGAATATATATATATATATATATATATATATATATATATATATATATATAGAGAGAGAGAGAGAGAGAGAGAGTAATATTCTATAAGTTATGCTCATAATAATTCCTGACTGATTATCTCTTTTCCTGAATTTCAATTCTTAAAATATTATAGAAATTGAGTACTGAAACTTTCTCAATTTTTGGAGAAATATGAAATTCAGTATTTCATCATATTTTTACCCCTTACAACAAGAAATATTTTGTTAGTAGAGGAAATGACCAAAGCTTAACTGGGATATAGTGGTCAAGTGAGTACAAAGGCCAGTGACAAGAAAACCTTAAAACTTAGCTATTTCAACTGGATTCAAATGCAGTCTATTTTAAAATACAATGTTGATTGCTGTTTAATTCCCCAGTAACTGCTAGAATGTGCTGTGGCACTACAAATGTAAAAAATCTTGTAATTTTGGAGTAAAAGAATTATAGATTTTTAAAGATTTTTGTTGGGCAAAATTCACCAACAGCAAATAGAATCAAAATTAAGTGTACATTTCAAATATACATCATTAATGAAGGAAAGGAAACCACTATATCTATTGTGGAACATCAGAAAAAATGTTTTTTATGTGATAAGCAGGAAAATGTGATTAAAAAAAAAAAAAAAAAATCTCCCATTACAAAATTATGTAGTTTTGAAAAATACTTTGTTTTTACAGAGTTTTACTCCTAAGTTTATTTCATGTAAACACCAAAAGAATACTTATAAAGTATGATAATGTTATTGTATCTTAAGGCATATCATTTTTTTTTTTTTAGACATTTACTACAAAGTTTATTTCAAGTAAATTCAATGATTATACTATTGTCAATACTATTCAGTTTTACATTTTTGTTTCAGTGGCAGATACAAAAGATTCAGGCAATTTTGAGGCATTATTTTAAACTTGGCTTCAAAGCTACTGAAGTTAAAAAGAACACCCTCTGTATATGTTTGACATAATACTGTACATACCTACCGCCTCATGAGACCACAAGATGTTTGGGTCATAGTCACTTGCCAGTACATTCTTAAACATTCATGCAACGTACCCTGTATCTGTGGAGATAGGTTTCTGGGTCCAGGACCTGTTGGGTCATTTGACGTGTCTTGGCCTTTGGTGTGGGGTAGTAAGGAGAGTCTACCACTGGGTCTATCTTTCAGGGGAAGTGGCAGTTGCGCCAGGTCACCCAGTTGCTACCATCGATGTGTATGCTGTCTAGTGCTTACACCACTCTCCCAGTTTTTGCCCATTGATATGAGTATAGGCCAACTTGGCAATGTATCTGGACATATTTCTCTAATTCTTAGTTTCCAAAGTGGGTGATTGTGTGCATTGTAGCACCTCTCGTTTTTTTATGTATCTTTTGGCCATCACTGTTTCCATATACCGGCTGATTTCACTACTGTTTGTGAGTTCAGGAGATGGTCCTTTATCATGTAGTCATACAAAATCATTGCCAGATACATGTCCAGGTCTTGGATGGAGGTGTTTTGGCTTGGTGTTACGGTGTGCCAAAAGGGATCTGGCTGTGCAACCATGGTATAGGCAGCCATAGAAATTACTCTGTATTCATTTAACTGTTTTGACAGCAAGTTCTGCGCATCAATTGTTCTGGAGGTAGTATGTTGACAATGTGATTTTTCTTATACCCCAGTTTTCCAGAAATATGTTATACACCTGGGAATGAAATGGTGGTCCTCTGCTAGACGATTTTTTTTCTGGGTCACTGTATGTGCAGAACCAGTTTTGTAGGGTGTCACATGCAGCTCTGGCATTCTTGGAAGACAAAGTCAAATCTAATCATCCCGTATATTGATCTGCAATATATATACCATATAGTTTTTCTCCTCACAGGTCAAAGAGATCCGTCGGGGTTTGACAGTTGCATCAAGAGTTCCCTGGTAGCCATTCCGTGCGTCTAGCATAGTTTTTTTTTTTAGTGTGCACTGGCATTAATGATGCCTGGTTGAAAGGAGATGGTGTATGGTGGGTCTTCCTGATGATAGCAGGGTTAAGCTTCTGCAAGTCTACTGCATGCTTAGGTGAGTCATTCTTTTTTGGTGTTCTAGGATGGTGCTTACACTAAGTTGTGGGCGTACCCACTGGAACTGGTCCAATGATACCTAGTGCCACATCCCAGTTGATGTCCTGTTTGACCCTTTTTTCCAGTGATGTGGAACTGGGATTGGAGTGTTGATTGCTGTTGGTGTTGCACCCAGAATGAAGGTAATGTTCCAGGGTATTCCCTTCATGGTCTGTAGCTGTTGGTGTGGACACATGTTAAATGTGCTGGACCCAAAATGCTCCAGCATCCATTGTTCCAATCAAGGTCTATTATTCTCTGTATGAGTAGGGGGTGGGGTTACCTGTGTTATGTCAAAGAACATCCCTCTGCATATTAAGAAATCAGAAAATTTCATTAAAAACAAAGAAAAAAGTTCTGAACTGTTATGTAATATCAATCCACTTATAGGGAAGGGAATGTAAGACAATCTCATCACAAATGAGGAAAAGACTTGAGGCAAAAGAAAGGAAGCTGAGAATACCATGAACTGAACATGTGAGTAACTATATATATGAAGATTGCATAAGCATGAAATTC
>OZ010607.1:9301656-9319156 GCA_963932145.1 Acanthosepion lycidas | reverse complement strand
CCCGCCCCCTGTCATCAACCAAGACTCTTTATCTAAACTGAGGTGTTCCCTTAAGTGGCCCCATAGTTTTCACCAACACTATTTAAACCAAATTAAAAAGAGCACCAGTTCCTGACAGTCTTGGGCTGAGGATAGCTAGCACATAGCAGTGCTAGTTTGAAACAGACTATATCCACATGAGGTAATTTGGGATTTTTATATATATATATATATATATATATATATATATATATATATAGATAGGATAACGATATATAAATTTTTCTATACCAAGAATAGTTTTGGAGTAAAGATGTATGACAAAGTGGAATTAGTTTTTATGCAATGCATTTTGTTTCTTAGGATTTCATCAGACTAGGTTTGTTTACATTTATGTGACTACACATGTGCATGAATGTGAGACACTGGGAATTTTAAATTTAGAAAAAGAAAAAAAAAATTTTTTTTTTTCATTTGTTTTGGGTATATAATCTAACCAATTTCATTTAGATTATTTTTTTTTTTTTTTTTATGTCTTATCTTTGTTATTAAATATCCCACGGTGCGATAATGTTTCACCATTCTTGGCATATCTTGTTATCACAATGTAGGATATTTAATAACAAAGATGATGGAAGCAAAAAAAAAATAAAGAAAAAGAATCTAAATGAAACTGGTTAGATTATATTACCCAAAATACATGAAAAATTTTTTTTTTTTTAAATCTAAAATTCCCAGTGTTTCTTGTTTGTGCACATGTGTAGTTGCATCAATGTAAACAAATCTAGTTTGATGAGGTCCTAAGGGACAAAATGTGTTACACAAAATCTTTTTCAATTTCTAATATATCTTGTGTGTATGTTTGTGCATATGGGAAATAGAATAAGAGGAGGAAATTTAAATAGATGCTTTGCTATGGAGTACTAGTAATCAAGCTAATCTCTGAAATTGTAATTACTGTAAAGAGTTCAAGCCTCACCAATTGCTCTACTACAGTTTAGTAAATTGAGTATCTTGCCATGGAACAATAGTTACAAGCTATTTCAGAAGATCATTAATAATAAAGTAAATTCGATTCATACCAGGCCCCGTACACCTGTGACCTTGTTTTTTCAAGTTATCTTGATATCTTAAAATATCTTACTAAGACTTTTTTTTATCCTTGTAATTTATTTAACTACATTTGATTGCTATTAAATAGTGATATCAATTTCAACTTTTTTTTTATTTATTTATTTGCAATTCAATTTAATCATTTTGATTGAGATTCTTTTCAAAAGCAGGAAGTGGGAAGATGGGGGTGACTGTCTGGAATGACTCCCCTTCCAATATTTCCAACATGCCACAGAGATATCAATTTGCATCAATTTTAGTAATAGGCTGAACCAGTTTCTGTAAATAGAGATTTTAATCACCCAATTTACAGTGGAGAGGATGCAGAGAAAAATGCTTGAGTCAACCATCTCACATTCTCCTCTCTTCAAAGATATTTTATATTTCAAGGGATGAGAAAAAGAAAACAAATTTTGATGAGTATTTTTTCATCTTAATTTCAGTTACATATATGGTTTTATCTATGAATGCTGAGAACACTATTGATATGAGACACAAAACAAGTGAGGAATTTAAATGAAAAATTCAAAAAATTGTTGATAACAATCAAAGAAACAGCTGAAATTCTTGGGACACATAATGAGGAAAAGGAGGTTTGGTGAAGTGAACACTCACAGAAAAGATCAATGGCAAGAGAATCAAAGTAAAGCAGCAAGAAACATACTTGACAAGTTTATGCAAATGGATGAAGGAACAAATGTCACAAAGGGGAACAGTACACTATTTACATTACCTTTGTCGCCATATTTATTACATTTCAGCACCTTCTTCAGGTGGTTGGAATGTAGAATTGAACTCTTCATTTTGCTCACTGGGGTAGACTGTTCTAGTTACACATGCCATGTTTAATGGATATCATGGCCTTAACAAGGTATTGAACTCACACTCTTTGGGCCCTGTCACTGGATCTAACCAATGCCTTTATCCACTGTGCCATGTGTCTTTGAGGACATCTGTGTTTAAATTTCTGGGTATTATAAACCTAATGTCTTCAGCAACCATTTTTATCAGTGCTCATATTGCAATTTTATTGCTGTTTATTTCATGTTTTTACCGGACCTCATATTGCAATTTTTGTTATTAGGTTGGTGCAAAATAATGTCGTTTTCTCACATAAAGTTGAACGTCAAACAACGACATTATTTTTGCACCAACCTAATATTATCGCTTTTCTCTGGCACTCCTTATTACTGGTTCCCATAGTATATTCATTTCTATGCTTGGTCAGCTCAGGAGATTTTTCTGGCCTAGCATATGTGCTGATTCCTCTTACAAATTTTCCAATGGTGTTCTTTGTCTATGATCTCAACCTGATCTCACAGAGGGCGGTGATCTCCCTTTTCTCTCCATATGTGGTCAGCCACACCTGATTTTTCCACTTCCCCTCATGTTACAACTTTCTGGTGTTCTTGAAGCCTTACCTTAAGGGGACAGCTTGTCTCCCTTTCTATTACTTTCTATATAAATATTTTTTGGACTCTCCAGTCTTTTTTTTCTTTTTTTAAATGATGTATAAGGGTCAAGCATCTCAGTTCCTAGGAACTGACAGCCAGACAACCTGCACATATGATTTGATTATAGTGGTGAAAGTTTTGTGCAGAACCAACCACACTTTTTGAAGAGCCAAATTCAAAGGCCTGGACCTGCCACAAGGTCCCCAAACAACCCTCCACAGGTTTTGAATTCAGACTTGTCCTTCTCCTAGACCAGCTGCTATCCAAGGCTATAGAACACAGTTTGCCCTGCTATTTACCCATAGCTAGGGGAAGAAGAAGAGTATTCATACCTTTCCCAAGTGTATTAGCATGTAAGTGAATGAAATGGATTCGACTGGAATTTGAACTCAGCTCTCAGACATAGTATTTTGGCTGCAAATATTTTTTAAGGCATATGTCATTAAAGACAACAGATATTTTGTATAGATTAATTTTATTGATAGACTTTTCCAAGAATAATTTTTCTCAGATGAGGAGGAAATTTCATCAGAAATTGTTCAAAGTTCATTTTGGAAGAAATATGATCAAAGTTTTCGACTTTCTTAAGTCATCATCATCAGAGTAGGTAAAGACAAATGGTGAGTTTTGTAGAACTGGTAAGTAGTGATGTGGGCAAAGAGTGTTGTGATGTAGACAATGTGTGTGTGTGTGTGTTATAATTTTTTTCTTTTAAAGCCACTACATGACAATTAAAATTTACTGATGTAAAAAAATCTAAATTTATCCACAGAATAAAGGCTGAAAGAGAGCCTTTTTGTATCATGGCAATGCAAAGCTGCATTGCAATGTGCTATTTGTATACACATACTATATAGCCCTCTGGGTTGACTACATTAAATTTATGATTGTTCCTAAATCTGAAAGATCAACATTAAATAGCAAATCAAAAACTCAGAAACTTACTTCATTGATAAAATGAAAAAAGAAAAATGGATAGAATTTTTGAAAAAATATGCATCACTAAATGGTTACCATGTTAAAAAAATATACTAGTAATTTTGAAAAAAATATAAATTTACCCCATTTTGGTATTAGTTTTATTATTCTCTTTGGACTAAAACCAGTAAAACCATGCAAAACTTAACATTGTGGAACACAATGCAGCCAAGTTGGCATCTTGAGCAATACTTAGTTGAGTCTGTGTTGGAAAGCATAGCAATACACCAAGTGGGGTAAAGGAAATTAGTTGAGGGGTTTAGAGGGGTTAAACAGCTGTGAATGAAAAAAAATCATACTAAAGAAAAAGAGATACTGAAATTACAGACAATAAGCCAGTGTTTGCTTGCCATTAAATAAAGGATTAAACTGAGTGGGGTGTAGGTCCTGAAGAAATTTCAATAAAAGAACTTATTGGTATATCAAATGATAACAAGAAAAACATATATGAAAGGAGTGGAATAAATAGAGTGGAGGAGGAGGAGGAATTGTAACTTTTAAAATTGTTATATATTTTACAAATGGAATAGCAAGACATGCCTATTAAAGATTCAATTCTAACCAAACAACTAAAAAATTGACTACATAATCAAATCTTAAGAAATTCTTCAAGTAGAAAATGTGACAAATCAACGCCCCAGTAAGATGATTTCAGGGTGCATTTCCTTTTAGAAGAATGCAAGAAAGCAAACCTTGATGTTATCTGTATGCAAGAGGTGCGTTGACTTGGTAGTGACTCCATTGCACATTTAGGATACAATTTATTTTGGATTAGCCACAAGGAGAAAAAACAATATGGAATTGCAATATGCAAATTATCAGATATTATAATAGAGAATATCTTACACCAGTCAGAAAGACTGATAGCTGTCAACATTGTTGGTCGTGGCTGTAATATTCGAGAGATATCAGCTTATGCCTCAAATAAAAAAAAGAAAAAAAAAAAAAAGAGAAAAATAAGTGTCGTTTCAGAGAAGTTTTACACAAGATAAACTGAACTTTGTATATTAACAACAATAAAAAAAACAAACAAAAAAACAAAAAAAAACAAAACAAAAAAAACCCAAAAAAAACAAAAACAAAAACAAAAAAAAATAAAAACAAAAAAACTAACAAACCAGAAAACTGTACATCAATGGAGTTTATAATGCTACTTCAGATATTTTTGAATGTCACCACTCCTTTGATGGTATGAAGACAGAAACAGAAGACTCAAATGGTAACTGGGGGACTCTTGTTAAATTTTTGTTAGTCCAAAAATATTTCATACTTAAAACATGATTCGAACAACCCATGAAACGCTGCCCTATATGGCATAGTCCAGATAATGTAAGAAAAATGATTAACTTCAGCATCTCAGACTCTTGGTTTAGGCAGTTTGTGACAGTACACAACTCCTACTTTGAATCTAATTACAGACTATTTGTAACTAAACTGATGCCACAAGGTAACAAAATAGCTTGCTTCTGCTCATATAAACCATGAAAAACAGCTGGTTCTAGAAATGAAAGGGCAATATTAAACTTTTGTAATTAACTAGAGGCCAAACTGATGCCAATAAATCTTGATCAAAACAACAGAGAAATGAAATAATGTTATATCTTCATTAAGTGAAGCAAGTGAGACCATTCAAAGAATGACAAGGAAAAGGATACTTCTGTGGGACAACAATCCTGAGTTTAAAAAATTGATACAAGAAAAAAGCAAACAGAAGAAAAATGGAAGGGAAAATAACAAATAAAAATAACTAGTTAAAAATGAGAAACCAATATATCTGGAAAAGTCAAAACAAAATTAATGAAGCTAATGAGCATAGAAAATGTGTTAAAATATGAGCAAAGCATTATACAATTAAAACCACGATAGAAGAAATACAATTATACAATTAAAACCACAACAGAAAAAATGTCCTGGTCTCAAAAAGCATTTGGGGTTAGATTTCAAACCTGATCACACTAAACTTGTCTGTAGAAGAACATATACCAATATACATACAATCATTACAATGTCAGTCTCTAAACAAACAATAATGAGTCTACTGTTAAGAAAGTTATTGAAAAACTGAGGAATACTAATCATCACTGGACATTGAAGTTGAACTTTTGAAAATAGCTTACTTATTTCCCCAAATTCAATAACAAGTTTCTTTAATTTATGAAAGAGATTTGGGATCAGAAATGCAGCCCTAAAATGTGGGGTTTATCATGCATTAACGCACTATGGAAACAAAGTAGTAGCCTCTTAAGATTTTCACACATACAAAGGTATCACAATTGGATTCATCATGGTGAAAGTATTAATGAACATTGTATTAACTAGGCTCTCATTGTCTTCTGAAAGTCAACTCCTCACAACTCAGTTTGGTTTTTATTCTGTTAATGGATGCAATGATGGTACATATATCATCAAAAAACTCCAGTAAATTGCATGCCTCTTTAATAGGAAATTGCATGCCTGCTATGTCAACCTCACAGCAGCATATGACTATATCAATATACACTTCCTCTTCTTGTCCATTAGAAACTATCTTCTAAGCTCCAAGTCCACTGAATGCATTGATCTAATAGAGGAACATTATTGGTCCATAAAAATCTTACATTATATTTGTGTTTTTGAGTAGGAATTTTTTCATTTATTACGCACAAGACTTTATTACAAACTTGAAAATATAAAATAAACCTTAACAGTAATTTCCTTAAACACATAATAAAAAAATTAAACTATTTTATGGAAATCAACTACACAGTAACCACAAACTAAAAACTTATAAACATAATATCTCAATATATATCAACTATTGGCAAAAACAAATTAAACTCATCACTTACTACAGAAAACCAAAAACCTAACATGATCACCACCAATGAAACAAAAAAATTAGTGTTAGCTATGAATAAATTTGGGGAGTATCTCTCTTATAATAATTCAAGCAACACATACATTGGTTATGCCATCATTGCATTATCACAATGCTTAACTTGACATTTGTTTGAAAATAGCTCAATTGCCTATCACCAACCAACACAAAAAAAAGGCCACAAGAAAGCCAATAATTACTTATCAATAACACAAAATACTATGCCACATAAACTTTAAAAATGACCACAAATAAGCTGTAAAGCCTTAATGATGAAATACAAACAACTCAATAAAGCCTAATAAAGTTTAATTCAATTTAAGAACAGACTTGCTAAATATATTTCACAAAAAATCAAAAAAAACAACCCCAAAACAAAAAACCCAAAACAATCAATTGACATGACTTCACAAGTTAATCTGTAAAAGTGTAATACTAAAAGAACAAAGAAAAACAAAGTTACATGATACATGTGAAGATATGACATCTGAAACTACCAGAGAAAACACAATGCATATACATAGACAAATTTATCAATGCATAAATAAAACTTTGATAATGGCTTATCAATACTGAAAACACTTAAAAAACTCTGGACTATTTATGCTCAAATTATCCCTGGAACCCAGAAAGATGGCCCGAATGAAAGAAGAAAAAATTTTTAAAGGACTTTCATTGCTCTTCAAATAAACTTACATATATCAGGCATTTTAATCAAACTATTCAAATAAAGAAAAAATATCTTTTATATTGAAAACAACTCTGAATATCTATTATGAGAATGAGATTCTAATCCTGAGTATTATTTTGCCTTGATATTCAATTCCTCACTGGACCCTATCAAAGAAAGGATACAGTAATTTTTTACATTAGCTGTATATGGATAGATACAATGTTAGTTTTATTAGAAATTATTTTGTAATTCAATTCAGTTGCAAACAATTATATTGTACCAACTTACAGTGTAACACTTTTTATACCTCTTCAAAAGTTATTAACTCTCATGAGTTACTTTAAACACAGCCATTAATAATTTTAAAACCAGGGGCAATATTTCTGACATTTAAGTTAAGAATCATAAAAATAACAACAGTTATTCAACACTAAATATTTTTCAACTGTTTTTCCTAAGACCATAAT
This sequence comes from Acanthosepion lycidas, assembly GCA_963932145.1. Classification (NCBI taxonomy): domain Eukaryota; kingdom Metazoa; phylum Mollusca; class Cephalopoda; order Sepiida; family Sepiidae; genus Acanthosepion; species Acanthosepion lycidas. Next base: position 9,311,635 of record OZ010607.1, on the reverse strand, counting down.
ACCATATTAATTGCAAGATTTGAAGTAATAAAACTAAAACTGTTGAATAGCAGTTTTAGTCATTTTTACCTCAACTCTTCCAATTAATATAATAATATTAAAGTATTTAAATACATTTGTTATTTCAGTCATTATATTTTGGCCTTCCATGTATAGACATGTCAATTTCCTCCTTTCAGACACAGGAACTTTTTTTTGTCATTCCTCTTTGGAGGCAATTGTAATTTTCAGGTGCTAAGTAAAGATTTATTCAAACTAACAAAAATAAGCTACTGAAACTGGAAGATTTTACTCTAAGTTTACAACAATTTTGATATGAATCATTTTATTGGTCTTAAGGAGGTGTGGGCATAAAGACTGAGTAATTTAAGGTTAAATATCTGGACACAGTCAATGAATGATTTTCATTATTTCTTTAACTTAATTTTGTTCATGTTTTATCACTTTTCAATCCAATTCTTAAGTCAGCATAAAAACAGTATAAGCACTTGATGAAACTTGAATTTGTGTTCAACATCCCAATTGCTGTTTTTTATGCTGCTTGCTGTAATAATCAATTTCACCAAAAATGTAAAATAAAATGTAGTTAAAAATTAATCATGAAATAATTTTGTCTAAGAATCTACTTAACTAAAGATGATTGCTGACTAAACAATATGATGTGAAAAGTTAAAGAAGTGGCTGTAGATTTGGACACTGTTTAACCAGAGGTTTCCATGGCTGCACTAAGTCATCATCCATGTAAGAGGAGCTCTTGGGATATGGGTTGAATGTTCTATTGTTACAAGAAGCTACCATATGAGTCCCTACTTATATTTAATATTACACTATTATAGAGTTAGATTACAAGTACTGGCAGTCTATATCATCTGATTTAACAGCCCAACAAACATCTCAATATAAAATCTTGAGATGTTTTCAAGACAATGTTTTTGTCTGTGTGAAAGAAAAGAAAAGAATGGAAGGGTGCTGATATGCTATGAAATATGCTGCTTAAAAAAAAGAAAAGAAAACCCTCACTACTCAAGATTAGAGAAAACTCAACCAGGAGCTTTATGAAGAAGAAAACCAGCCAAGAATTTAAAATAGCTGTTGTACTTACCCATGAGCTGGTATGGACTGGATCATCTGATGTCATGGATCATGGGACTTTCTTTTTCAGTAAATGCCAGTGGGCAAAGTCATTCAATAACATTCTTTTTTTTGTTTCAATGTGTAAACAATAAGAAGACGCGAGAAGTAGAAGGCAGCTTAGGGAGGAAGGAACTTTCAGACATCTGCTTTAAATCATGGAGAGATGACTGGTTGATTGAGTAAAGATCATTTCCCTAAAAAAGAAAAGAAATTAAAAATTTTTATTTTAGAAAATTTGATAAATAAAGATAGATAAAGAATTTATGTTTTGATAGTGGTTCAACATTTTTTTTTTTGACAATGGATCCTATTCACATTATTTAAGAAAGGCATTCTTTTATCCTAAGATTGTCTAAATGCTTTTCTTCCATTTTATTTTTTTACCCATGCACCTGTTTTTACTACATTTCAGAAAATCATCCCTCTCAATACTCCCACGATTGTTTGACTCAAAAGGTAGTAGTTTGAAGAATTGTAGTTTATAAAAAATATCAATATTTAAACAGTCTGAATGTCCCAATCTGTGATCCCAATCCTTATCAATGAAATCCTGGGATTTCCCCTTGGTTGAGTTCTTGTTTAAGAATCCCACCATGAATCAAGAAAACTACTATACCCCATATTTACTGGTTAATAAGATTTTTACAAGATTACTTAGTGGATTACTGCTCACTGTAATTCACACTGGCTCCAAGCTGTACAGTTTAAGACTTGATGATCAATCTCCTTTTCATAATCATCTAGTTTATTGAATACTGTGATATTGGCAAATAAGTCTAGTCACATGTGTAGAGTTGTTTTTAATTTTTGAAGAAAATAAATGAATTTATTTTAGCAGGTGTCAGTTTGGAAATGGGTTGTTTTGGGCATCAGTTATTTTTTCTAATATTCCAGAAAGACATGAAAATTAATAAAAATATAACAAAGATTTTTTTTATTATACAGAAAAGCAGAAAAAAATATATAGCTCATAATATAAAACAGAACTTGGTTTTATATATTTAGGCACCCTGATCTCCTCTCTTATAGTACCAGGAAGTGCTATTCAATGTCAATTAGCAAACATGACTCATACTACCATAACAGAATATCTGAGTCTTAAGTAGGGAGATCAGGCAGCTAATATACTGCTGTTTGTTTCATGTTAGTTTTCTTAAGATATTTTACTTTTAATAATTCTGCTTTTTAAAGTAGAATTGTTTTTTGTTTTTTTTACATGTGACAAGAGAGTAAATTGAATAGATAAAATCATATTACTCATGCCAACAATATCACATAAGAAAATAACTTTAATGTGTTAGGCAAAGTGCACAGACATGCTTATAAAGCTCTAAATTTTACTGACAAGTTTGAGATTAATAATTTTATTAGTTCCAGTGTGTGTTTGTGTGTGTGCATATTATATATATATATATATATATATATATATATATATATATATGCCAAAGGATGCAAGTACACTGAATAGCTTCAGAGTTGAGTATCTTGACACATTCAAAAGACATTACTGACACCAACAAACTACTAAATAACCAAATCATCATAAATAACTAATGAGACAATATCAATGTGAGTGTGTGTGTGTCCGTGTCCTGGGTATGACATTAAATTGCATATAGTGACAAGATTCTGGATTTGAAGTTCTGGAGAGTGAGCAGTAATTCCTTAGTTATCATTACTCTAAGGTGCACTGACTCAGAGAGGTTAGTATCATAACAGGGTGCCAGCCATGGTTCAAATAAGATTTTTTTTATTTATAGAAAACCAGATCAGTGACCTGCTTAGCCCACTGAGAGAGGTAGACTCTTAATCGTAAATTCATCCATCTAGAAAGATTCACATAAAAACTGTGACTTCAATTGCAGTCATTGATGTGGGTAATTTCTTTCTTTTGGATAAACTTTAGTTCAGTGTGCAGAGTACTTTTCCTCACTTCAAGCAAATTTCTTGTTAAAAGTATAATCATTAGAGGATCTGTGTTTAGAGCACAATGGTCTAGCTCAGATAAAAAAAGACAAACTCAATGAAAGTTTATAACAATATGGCAGAGAGTGTGGGTATCTGTCTTGGCTCAAAGGATGCATTCGTGCTGTGTACTGATGAAACTGAAATGATATGAAGGGACAGATATAATCACAATTGAGAAAGCAACACACACAATTTAAATCCACTGAATACTCAGATGGATTTATGAAGATTAAAAAAATCCTATTTTCTTTTTATACAGCCATTGCATTGAATTAGCAAATTGTAGGGCCACCTATTTATGCCTGACTGAGTAGAGAATCTATGAGAAGTTGTCTTTTTGTTGTTTACTGATATAGAAGTCCGAATAATTTATTAACTAATGACAATAATTCATCTTCAAACTTTAGACTGTATGAGGAGGATAGGAAGACACACTGATCAGAAGAGAGTCAAACAAATTATATTCATGAGTGGGTGTTGGGAAAAAGAGATGAATACTCTTCTAATCGGCAGGTGATGTATTTCAAGAAGCTCCAGTAGATGCAGAAAAACTGCTTATAGTACTGAATTCTCTCTCTCTCTCTCTATATATATATACTGTATTTTTCCTGTATATAAAACTTAATTAATAAAAATAAATAAAACAATAATATAGAAAAATTATATATTAAAAAAAAAAGTTATGGGATAGAGAAAAGATTTGTTTTTACAGTAGCTCTTAGCAACATTATATTTTTGTTTCACACTCAGGCTTTTAGCTTTTCACATAAAGGGGCCAATTTAAAGCTTCTCTTCAACATGTACAAATTGTTAGCATTATTATTCTTGCAATTTGTCCAATCAATCATTAAATAAAATATATGAATTGCTCATTTTTGGATTGCATTGAACTGACATTGGTGATAACCACCCTATATATAAAAGAATAAACAAAAATATATCAGTGGGGCTATTCAAAAATTTTCAGCCCAAGAAAAAATTTAAATATTAAAAAAAATCCGGTTTGTATATTTTGTCAGATTTGCTAAGTGTGTTAGAAAGAATTTTCAGCAATTACCTCCTTGAACAAAAACACAGTTACTACTCAATGCTGTACAACAATGTTTATATAGCCTCACCAACATGATACCCCACATCTCATTCCTGTTGCCTTGTGCCAAACTAAACTTAGTAAATTAGAAAATGTGTGTGAATATAACACACACACACACACACAAGGCTGTGCTGAAAAGGGATTCAAAAAACTTGCGGGTTATTTTGGGAAGTGAGTTCAGTTGATAACTTGTCAGAAGCAATTCTAATAAGTAAAAATAACTACATAAATAAAAACAATTGCAGGAATTCTAAACAAAGTGAGAAGTTAAAATTTTGTTTTACATCTCTTTTGTTCTGAGTTTCAACAATTGTGTGTTACCAGTTCTGCTTCTTTAATCTGGCAACCATGAGACCTGCTCATTGTCAGACCATATAAAATATTGTAAAACAGAAATTGTTCTGACAGGAAATAGAACAATATATTTTAATTCACATGTATAATGTGTGTGTTATACTGCTTTGTTGCCAGAAGATGGGCAAATTGCCTATCTTCCTATATCTGACTCTTCTGATGTAGTGGAAATAGAATCTTCCATTTTAAATTTGAGAAATAAAATGTCAGTTTATTCATGTCATAAATTATTTCTTAGTTCATAGGTAATTTTTTTTTAATGATTTCAGCCAGCCAAGACAATAAAGCCACTAAGACGCAAGGTGCTACTCAGTGTGAAGATTATGAGAAAAAGAAAAACATTAACGAGAGAGAACAATAAAAGAACAGAAATTAAGACAGAAGATAAGATTGACATTGCATTTAAATTTTTAAAGATCAAAGTTGATTGGAAAGCAAGGAACTTGAAAGTTTGAAACATGAGAAGTGTGAGGATATGGTTAGATCTAGCCATTTCAATTATAAAATGATGAAACCTTGTTGCCAATGTAGTACTGCATTTAATTTGTAAAGTTGAGGTACTAATGATGAAAACTCATCAGATCTGGTGAAAAAAGTTGTCTAGCACAGTGAATCAACATTCTGAGTAGCAAACCTAGTATATAATGTATAGTAATTTTCTAATTGCATTGTACTTATAAAATATTAGAAACAAATACTATCATTTTTGATGACACAGCTAAATATAAATTACAATAAATGAAAATTATTTGTGGAATAATGGCTTAGATTGAAAATAATTGCCGTTTCAGAAAAAAATTAATGCATTTAATTTTATAAACATCAAAAGCAGTTAAATTAAAGTTCTTTGCTTCAGTTTCAAATCACTGTCAATATTTTTTCTAACTACACATTTAGTTTAATAAATCAGTTGAGAAACTATTAAATTATGGTTTAAACTTTAACTTGAAACTTAATTGAAAGCCACGTGGTAAATTCAATGGTAATAGATTAAAGAGTTGTGAAACCCACACTATTTACATTATTCGAACTATTGTCCACATCTTTGTCGCCATATTTATTACGTTTTGGCCATCGTACGGACTGGCCTTCTTTCCTGTTGAAGACATTAGGTTTATAATACCCAGAAATTCAAACACAGATGTCCTCAAAGACACATGGCAAAGTGGATAAAGGCGTTGGTTAGATCCAGTGACAGGACCAAAAGAATACGAGTCGAGAATTTTCAAATGGAAATTAACAGGAGATAACTGATAACCGACATCCATTAAACATGGCAACAAAGATGAATACAATATGGGAACCAGTAATAAGGAGTGCCAGAGAAAAGCAATAACAAAAATTGCAATATGAGCTCTGGTAAATAAACATCCAATGATAACAGCAAAAATTGCAATATAGTCCAAATAGTGTAAATGTTAACAAGTAGTGTTAAAATCAAAACAATCTATGTTCGAGACTTAAAAGAATGCACCACATTTATCTGGCTATAAAGGTTCTACACAGTTGCATCATGGTGTGCAGTATTATTTGAAGTAACATGTACAACTTCAACATACAAGAGAGAGTAGGTTGGGTAGAGGGATTCAAATAGTACAACAAAGCGGTTTGTTGCATTTGGGAAATTTTTTGTACCAGCTTTGATAAAAAAACAAAAAACAAAAAATAATGTGGACTGGTATATAATGGGTTTATTGTGTATGATTTGGAGAAAGTCATTAGCATTCCAAATTTTGCTTAAACAAACTCCTGTCTGTTCTTGATATCGTCATTCAAAAGAATGATACACATTTTTGCTAATATTTGTGCATTTTTGTATAAATATTGTCTGTTGTTGATATTGTTACCAATAACATTTGGCCAATTCATTCTTTAACATTTGTTGTGAATATAATCCCTAAAAATATGAAGGGGGAAAAAAAAAAAAAAAGTTATTTTTTCTGAAAATGGTTGGTATATTCACAACCAATTTTCAGTTGCTTTTTCAAGATAGAGAAATCATATATATTATACACACACACACACACATTGTAACATACCTACATGATAATGGATATGTCCCCATTCATATAAATACAATAGTAAATACTGTATGTTGGCCTGCAATTGGATATTCATTGTGAAATTCACTTGAATCACTTCCAGTTGACTACTTCTATATGCCACTAGCAAATCTTGTGTGTTGTTTGTGCCCTGAGCATTATCGTTCATTACCAAACTTTGTTTGATTATTCTATTAACCTACCCTAGGTTACAACAATGTGTGTGTGAATATATATATATATATATATATATATATATATATATATATATATATATATATATTAATAGTAGTACTTATTGGAAAACCTCGGATAATTCAACTTGCAGATATGTCAGGCCAAATTGGTACCAGAGGAAAAAATTGGAAATAAAAAAAAAGAAAGAACTAAAAACATCAGAACAAGACAAAACAAATCACCAAGTGCTTAAAGTCCTTAGTGCAAATAAAAAAAAAAAACCCAAATGAGTAGAAAGACTAAAACATAGTGCCTGAAGATCCATTTAGGTGAAAGCTGTGGAGGACTCTTGGTTTGCCCAGCATCACAGTAGCTAGGGAGGGGTAGATGCGATAGGCATCAATAAACTACAGAACTCAAAATTGATCACTGCATTTAAGTATTGAATTAAGGTTTAAGCTTACCTTTTAAAAGTTCAATGATAATTCTTCTGCAGCTACTTAATTTAAAGACGATTTGATATATATAGATCCATATTTTCTGTAAAATTATTTTTATTTCATGGGTGACAAAACTGGACAATTTATAAGATAAAATATAACATAGATATGGGAAAATAGAAATTAGAATTAGTTATTCATCCAACATTTAAAGACGTAGAGAAACATAATAGGTAATCAAGTAAGACCCATATTATGGAATCTATATGAATAAATGCATAAGTGGAGCTCAATTCCCTCACAAATTCTGAGATTAAAAAGCCCCAGCTCTACTTTATAGTAATTTGTATTTACTCAACAACCAATGAAGTCAGGTTATGTCAGAGGGTCAGTTTCATGTGGGGAGCCCTAGCTCCCACAACCATCAGTTGTGCTGGCCTCAGTGTGAGCACCGATGCCTCTCTCTGGTGCAATGAGAGGGCATGGCCTCAGGCAGCTGTTCCCCAGAGCTGAGGACCTCCCACTATAATTTTCCTCAGTTGGAACTTCGTCCTTTGACAGAGCTGTCCCCAAGCACACACAGCCCAAAGACAGACACACAACTGAGAGATAATAATGATATATTTTCTATAAATAGAGTAATTTGTATTTATTCACAATCCAAACAGATAACTTATGTCCATCGTCTTTGTCATGTTGAATTGATAATGTTAATTATATCTTATGAATATGTCCCGAAGATGGTTTATTAGACCAAAACGTCCGATGTTGACATTATATTAACATTAAAACAGCATAATTGCATATAAGGATTTGTTTTTTTCTGTATATTTTTCTTCATATATATATATATATACACACACACACACACATTCATATATATATATATTTTATATGTGCAGTACTTAGTGTAAAATGCTCAATACTCCTGATAGAGATAGTTGTATGTACATACAACTGTGTGTGTGTGTGTGTATATATAAATATATATATTATATATATATATATATATATATAGATATTAGGTTCCTCTATTAGGTCACCTAAAAAAAAGCAGCATGTCACGATTAAAAAAAGGCTCATAAATCAACAAAAACAAAGTTTTGTTACAATATGTTGTTATTAATTGAAAGCTAAAGCATTAAATTTATTACTTACAATAAGTAACATATTCTAGTGTCTTTCAGACAGAAATTATATAGATTGGAATGTCAAATATATGCTTGATTTTTGTTTAATTTTCTTAAAAGCGGCCATTTTCTTAAATTTTAAGAAATTTGTAAACAAACAAAATTTTGATTTTAAATTTCTTCCTAAAATAAATTTATATATTTTTGACACGTTATTTGAGTAAAATTAGAAAATTTAAAGTTAAATTAATCTGATATGAAACAAACAGTACTTACTTATAGCATAAAAATTTGTATCCAAACATTTCTTAACGATGTGTCTGAATTTATCAAAGAAATCGATTGTGACGAGGTGATGACAGATTACTATGGATGATCAAAATTAACAAATTTTGCAAAGTAAGCGAACGCGGCTTTTTGTTTTTAACTAGTACTTTTTAAATATTAACATTTTTATTCAGCAATTATGTAATATCTATTTTTTATTTCATACTTTCTTAATTAGATAACAGTTTAAAGTTTTTTTATTAATTAGATAATTGTTTAAAATTTTTTAAGGATTATGTCATGTATACATTTCCATATGTAGAAATTATGAACGTTTTTTTCAATAAGATTTAAAAAAAAATTATTTTAAAAATATCCGGGGTCAAACGACTTATCTGCTTTTCAAATTTTGATTCGTAAATTTACTTTTTCATTAACGTTATCATTGCATTACGTGCTTGAAAGCAATAAAGAATTTTAAATGATTTTTGAAGTATTAAGAACAATGAAAAAAATTTTAAAAATGGGAAAAAAATTTGTAAAGAATACATTCATCGAAAAAATTTTATTTCTTCACAAAATAATGTCCTTAGTATAACATATTTACAAAAACAGGTGAAAGCTTTTCTAATTAATTAATGTCATAGTATTTTACATTTTTTTTTTTTATTTATCATTCAGAGCAGATTTTCTATGATATGGGGTACTGTTTTACAAAAAAAAAAAAAAAAACAAAAAAACTGCAGATTTACTTTCTACAAAGAGTCCTGTTTATAACTAATAAAACAAATCCCGGGCTTGAAGATTTAATTTCTCAAAATTTCATGAAGTGGGTGGAAACACGTTGAAAAAAACAAAAAAAAAACTCTTTTTAACAAGATTCTCAAAAAAAAAAAAAAAAAAAGTTTTTAAAAATAATTTAATTCATTTGTGAATAAGTCCTGAAAGTTTCATTAAAATCCAACAATTATTTGATTTTTGCAAGAATTTCCTAAATTGACGTGTGTTTTCCCCAGGAAAAGCGCAAAATAAAACAAATCTTTTTTTTAGGTCTTTTAACCAAATCTTTTTTTTAGGTCTTTTAACCAAAATTTTCTATACGCTAGAAAGGAGTAAAAAATTTCAAAAAATACTTAAAAAAAATACTTTAGTCTTTCCTCATCATAACAACAGAAACATATTGATACAAAATTTATTGATTTATGGACCTTTTTTACATTGTGATATGCTGCTTTTTTGCGTGACCTAATGGAGGAACCAAATAGAAATGCATATATTTGGATATATGTAGATATGCATATGTGTTTTTTATATATATATATATATATATATATATATATATATATATATTACTTTTATGTTTGTGTGCATATT
>OZ010607.1:9250701-9283201 GCA_963932145.1 Acanthosepion lycidas | reverse complement strand
ATATATATATAACATACACATACATATACATATATTACACATACATACACATATATATATATATAACATACACATACATATATTACACATACATATACATATATTACACATACATACACATATATTACACATACATACACATATATATATATATATATAACATACACATACATATATTACACATACATACACACATATATATATATATTACACATACATACATACACATATATTACACATACATACATATATATATATATATATATATATACACACATAATCCCAAATAGTATAGCATGCCGTTTCCAAATTAATGTGGGGTGAATTTTGATGGTTCTCGTTTTCTTTTGATCATGCCCGACTGACTTAACTACACTTTGCTTTCAACAAAATCAAACCCTGTATAAGTATTATATATATATATATATATATATATATATATATATATACGTACAAATTGGGTGAAAAGTAAGTAGGTATTAATTAGGTAATAAATACATATTCTTATTACAAATATATTTAAAAAATTTATTCGTTTTTACATGTAATAAATAATATGTAAGTAAATCTTAAATTTGCTGTCACCTAATTTCCTCAAACAGCCAGGGATTGAAAAAAACAACCTTTTGAAGGATTTCATCCAGGATACTATGGAGAACTTCCTGTATCAATATCTTTAAGTCCTCCAGTGTGTGTGGTTTTGTCTTGTACACCTTCACTTCTCTGTAATCCAATAGTTAAAACTCTCATGAAGTGAGATCTGGATACCTGGAAAATGTTGGTCTAAACATGCATGCACAGTAAGCGCAGAATGGGGTGGTGCACCATCCTGTATGAATATCAGGTCACCAACGTTATCTCAGACAGACACTGTGGGCCACACATAATTTTCGAGCATCTAAAGATAGCTGTCCACATTCATGGTGTCACGCAGAAGATATGGGCTGACGACTCTTTTTGTCGTCATTCTTCACTTGATGGTCATTTTTGATGAAACAACCAACATGGAATACAGTCACGTCACTCCAGAGGATGTTTTGAAACAATTCAGGCCAATCTTCATGTCAACCTAGCATTAACTCTCCATATTCCATTCTGTAGTCACGGTCCTCTGGTTTTAGCTCCTGCATGTAAATAAGAAATCCCTATTAGTGTTGTCTGTTTAAAATAATGTTTTTGTTATGACTTTAGTGATACTAAAAATTCTATAAGCAATTTCTAATGCCTAGTTATTTTCCAAGCACCCACCCTATATATATTATAAAATATTAGGAGATCGGCCAATTTCGCTACCTTGGTTTCAAACTTTCGGTATCTTCTGACAAAGAAAGGTTGAATCCATGGTAGCAGAATCGGCTGGTCTAATTTTTTTATGCTTAAAATCTCTGTATGCCCAATTTTTATTTTTTCATATGTGTATTGAGCACTTTTAATACTACTGTTTCCTGGTCTAATTCAACTTTGACCATTAATTTTTTTTTTTATTATACCTGTGTGTGTGTGTGTAACAAAATCAGAACATTAAATTATTATATGTGATGCTGTTTGGAGTATCATGTTCATTTTGGCTGTTATACACATCATCCTCAACTTTATACAATTTCAATTGAAACCCTGTATTTAATCCATGCCAGTAGATTGCTTTCATTTCACTTTTCATGTTTAGACGATACTGCACGTAATTTAATACTTCAAATTATTCTCAGTCTTATTCACATATCTGCTTCTTCCACTGAATCCAGAGTATATGTGACTATGGCATAGTTAATATATCTGGTACCCTAGCATTCAAGTCTTTAACATGTTGGCTTTGGACTGTCATGACAAAGTGTGTGGATACAACTGAAAGAGGCAATGCTGAAACAACATAGGCAGCGATACAGTGAAACTCCTGCTATGGTACCTCCACCGGGCATCAACTGCTAACTGGATGTTAAGCAGTGATTATTAAGAACTAACCTGTACACCAGAATAAACAAATCAGTCATCCAGGAAAATAATTATTTCTTGAAATGGATAGCAAGAAAGAAACTTTCCAAGTTAAATGTATTATCAAACCTTTCAAATTAAAAGGCAACATCAGCCTCAGTAAATGAACTCTCCTGAGATTAAATAAACTGAACTTTTCTGTCTCCGTCAGTGCTTTTGTAAACTGACCAAACCATTGATGATAGAGTTTGATTCCAATAACAATATGCTCAGCTGCGGTGGTAAAGCAATGATAAAATGATAGTAGCAGATAGGAAAACGCGAGGAGGGTAACCGACAAAACAGTGTCACACGTCTAACCTTCTCATGAGCAAAAAACCCAGTGCTCAGAAACAATACAGCTGAGGACCGACCATGATTTGCATGTGAATGACGAGAAGATTTTGCGTTAACTGTTCGAGACCGCCTGGCATAAAATATGGGCGCTGCCATTTCGGTTCTTTTTACCTCACAGATTCGCGGGCGTTTCCGACGTAGGTCATTTTCCCAATTTTCCCAACATCAGCTCCTTGTATCCCCATAAGGCAACACTTCTGCCATTGCTATAAGAGAGGAGGATTAGTGTTAATTCCTGATTCCTGGGGCATACTAATGAGGATTTTTGTTACCAATCCCATGAACAGTTGGCATTCCCACTTTAAACATAATCTTGTGTCTTATTCTAATTGAGATAGCATGCAGGTATATACTATCTTTCAGCAATTACCTGATGAACCTATGTTACTATGAATTAGGAATAATTTTTCTGAAGAGTGTTATTTACCTGCTTAAGATTCGTAGCAGACACACTTAGTCTCCTCTTTTGCATATTCATCAAAGTGGCCACCTAAACAGAGTGAGTGAAGTTATAAGAGTTGGAAATGGACTATTTCTATATGGAGAAAACAAACTAAATGATCCCAAAATAAGTGTGCATTTGTCTGGCATAGCTGAACAGCTTTGTTGGAAATAAGCAAAGATAAGCTGAAAAAAGAAAATGTCACTATATAATTTGGTTTGATTTTATCAGATGAAAGGTAAGAGGTAATTCATTCCATTTAATTTTTTGTGCAATTTACAATGATCAGAAAATACCGACATTATAAGTGATTTTGAACATGAGTATTTTGAGTTTAATAGTGAAAATATACAATTACCAGATCTCATCATGGCACTTATGCTGTTAACCATTTGCAAATTTTCAGAGATGCTCATTTAGACATGTCTATTATTAATGAATTAACCTATATCAATATGAAATTAATTCTAAAGCATGCTTTGATTCAGAAATTAGTGAATGAATCAGAAAAAACAAAACAAAAAAAACAAGAACAAGAATAACCTTAGAGATTTAACCTGCTTCAGTGAGATGGTTAAAATATCAAAATGTTTTATTTGTGACCTGCATTTCCAGTGGGCCTGTAAAACCCAGAAGGAAAGTAGTTCTGAATATATTCACTTGACAAATGAATGGGAAAATTGTATAATACTGAATACTGGTTGCTCAATAACAGTTTGCAGTCATGAGTGTCTAGAAACATATCTGATTTCTCTTGGTGATTTCCACCATCCATAGATTAGAATAGAAACTTCTACTTTTACCTTTGGAGACAGTAACATCTGTTCATCATTGAAGTATAACTTTATCAATGAATTGAGAATGTACTTTTGAGTACCAAACACGTGTCCCCACTTATTTAGACCCACCCATTCACTCATTAAATTTTGTCTGTTTAGTCACCCTACTCAATGATTTGTTGAAAAAATGTTTTTGAAGTTACTGTGGTGAAAATTCATTGCATGAGTTTCAGTGTTTGATTCATTTAAACTATAAACTCTTTAACATGACATTTAAAAGTAGTGAATGACAATTTGCAAGTGTAACAAATGGAAAAAAATGTGAAAGAAGAACTGGAACTACTTTGAGGGCCATTTATTTATATTGTAATTTTGGCTAGACTCCATGAAAATATTTTTGAATTTATTGAAACATTCTACTTAAAGAGTATGATGGACTTATTTTTAGTTTTATTTATTTGAGGTCTTTGACAGACTTTTCCAACCACATAATTTAGTTTTTAGATTTTTTTCATTTGTTCTACCTAATCTGTCCATTTATGAACTTGTCCTTTTATTTGGCACCAAAAAGTAAGTGATGTACAGGTGTTATTGAGTAATATTCCTCTTTTAATGAACTCTAAGTCAATGAAGAAAGTAAAATTGCAGAATTTTGATAATGATACTGTCCAGGATAGTGAAAAAACTACTTAAAGTTGCATCTGTTATCTTTAAGAGGAGGCCAAGTATTATAAGCTATAATTATGCTGTCCACTGATGCTGAATTAAAGAAGGTTGCTTTGCAATTGCATAAATGTTTTGGGCACCCATCAAACTGAAAAATTCATTGAAAAAAAAAAAAAAAAAAAAAATTAATACAAAACACAGAATAATTTCAAGTTATTAAAAAAAGAAATTGGTTAGTTATTTATACAAAATAATAAAAGAACCAATTTTCATTGAATTGTAAGTATCCTTTTAGCAACAAATTTTTAATGAAACAATGTCTGTATGGGGGAAATTTTATTGTCTAATTATTGCTGATCTTGGCACTAGATTTTGTGCAGCAGCTGTGATTTGTGATAGACAATCAAAACAATAAAGCTTTTTTTTGTGCTAGATATTAACCTTTGGCCCATCTTAAAAAGTTGTCAGGCAATGGTTGTGAATTGAACACTGAGATACATCAATTGAATGAAGCATTTAAATACAGGCATAATGCGTATAGCAGCTAAAATGTCCCTGGAGCAATGGTGTTTAGAAAATAATGAATGCTGTAATTGCTGACATGGTTAATAAGATTCTTGTTGATACTGCATGTTATACTGATGTTGCACTTTTTGGCTGGTATCTGCTTACTATGCTTTGTCAAATTTTATTAGATTTTTTGCCTAATAAGTTTTTGGATAAAATCTTATGTGCCTGCATAAGAACAAGTTTAATCATTAATCATGGTAGAGAGAAATTAAATGCTGCAACACATAATTTCTCCATTGTAAATTCAGCAAGAAAATGAAGCATTTAATATGCAAAGTGTACCTGCTTAAACTGTTAAGTCACAATGAGGTGTACGTTTTTTTTTTTTTTTTTTTTTATTACTGTTAGTTCACCCAATACAAAATCCAAGGGCCACTCAAGTTTATCAAAGAAACACAAATGGAATGGGGATAGCTTGCCACATGAACATAGCATAACGGGCCCTAATTATGAAGATCTGAGCTAGTGGAACTAAAGACTAATTCATCTGAACATGTACCATAGTAATAGCATTTCTATGGTAGATGTAGTAAAAGGCTGGCAACATTTCATCCATGAGATAAGGGTTGCAAGGTGGAGAATAATTCACCACTCACAAAGCTAAGGACACATATTTGAGTTCTATCAAGGCTAGACAGTGAGAATTGAGCAGCACTAACCCAGAACTGGATATGATGGAAAATTAGTTCTTACCAAGGAGACACATACATTAGTATTCACACTTATGCCTTAGTTAAAGATTTGGATGTTAATCATGATCTCTGTTAAATCTGACTCAAATGAGGTTTTAAATTGTAATGAATGGCAAAATAATTCTTCTAGAGGAGGAGGATAATGTAGTTCAAATTAACCAAGTGAAAAGCAATTGAAGTTTCAGTTGAACAATGGTTTCAATTCTGATACTGGTGAGTATATATCTGGCTCAATTCTGAGTTGAGATGGGAAATCCAATGGGAAATATAACTGCTACATTTTTAAATATGACTGACATTATCTGTGAAAATCTCATGGTTTTCTTATTTTTTGATGAATTATAATTCTTAAGTTAATGACTGAATAAGCTCATTGCAAGTTCCATGACTATAAAATGCCCATGAAAATTCCCTTATTACATCATTAAAAATTCAAGCTTAACAACTTTAACAAAATATGGCAATAATAAGTATGAATGCAGTTCATTAATTAAAGAGAGTATAAATGAAAAGATTCAAAATTGACAAAAATTTCTATTTCACTGAAATGGGTGTTAAATGCATGAGAGCTTTAGTGCATCCTTTTTATTGATTTTCTATATCTAATGTGGAACAACACCTCTGTCATATATTTTTCTTCCATCTGTTTTTGGAATCAAAATGGAATTGTCCATTATTTATTTGAGGTAATGGCAGGATGCAACACATGCTAACAGACGAACAAGTATAATCATAATATGATTCCATTAGCAATACTAGTAGGATTACTTTTAGTAAATTTAGCAAATTGAAAGTGGTACAGAACAAGAGCCAATGTAGAAGATGGTTTGTGTATGAAAAGGTAAAAGATGGTGTAGTTATGACAAAAACTAAGCTTGTAGTAAGAGGCCTTGAGGAATATACAACCAGTACCTACAAAGATATTCCCACTTATTCCAGAGTGGCAGTTCATATGTCATTTTTCTTTACTACTTCTAACCAGTGGGTGTGTCACACTATACATATAAAAAGCTGCATATTTGTAGGGTGACAGTTTTGAACAAAATTTTGACCTCTGACTTCTGCCTTAATTTCTTTTAATGGCAAGTTCTGGATACTGTGTATGTGATTCAGTTAGTGTATGTTATTAGGTTGGTGCAAAAATAATGACGTAATAATGTCGTTTTTTGATGTATTTTTTTAACGTCAAAAAACAACATTATTACGTCATTATTTTTGCACCAACTTAATATATAAGAGTCAAAAATGAATCAATGCTCCTTTCTGTGAAAATATATTCTTTGGATAATTTTATTCTACAACAATGACAAGGTTGAAAGAATAACTTGTATTTATATGGATGGTTTTCTTTCTGTTGGTACCAGAATGTTTAAAAAGTCTATTATTAATAGGTTCTTGATTAGAGGTTTTACATCAACATTTAAAAAAAAAAAAAAAAATATATTGGATTTAAGATTATCTTTACAAATGATGGTTTAACAATGGATCAACTTCAATATACATTCCTATCATCATCGACAAGCAGTTCAGAAAACTAGTGAACTGTTCAAAACAGAGAATATACAAGTCTATGATAGATCAGTTAAATTGGTTAGCTACACATACCAGACCTAATACTTTGATGGCTATTATTATTTAAATGTGTCCTATAACAAACATAGCTACTGTGAATGACCTGTGGATTAAAATTAAGCAAATTAATCAATCATAGTTATCCATGCTAGCTTAGTTTGTTTCTCCTTTTTAAAGCAAAATATAAAATCTTGTTCAGGACACAAATCTGTTGTCCTAAATATTGGACATCAAGAAAAAAATTCATCAAACTTGTCTGCAAAAACTATAGCACTGCTTAACTGTGCTGAAGTTGATGTTTACATTGCCAGTATAATAAAGGGAAGTAGCAACTTGTCCTGAGCTAAAAATAAACTGTATCATAAACAATAAAAATCTAATAGAAACATTGTATTCTAAAAAATGTAGAAGATAAAAGCATGCAATTAGATATGGCAGTGATTAAAAATATATTAGTCAGAGGAGAGAAAAACAAACAATGTAATCTAGGTATCTACATCTCAACAGATTGTTGACTGCTTGACCAAAAATGATGTATTGATAGAAAAATTAAAAGGTGCTACCAGTGTGAAGAAACAGTAATACTTTAATAATGTAATAGTTCTTAATAGCATTACAAAATAAATTGTTGAAATAGTATTATACAATCTTCCAAATAAGATGATTTTTGAGTGGTACAAGTCACAACCAAGAAGAATGACACTGAAGAGAATATTCATATAAAAATAAAGCTTCTTCACATTCTGCAAAGCTGACTATTGTCTGCCTTGACAACAAGGGAAAAAAAAAAAAAAAAAAAAAGGAGGTGAGAAGCAAACCTGGACCTTTGTACCCACAAATTTTTTTTTTTTTTTTTTTTAAAATGAAGTGCCAAAAGGACGGTTTTTCCATTGACACCACTTATTTGAACTACTTTCACCCCTCTGCAATGTTTATTGTTTTAAAAAGTTAGGATTAAAATTGTAATAAAACTGAAACATATGATGAAAGTGAATTTAGACATTTTCTTTGTTCTTGAGAATTGACAACAAAAATAATAAACACAAATTGTTTATTGGAATGGTTAGCAATTGATTCAAACTTTATAAAATGGTAAATAATAAGTATTTCCTTATAGTTGGTTCACATATTTTAATAATTTAGTAAATGTTTATAAATTTATGAATAAAGCATTTTCATATTTACTTCTTTATAAATTGGTAAATGATAAATATTTTGTCGCATAAGTTAACTGTATTAGTTTTTACAATGTTGTGAATATAAAATTCTTCTAAATAAACAATCTAATAAATAGTGTTTAATATTTTTGTTGTCAATTTTCAAGAATGAAAATGTATAAATTCACTCATCATATGTTTAGGTTCTATTACAATTCTAATCATCACTTTTTAAAAGAAACAACATTGCTGGGGAGTGAAGGTAGTTAAAATAATAGCAGTGTCAATGGAAAAACTGTTCTTTTGACAAGAGTTTTTTTGTGGCACAAATGTTTACCAAAAAAATTTCCAGTAATACCACATAAATGGAATGGCTCCTAGTCTCTCAAATGTATATGAATATAGAAAAAAAAAGCAATATAATCTGATGCAAGTCAAAGTAGTAGAAAAGTTAATAAAATCAATAAAGGTTATAGAATATTGGTATGGTAATTTACCCATGCACACATGGACTTTCCCAGCTATAAATAGGAGCAGGTACTGCCTTTTGGAGAGGGAAGTTTCCAGCAGTCAGCTCTGACAGTCGGACTGAACATTCTTGCTGTAACACTCTCGTTTGTATACGTTTGTATTACTGTTTCTGTTAATATTTGTTTAACACAATTCCTCTGTCTCTTTATTTCTGGCCCTAACAAGGTCACAACAAATATCAAGGGACTCATATCAATATTATATTTTTCTATGGATTATACTTTTGAATTTGTTGCACTTTATATCATAAAACCCGACATCCTTAAAACAAGTTATCAATATTTTTTTTTACTAAGGATAGTTAAATAGTTAATAAGCTAAAACTTACATCAAATATTACTTATATATAAATATAAGTACATCTTGAAATTTTTACCAACATCAGTTAATTAATGACAATGGCGTGATTAGCCATTACTTTGAGGAAATATACAGCATTCAATGACCAGTTAGCATTACTGTTGATTAACATTTATAGAATCTTTCTCTTAAAGCAGTTTTTCAGGAAAATAAGTTTCTCAAGTCCATCACTCTTTATTATATTGATTGGGGGGGGGTCCTTCCAAAACTTATGTTTAATGTTATGTGGAAAAATCAATGTCTTATGTCATTATTTTCTTTTTGAGTTACATGTAATATCTAATTTAGTTACTGCTGCTGTTGTAAATCTTCAATTGATGTGGTTTCTATTATTTGGTAAAGTTCTTTGTGATTCTGTAGTGTCAATCTACACAATCTGATAAAGGACAGCCCCTATTCTAGACCAACAGGATCATTCACTTAATCCATTTTTAATCATTGATCTGAGAAAATGATTGTATATAGTTGATAGTTTAGACATTTCTGAACTAGTTCAATGCCATGCATGATATCCATATGAGACACTAGATCTGACAAGGCTATTTAAGAAGATAACTCTTAAGTTAAGGTCTCATTTTTTGTAGCATCTTGGTGTTGAACAAAATTATCCCAACACCAGCTGTTTCTGAGTTCAATTTCCTTATCTCCTACACTAAATTGGTTATAACTGATTCATATACTGAGGTATTTAAATATTTAGTATCTATTAATTCTACATTCTGAATTTTTATGACTGATTCATGGTATGTGTAATCACAGATTTCATTCCAATCCCAGATCATAGATTTGGAATGTTTTTCTTAAGTCCTTGTTCTTGGAACACTACTTTTTGGTAAAGAATGTTGATTTTTTTTTTTTGTGTTCAGGATTATTCTTATTCCAAATTTGAATAGTTATATCATCATCAAAGCCTTCTTCATCACCATTGGAAAGCTGTTTTTTATTATTAATTTGGGATGTAGTATGGAATGTTTACATGATGAAGTCTAATCTCTTCATATCTGTACTTGAACATGCACAAAGCATAGTCTAGGACAAGATTAAATAAACTGGGACTCATTTCCTCTTTGTTGTACTTCTGATGAGGTTTGAAATGAATCAGTATTTCAGGTCTCCAGACATTTACAACTTTATGGATCAACATAATTCCTGAAATCAAAACAGTTAGTAGTTAGAGCTTGGAAGATGGTTTCTGATGAATGGGATCATATGTTGCCGAGAGGTCAGCATAGCAGTAACACAATTTTCTGTTTGATAGGTAAGCAATTTCCTGGAGTTGCTTGATGGCATGTATATCATCACTGCTCCATTACCAGAATGAAAACCATACTGTCATTAGAAGTTGACTTTTATAAAATGATGAGTCTAGTAAAATATTTATTAGTACTTTCACCATAATGGATCCAATTAAGATAACTCTGAGGGTCTTTAGGACCACCTTTTTGTTTCCTTATTGTATTGATGTGCAATATACCCTACTCCTTTTGATTCCAGACTTTCTTTATGAAACTGAGAAACTTGTTTACATCATTTACAATCTTCAGACTTATCTTCATCGTTATTGCCAGATTCACAGTGGCAATAAAAATGAGGACAACAGTTTGAACAATGTAGATAATTACAATATCTCATCTCAGAAATGTAGACAGATATTGAGAAACTTCTATTTTAAAAATTCAACCTCAATGTCAAGTGAAGTTTTATTATTTTTAGTTTTTTTTCTTCATCACTTGGTTCATTGTTTAAGCTTGGAAGACATACTTTGTAATATTTGTATATTCATTGATAGATATTCTATTTCCACTGGCCTCTTCAGATTGGTGTGGTCAGGATTGAAATGTGACTTGACATATTTTTTGAGACTTATTTAGGTTTTGATTCCATGATATTTTGATTTTTTTTTTTTTTGCTATTCTCCATCTTACAACACAATCTATACTGTTTAGTTTTTATTGATTTGGTTTTCAATTTCCAAAGGATGTTCATTTCTCAAATCATTAACTAGCTTTCTTTCTTTATTTTTTTAATTTTTTAAACTGTTTAGTGTCTCCTTTCCATTTTTTCTTTTCTGTTTGTTTCTTTTTATGATTAGTCTTTTTATTCTACAGAAAGATCTGTTTTTTCATTTTGTTACTGGTCTCACACATTTCAGTTAAAGATATCATTCATCGATTTTGTTGGGTCAAAATTGAAAAATATCCATTTAGTTTCTAGTTTATCACAAAATGCAACCTTTACATTTTCATTTATTAGAGCTTGGACATTACATTTAGGGAACTATTTTTTTGGCTGGTGTTATCAGAAGTCTGTGATCTGATTCAAAGCATAAATTATATACTCTAACATCGGTTACAAATTGCCTAAGCTAAGAATCTGAGGTCAATAACATTTTGGGGTTATTTTATCTGGGCAATAAAAATTGGTACAATGTTTCACAGGATGATCAAAACCATGCATTTAAGATGGAATATCTTTTTAATAATAATTTTTACATTGCTGTTTGAAGATTCTGTGTTAAAGGGTGATGTTTTTCTATTTAAGGACTAGTGACATTCAAAAACACTTGTAGTATTAAAATCTCTTAATGCACAGTTTTTTATTACACACAGTTCTGTAACTGTAGAAGTTATCTCTTTTGGAGACAACATTTTTTTCAATTGGTGCATAGACTGATATCAATTGGATGTTACAGTTAAGCACAACTATATCTACAGCCATCAGTCTTTCTGAGAGGTGTAAAATATTGTCTATTACAATACCAGATAATTTGTCTATTGCAATTTCAACTCCATATTGTCTTTTCTCCTTCAGGCTAATCCAATAGAAATTGTATTGTAAGAGTGAAATGGAGTCACTGCCAAGATGATGTTCCTCATGTACACACACACACACACACAAAAAAAAAAAAATAAAAAAAATCAAGGTTTGCATTGTTTATCCTGAAATAATCTGATTCTGATTGGATGTTAATTTGTTTTATTTTCCATTTGAAAAAAAAATGTTATGCTTATTTGATCTTTCACTCAATTTTTTTATTTTATTTTATTTTGAAAACATTGAATTGTATAGTGTACACATATGTATGTTTTTATTTGTGTATGTTTTCTTAATATATAAAAATAAATACTTTTAAAACAGTGAGTGAAGTAGAAAACATTTCTTTAAATAACTCAGCTAAAAGAAAAGTGATCACAAATAACCTTAAAAAAAGAAAAAAAGAAAAAAAAAGGTTTGGAGCATGTAGAGAGATTGTACCAGGTGATCCAAGACACCTGACACTAAGAAAGTAGGTGACGTGTATTAATGTTTGTAGACGTGCCAAGGACAACAACGATGAATCTATTCACAGTTGTGTCACATGCAGTCATTAAGAGGCCATCTAAAAATACAAGTTCCAGAGTCGGTGGTGAAATGGGGGGGGAGGGGTAGGAATAATAATAAAAAAAATGTTGAAAGCTAAATTAACATTTGGAGTGCATATCAACCAAACATTCTGGAAGGAAAACAAAGATTCAGAGGCGAGAGACTTGCAAGGAAGTGGGCCAAAGGAGTTGTGAGCATTATACTTTTATGAAGAGAGAGAGGGGAGAGAGGAAAAAGAGAGGAGAGAGAGAAACTTTTCCCAATACTTAATTGTTACACCCAGTAAACAAATCTCTCTTGATAAGTGTACATGCAATAATCCTAATTTTTTTTCATTTTTTTTATTTAACATCAACACCAAAGCTGATTAACATCTGTAAGGTCAAGCGTTTGATAAAAAAAAATAAAGTAGAATACTGACAGCACCTATAGCTAAAAGCTAACCTAAACAATTGGTCACCAAGCAAATGTTATGTACCAAGAATATCTTATTAATATTTACTAAAATTAACAGTACATGACTTAGAAAACTCAAAAAAGTAGTAGTGGTGTTTGAAAAAATCTTGTTTACCATTTCTCTACAGTAAAGTCTGAACTATTTACTATGCCTAGTCTGACACAGGGCCAAAACTAATGAGCACCCAGTGAGAATTTGTGGTTTTATGTTCAGTAAATACTGAGCAACCCTTCCATAACAATGACTACACAATTTCGTAAGTTTACTCTTTACTGGATGTTCATTGTGGTTGTGTCAGACTAATTTAAGATTAGTAATTTATGAAGATGTTTAAGTATGTCATAGTTGTGATTAATGTTTAGTGAATTCTACTTCACTTAACAGCCTTGTGATATACAAAGGTGCAATAAATGCCTCAGTGAAAACAATTTCAAATTTTGGTCAGACAAATAAACACTACTTTTGAAACATACTTTTCAGAAAAAGATTTCGTTTTAAATTTAAATGACCTTTCTAATTTTCTTATTTTGTCATTGTTAATTGTAATCCTATTAAAGAGAGTATTATTTTTCATTGTAAGATTTTTTTTAAAGATAATATTTCAAATTGGATGATGTGATATACCTCTCCTTCATTTGAATATCTCTCTTTTTAGTGTTGATATTGATTTTTCAGCTTAAGTAGTCAAAACTTTTCTTGAAGAAATAAGGTTTATCTTCTCATGGATTCTACATTGAAGAAAACTGAAGAATGGATCAACCAAAATGTTAACATCAAGAGCACAAAGGAGAGTTCAAGTGTCCAAACAAAATTTCAAATATATTCAGCATAAAATGAGAATGCCTTTCCTACTTTACCTGTAAAGCCACAAATGCCATTTATTACATAACATCCCCCTCTTGATCTACATGCCACATGTTCATTTTCTCTTCTACATACTGATGCACCTAAACTCTGCTTTTTAGGGATGTTACATAATTTCTGGAGAAATTCCTATTAGTCTTGGTCTACAAATGTTAGAAAAAAAGGAAGAGTAGGAGAATAAAAAATGAAAATGTTGGCACTGATGATGCTAATAACTACTTCATAGCCTTTTATCATATATTCAAGCTTCTCAATGTTGTTTTATGGTATACCAACTTTAATAGAAATTGATCACAGAACCTAGCAGAATATTTTTTTCTTTTAAAGAAAGAAAGAAAAAAATATAAAAAAACAAACTGAATGATTTGTATTGTTAATGCTCATTAAGTATCAAAAAAGGTATGCAAACTGGACATCTTGTTCTTAACTGTAAACAGCATAGTCAACTCCCATAAGTACAAATACTTGACCTTTCTTTAAAACCTAAAATGAACTGTGTTCTTCCATAAACTAAAACTAAATTCTGGCTCCTGCTTCCATTAAATTCTAACAAACATCAATTACCATTATTTATAATTTAGAAAAAACTAACACCATATTTCTTGTTTGGGTCAATGCTTTAAACAATTGATTCTCAGAGGCTGAGCTCAATCCTCCCTTTAATTTCCTCACACCCACTCACACTTTGAACTGTCATTTAGCAATTTATTTTTCAGCATTATACACATAACTGAAATTATTTCCCATTTCCTCTCCTGTGAGCCAAAAGCATCTTGTTTGAGACTAACTATTTTAAATGGTTCATCAATGACCTGATGTTCAAGATTTGGGATGTAACTGTAGTTATTTAAAGAAAAATAAAGTAATATCAGATGAAATAACTGTCTTTATTCTACAAAAAAAAGTCCTGAGTTAATCTTTCAAAGAACCAGAATGCAAGGATTGTTACCCTCCATCCCATATTAATGAAAATAAAAATAAATGGATCATACTTCTGATAATACATTCAGTGGGTGTTGTAATATTTTTCATCTGATGAAGAAGAAATTAAAATAGATGTTTGGTTACATTTTAGGAAGTGACCTTGGCTAAAAATGTTTCAATACACCATCGATTCATAAATTTTTTTCATAGGCTGTGCATGTGTGCTTATATGCCTGAGGGGTACTAAAAACTTATTGGCTAAACCTATTTCCTAAAATTTAACCAAAATACTAAACATCATATTTTGGGGGAGAAATGGCTTCTTTGTTGAGCCAAGAATTTTTCACTATCCAGTTTGTAAGAATATCAATACTCACATTTACCATTTTGAATTTAAGAGTTGTGAAAAAGAACCAAATAAAAATTAAATATCATATTTAAGCTTTTTTATTTTTAACTTTGAAGCTTTCCAATTAAAATTCTTGCTATTTATTTTTAGACAATCATTCTGATATTTTTCATCTTAATTTTATCAAAATTAGTTCAAGGATTAAAAATAAAAGTCACTGGGAAGCCGTTTAAACAGTACAACATCCACCTGGCTGCACACCTCTCCTGAAAACAAAAACTACATTAATTAGTGACACAATTTCATTAATCAGATATTTCTGTCAAGCATAATTTTTTTTTTTTTTTTGTGTTCAATGTTTTTTGGGCCAAAATGATACCCCCCACCACTTGCATCTCTTTTTGGGTTTTCTTTTTCTTGCTTTCTAAAATACCAAACAAAATTGCTAATGATATTACATTTATAAATAGTGATCAATAGTGGAATGGGTGGTACTGGTTGAATTATAATTATAAAATGTAAGAGCAAGGAAGGAAAAACCTGTTGTCAGTGCCGTTCCCCGCCCCTTAAACTTGTCCTATAAATATGATAAGGCAGTTTTATTTTTACCAGAAATAAACCGGGAGAGAAGAGCCTATTATAATAAAATAAGCTATAAAAATTATATGTAAGTGTTTGTATGTATATATATATATATATATATATATATATATATATATATATAGATGTATGTATATGTATATATATATAAATAAATGTGGAGAAACTTATCACTTAACTATTGATGCTCTTTCCTTACCTTTTGATATTGAGCACTTTATGACAAAAAAACTGCCTGCCTAAAATGCATTTCCACCAATAAGCTACAGAAAAAAACAGCAATTTTGGCACCTAAAAACCTTTATAATTTAATAAATAATATATATATTCCTTATAAGACACTGTGTATAGAGAGAATGCGCTTATACATGTGTGTGTGTATGTATATATATATAGAGAGAGAGAGAGACATAAACAAAACTGCTTGCATGTGAACCTTACACAGCATAGGAAGTGTGGATGTGTATACTAATTCCTTATAATAAGATAGTATGTATATATGGAGAGGGAACATGTATGCTGACAAAACGAAAAAAAAATGGAACACACAGGGGTCATTAAAAGATAAGAATATAGATATCTTTCTCACCCTTTCTCAGACCAGTCTTAATTGTTTTATTATCCTTTATGCTGAATTCTTTCATTGCCAGTTCAAGAAAGACATTTGGGTCAGTAACACACAAAAAAGAGAATGTCTAATATCGAGAATATTTAACATGGAAAAAACATAAGAAAAATTAATTCCTTTTAATAATATGTGGAAATATCCACTCTTTGCCTGATAAAGGTCACAAGACTGGAAACGCGTATAGCAAAATTATGGAAAATAAAGCATAATATATATTTTTTTTAAATTCATGTTACAACCAAAAACGTTTGCAGTTTCGCTCTTTTTATTATACACACTTTTCTCTCGTTGGAACTACTATAACCTCTTCCCTTCACACACACACACATATATATATATATATATATATATATAATTATTTATATATTATATGCACGGTACTTATTAGAAAGCGCTCAATATCAGAGATAAAGCTAACATCAATCCAACCAAATATATATATATATATATATATTATACAGGCATGCATACAGGTAAAAGGGGATGCTGAAGAGTTCTCAACAGGATCAAGAATCTTCAAGAAAATCTAATTTTTGATCAGATTTTGGGGTATAGGTTGAGAGATTTTAAGCACTCTTTCATATCAATGTAAAGAACAATAACTAGTAGATATAACAGACAGAATAAAGCAATAAAATGGAGATAATAAAGATACAAAGAAAAAGGAACAATAAGAGTAAGACTTTATTTGATCACTGTCCAATAGATAGTAAATAGTAAGGAGAAACCAAATAAATAAAGTGTAAAGAACCAGATGGAGAGCCAGTAAGACATGGTAGAAAATAGTACAGTCACAGCTTTCCTGGGAGAATTTAGGAAAAGTTTTTGTGGAGAAGAAATATTATGATTACAAAATATAGACAATAAAAACTAGAAAATGTACCAAAAAGTAAAATAAATCATACAAATACTTAATTTTATAAAATAAAATTCCTGACAAAAAACAAAAACACTTTGCTAGCTTTATTTAAACACTTATTTTTGCAGGAGGGTCTTTAACATGTGTGTGAATGTCTATATATATATATATATATATATATATATATATATACATACACACACACAGTACACAAATATATCTGCAGACTAACTGTTAAAAAAAACATTTATGTTACACAAATATTTTCCAAGAATTTCCCTCCTTGTTAATGCACTTAATTTAGTAGTGAATAATAATTAGAGATTCAAAATTACATACACAAATTTCAGATAAAAAATTTAGCAATAAAGAGGCTGGCTGACATTAATTTCAGTTTAAAATAACAGGGATGTCTGCTCAAATACATGTATCCACTAAATATAATATTTGTAGTAATAAGAAATAATGTCTGATCAAAAATCCATTAACTGTTTAAAATTTGCTTTGTTTATATTTCAGATATAAAAATAAAGTTAGTAGATACTGACTTTGAAGGGTCCCAACAGATGTGCAGATCTTAGGTAGTTGAGCCTTACTGTATCAATGATTTCCAATGGCCTAACTGGTCCAGCATACTTAGTTTAAAAGTGGTTTCTCTGATGGAAAAATTGGATAGTTTGATTCTTATGAGGAGGTGTATTTTCTTTGATATAAGACCTTAATTTCTAAGTTAGTTGACATTAATTTCATTGTTTAAAATAACAGGTCTATTTGAACACCTGTACCCATTAAATATTGCATATATGAGTTGAAAATATGGATTAGGTCTGACAATGATTGAATAGAGAAGAAGTAGGAAATCTTTATAAATTTGACATCTTTCCTTATCTATTTAGTTTCATCAGAAATTTTAGGAATGTAATGATACACAGTTATGTTTCACTTCTTAAATTCCATATTGTTTTATATTTATTGA
This sequence comes from Acanthosepion lycidas, assembly GCA_963932145.1. Lineage (NCBI taxonomy): Eukaryota > Metazoa > Mollusca > Cephalopoda > Sepiida > Sepiidae > Acanthosepion > Acanthosepion lycidas. Next base: position 9,265,087 of record OZ010607.1, on the reverse strand, counting down.
TTGTGTAGACATCACATGTATATTGGCATTAGTATTTTATCTGTCTCATTTTTTAATTTTATGTTTTGTTTCTGTTGGTTGTGTAGAACATCATGTGCACATCACTTGACATCTATGTATATTTAATATTTAACATGTTAACATGGTTTAAGTGTGTATTAAAATTGGGTATAATATAGCAAATGTTGGAAGTAAAATGTGTAATGTTAAGTTATATCATCTGCAAATGTATGGATCTTGCATTCTCTAAGTAGATGTTTTAAGAATGTAATATTAAAGAAATGTGTCTGGTGCTTATTTACTGTATGATGATTATTTTTTTTTTTTTTTTTACTCCAGTAGCCATCTATCTTCATATTTCCATCTTTGATGCATTTACACTAAGAGACTTGCATATGTGGAAATATACACATTTTAAAAGTGAAATTAAGAACTATTTTAATTATTCTTAGGTGCATTCCCTAGATCAAAAAACAAATTTATATATATAAAAAAAAAAAATCTTCATTCATTTTTCTTGTTTACAACAACTTTATTTCATGATTGGTGTACACAGTGACTTACTAGAAAACAATTATATACAACCTTTACAAAAAAATCTGACCTCAAAATTTTAACTTAACATTAAGACAAAACTGCAACTATTTTTTTGATTTTTACTCGCTATTTTGCTAACTTAATTTTACCGCAAAATGTTTTTTTTTTTTTAAAAAGGGAAACAAATAGATTTCAGACATCATGTCATATTTCTTTTTTTTTTTCTACTTCATTTCTTATGTGAACAAATAGATATCATTTATTTCCTCAAACTAGTCAAATGTCTCTAGCATATTTTTGTTCAATCTTTTTCTCTTACATTGGTAAAATTAGATATTAAAAAATAAAGTTTTAATCTCAGTTTTAAAATGTGTATATTTTCAAAACGGCAAATCATTTTTTAATCCAAAGTAAAAAAAAAAAAAAAAAAAAAAAAAAAATTCTTTTTTAGCCATTAGTCAGTGTCAGACAGTAGTTTCAATAATTTGAAAGTTCTTTCTTTTTTTTTTACCACACATTTATTACTATTAGTTGCTTCTTATTTTTTTTTTTTTTCCTGTTGCTTACTTTATAATTTTTAAAGGAATTTGCTTCCTCGGGTCAGAGAAGAAATGAACATCTTCCTGGTTGTAGTTTTAGGTGTCTTCTAATTGAGTGTACAATTGCAAGAATATTGATAAATCTTGGTCACTTTGAGTTTGTGAAATAAAGAAACATGTAAAAATTTAGTCTCAAAAATAAAGTAAATAAAATAATATTTCGCATTTTTGGCTGGAAATGATATCATTACACAAGAAAATGAATGGCTTAAAAAGCAAAAATACTAAATTAAAAACCGAAAAACTGAATTGAAAACCGTGGGATCAAGGGAGAAAAAAATGGAAACTGATACCGAACATAAATTGACAAACTGACCAACTCTAGGGAGGATTAAATGTTTTTCCAGTTCAGTAGACAAAGAATTTGTTAGTAGAATTATAAACTTAGTATTTTGGGCATTTATTATACTTAATTTATTAATTTCATGGATTTTGTATGCTTTTCTTCTCATGTCAAGAATGAAATGATAGTGGTAATGTAAAAGTTTAAAAGTTTTCAATATAATTTTCTCCTTTATATTTGGGATGCATAATCTGAGAGCTATGATATAGAAATCTAGAATTAATACCAGATTTGATTTTATTGAAGACCAACAAATAAAAATAACTTCATTTTTATTCCCATCACAACAATAAAATAAAACTACCCCAATGCAATCTTCAGATCAAGTCTGAAGATCATGTTGAGGCATGAAACGGAGTCACCAAACAGTATTGATTCTTACGTCTATGCTGTTTATATTTATAAATGCAATCTATGATATTGAAACTATTCTCCTATATTTTTTTTTTTACTAAAATGTTCACCTAATACTAAGAGCCATTCAATGTAGAGGGTCTATGAATGAGCTTGCTGTATGGACACAAAAGAAGGAAGTACACATATTTGAATATGCAAGATATTATACTTGAAGAGGTTAAGATGGTAATGATTAGGAAAGCATAGTAAATTCTAAGCTACACATACACACACATACAATATATGCATGGGTGAATATACAGAGACATAACCAAGGTAAATATTTTTCTCAAATTTCATATTTAAGAAATAAATACCTCCTTGACAATTACTCAGTTGAGTAAAAATGATACAAAAGAGAAAACTGCCCAATCACTTTACAATGTCTCATACTCCAAGAGCCTGTGACTTGCCAGATTTCAAAATGTAATGTACTGATGATTAATCCAAAAGATAGATTAATTTCATTTTTGTTAAAAGGAAAATTGACTGAACTTCATGAGTATAAATTTAACTAAAGAAAATTTAAATACTTCTGCAGGTCAACTTTGTTCCCCAAAAATGAAGCTCTATATTATACAATAGAAAATGGACAACTCCCAAAAGGTAGTAATTTCAAGAAGTGATTATTACTCAAGATATTTGTGTTGTTTTTGATTGTGGAAGATTTTTGAAAAAGTAAAAAACTTTAAAATATGCCCCTAAGTTCACTAAATGCTAATTTGCTGAGTTAAATACACTGAGGTAGTTTCTTTTTCTATTGCAGTGTCCCTTCAAGATGTGGGACATCACAGCTCTCAACAACTTCCTTTGTAACTCTTAGTATGTTTTGTCTTTTTGTTATTTCTCCTATTTGTGGTTTTGCCAACCACTTGCTCACTAGGTAGGGTTATGTGCTACTTTCACCTGTCCCTCTTGCCATCAATGTCCTGTGAGTGTCAAATTTTCTAAGACTTAAATCATTATTTCTAATGTTAATATAAATATCCTTTTTGTTTGCATTTAGAGAAGTGAATAATAGGTAAGGTGTGTTTATATGTTCATGCAAATCTATACATGAGGGTTGTTCAAAAAATTCTAAGCTTCACCCAGAAAGAGCCACATCTGAACATTTTTGTTGTGGCAACACACTACCACTTATAAAATTTGAAGAATTCAGATTTCTGAATATTTGTGCGGGTGAGACTCATAAAAAGGTGAGGTGTGCAACAAATCTAAAAAAAAAAAAAAAAAAAAGAGAGAGACAGTATCAGCAAAGAAATCCGCAATGACATTAAAAACAATGTCCTTGCAGATTTCTTTGCAGATGTTTTTTTTTTTTTTATTAAAAAAAAATACTAAACAACAAAAAAAAAACCCCAGTAAGGTTCACACTGTACAAGGCCTGGAGGCCACTCAAGATAGAGGGTTATATTAAAGGAGAGTTTATACGGATAGGGGGGGGGAAGAGAGTTAAGATTGCAGTAATCGGGGAAACATCATCTTGGGAGTCTAATCCACAGAGTAGTGGTTCGTGGGAAGAAGCTGTTTGAGTGGAACTTATTTCTCATTGATAGAATATGGAGGGAATGGGGGGGTGGCTTGCCATGTGGTATGGTAGGTCCTAGCTGTGAAGGTTAGACCTGGCGGAACCAAGAAATGTAGTCCGACCACTTTCCATGGAAGTAGTGATAGAGCAATGAGACTTGCCACATCTCACCTGTGAGAGAGAGGTTGGAGGGCGGAAAATAATTCTTCAGCAACAAAGACTCGTAGATGTTTTTGAACTCTATCAAGACTGGAGAGTGAGGTTTGTGCAGTTCCTGCTGAAATATAGCAACAGTACTCCATTTTCAGCCTAAAATGGCTCTTATAAAAGGTAGAGGATAGCATGAGGAGCCAGGTACTTACTGGAGTGGTATATGGAGCCAATCATTTTATCTGCATCTTTAGCAATAGATTGTATGTAGGAGTTCTACTTGAGGTTGAGTATGAGTTTGAGGCCCAATATCCTCAAGACACAGAGCCTTCTCAAGAGGACATCTGTTCATTGTGACAGATACTAATTTGGAGTGATCAGCAGTGATGGAATGTAACCAGTTTGGTTCTAGAGTCACTGAATGTAACCAGCCGGGTTTCCCCCACTGGGAAGTTAGTGTTAGATCAGAAGAGAGGTCAGCTGCCAATCTCCGATCGTCAAGAGTTTTAGATGTTTGCTTGTATATCATATCAGCATAAATGCTTACAAATGACTGGAGTATATTCTTAGGTAGATTATTTATGTAGATTAAAAAGGAGATTGATCCCAGAAGTGACCCCTAGGGGATGCCTGTGTTGACTGCCAGGACCTCAGAGGACTCCCCTTCCTATGTGAAGAAGTAGGCTGCAGAAACCTCAATCAGTGATGAACAAGTTGATGCCATTCACTGTATGGTTTTGTATGACGGATGTTTTGCTGTTTAACAGATAGCTAAGTCCATAGGAATTAGTTCGGGAACAGCCCATACTATTTTAAGTGAGATCTTGGGGATGAGCAAGCTGTCTGCAAGATGAGTCCCAAGAATGCTGACACTAGAACAGAAGCTGAAAAGGGTTGACATTTCAGAGACACTTCTGACTTGCTTCCAGGTTGACCCTGAGAATTTCCACCACAGATTAGTAACTCAAGAAACCTGGGTTCACCACTTTGAACTTGAATCAATGGTTTAAAGCAAACAATGGAAACACTAGTTCTCCACCCCCAAAGAAGTTCAAGAAGATAGACTACTTGGAAAAGAGAAAACTGTTAAATGGACAATACTATGCATCAGAATTATGACAACTGAATGAAGCAATCGAGTCGAAATGCAGAGGGCAGGTGTGCTCTTGATCCAGGATACTGTGTTCGTAAACACTGCTCAAGTTGCAGTAGCTGAAGTAGCTAATTGTGGCTTTGAATTGCTTCCCATCCAACTTCTTCCCGTTTGCTAAACTCAAATTCTAAACAATGATTAGACCATATGTGCTGTGGAAGAGATTTTGGAGGACCAGGATGCTACCTTCTGATGAGATTGCAATACTTAAGCATTGTTGGATCATAGGGGGACTATATTGAAAAATAGTGAAAAACTGTTTTGTTTCTCCAACTCCTTCTGGGTGAGACTTTTTGAATGATCCTTGTATGCATGATTATGTAATTATTTTCTATGACAACAGCCAAAAAAAAAAAACAAAAAACATTGCTTGTGTGTGTGTGTATATATATATATATATATATATATATATATATATGCAGTAGTTTTGGGGGGCTATTTTCTTTTCATTTTACCATAAAACTAATCTCATTTTTAACACTGCATGATTTTTCAAACAGCCAACATGGATTAGGAATAAACAAAAAAGAATTGTCAAAAATTAATAATGAAATTTTTTATCTGAGAAATTCGGACAGTTTAAGACTTGTCTACTCCTACTACTACTTGATGTAAACAAATGATACTGTGTGTTGCAAATAAGATGGAAAAGAATTTAATGCCTCTTCCTTCAGTGTCATGTCAAGCATGGCTCCTCACTGCACTGCCCTCTGGCTACCAATTTACAAACTGTACATGGCCATTTTTCTTCTTGCAAAAAATGATTTTGAATTTGGAGTTTTTCTTTGTGCTATTTGCCAAACATGGAAACTAAGTGTGGATTGCTATTTTACTTGGTGAGAATAAGAGATAGGTTAACTTTTTAGCATTCTCTTGTAGTGCAAAGTTAAAACAAATTGCCATTTCTAAACAATTAACTTTAGTTCATTCCCACCTCCATAAGAATTTTCCCGTAAGATTAAATTTGAATGCTGCCTGCTGGTTGGCTTTCACGGGCTAATTAATTAGGTGCTGTTCAGTTTAGACTAAATGAGTTCAAATATCATCAAAGACTTTTCCATCTTTCAGGCATGTTTGACAATTGTAAAATGCAAAAAAATACTTATCAGATATTTGTCATATATATACTGAAAGTAATTCCAATATGCTTACACTTTTAAATGTACATTGCCATTTTTCCGATTTAATCATGCCTGGGTGTGTAAAAACTGCATGGCTAAATAGTGATTGAACCAAGTCAATTCCAACATGAGTGAAAACTTTGTTTTGTGCCTGATTGTAATTAAATGGTGTAACCTTTAATCTTGTGAGGATAACATGTCATTTGCACCAAATCATTTAAAAAAAATAAAAGGCCATTTTTATTTACTTATAAAGGTTTAAGCAAATATCAGATTACCCTGCTATGTAGCAGTAGTTAATTTCAAAGACTATCACAACTGTAGTGAATTTGATCCTCATGGGTGCTTCACACAAGTAAGATTTTGCCTTGCTGAGAGTTTATACAACCAAGTCCTCAGTAGGAAAGGGGGTAAATAAATCCTCATCAAGTAGACACAAATAATTTTAAACCTCAGATAGATATTACACTTTGATTTTAGACAAATTTCACAGATATTGTGATATCTGTAGATAAATAATCTTGCGACTTATGGGTACTATGATTATATATATATATATATATATACACACACACACACACGGTTAGAACATGAGTATTTTCACCATGAAACCCAGGTTTAACTTCTTGATAATACCTGCCTGGAGATAATCCCAGCTTGTGGCAACATTGGGAAGTGTCTGAAAACTGTACCATAGCTTGACCTAAGCCTTTTGAGTGAAATTGAATATACATGGACACTATTTGTAACCTGTTGATGCTTGTGTTAACATGACGTCACAAGTTATCAATACTGGCATTAATCACTATCATAATTTAATTCAACTTAAAATAACCAACTTGCTATGAATTTATAGCAGACAGCAGCAAACATTATGTCAGAGTAAATGAAGCAATATTATTTTTAAATTTGATCTCTATTATGCTGCATGATAACTGTTTCAAACAATATTTTAAGTGGTCTGTACTCAGACATTTTTCTCTTTTCAATTGCACCCATAATATTTTGTGTCCTCTATTGATCTTATGCATCATTTTTTTTTGTGACATTTCCCACTTAATAAGGACAACAGCAACAGAGATTTTATGAAGTGTGTTTTAATCTTTGCATTCTATGAGGCAAAGTAATACCCTTTTTACAATATTTTCTAAGTAAAAGATAGCAACCAAAGCAGAGTTTTTATCATTTTAACATTAATTATATTTTCAATTTTTCATCCTATAAAACATTAAGCAATAATTCTACTGCTAGAGATTAACTTTAAGAAAAAAAAACAAAAAAAACACAGGGAATCATAAAAATTACACTTCTTAATTAGAGTTTAAAGTTTAAGACACATATTCTTTCTAAAGAAAAAGATAAAAAATATTATATATTTAATTTTGATTTTTATATATCTATGTTCAACATGGTTACTTTGGTATAAGTAAAAATACATCTATTATGAACATTAATTACTGACAGCAAAAGATTCCAAGTAAAAATTTGCTGGCTATCTTTGGAGTCAAGTGGACCAATTTTATAAGTTCCAAAACCAACAATCTTATTTCTTTGTGTGAAGTCCATATAATCCTTTTTTAAGAATTCATTCAAAAATATTTTAGAAAGTATATAAATTTATCTTAGACACTATAATTGCTCATAATTAAAAGACAAAAAAATAATATTTTCTAAATAAATAGGTAATTCTTTTTAGTTAGCTACAAAATAATTCTGGTTTTAATTCCACACATTTACAAGTAGGCTTCTGTTGTTTTGAATTACAATATATTTAACGAATATAATTACTTGGCTTTTAAAATAAGTTTCAAAAGTCTGGAATAGGCTTCATTGTAAATTGCCACAATTTAACATGAAGAGTAAAGAACATACATTACTATCACACTTATTGAAGAGAATATATTTCATTGATAGATATAAAAAAAAATGTAGATAGCATCAAGCTTTATATGTAGGATATTTTTTCCAGTCCAAAGAGGAGTTTGTAATGTTATCAGCTCTGACACCATGGTTTGTCACCTTCCTACTACCAAATGTAATTTCCTTGTTTTTTTCATAAAGATTTTCAAGGCCGCCATTGTTCAAATAAGGTTTCCTTTAAGTGTAGTACTAGATTGGCAAATAGGTCTTATTTTACAGTTCTGGCTTCTTGCTTTACTGTCAACTGAGATGTTCAAAAATTTGAATGCAACATCAAGTGCCATCTGTCTTTCTGAATCCTGTTCTTTTATTGCCCTTTCTCCTCACTAAAGTCTTATTTTTCTTTCACTTTCAGTAACCCCTTAGCATTAACAGCTTGCTTGGGGTGAAATGATTAATATATATATATATATATATATATATATATATATATACACACACACACACAAGGTGTAACAGCAAGATTGTCCAGGGGAAAAAAAAGAAAAAAAAAAAAAGAAAGCAAAATTGTCCATTTGTTAGATTAAGCTTTGAACTGATTAAAAATATCTTGCTGGAATTCTCAGATGATTTTATAATACTATTGGACTCTACTTTGAGCAATAAGAATGTATAATTACTCTCCAAGCTTAACAGAAGAATCATGATGAAATCAATCATAAATGAAAAATGAAAATCTTTTTCACTGTTCTTTGGACTGTCATAGCTGAAACTCCTCTCATGTCCCAAATGTCATATGGATTGAGTTGAATCCTTTCTAATTGATCTCCTTAGCTCTAAGTTGAAATGATGATCCCTATTCCTGTTGTGACCTCCTGATTCAGTTTTCATCTTTACTGTTCCCTTTTTTTTTTTTTATAGTTATTCATTCTCTTAATGGTTCTGGAATGAACTTTGAAGATGGAAGCCAGAGTATGGATGCTGGTACCATTACTGAAGGTCTGAATGATGTTTTTCCTTTCACCATTGCTCATTTGGGAAGACAATGGAGCTGACACAAATGTTTTTAACCTGTTCTATTTCTAGCTGAATAACTCAAAGGGTTTTTCAGTGATTCTTACACCAAATGGTATCAAGATGGCTGAACATCATATCTGAATTTATGTAACTCCCCATCAGCGCCATGCTTTCCAGTCAACTTTAATCTGCAAAAATTTAAATGCAATGTCAATTGCTGTAACCCTTTGTGTTTTAGTGGCTTTACTGCCTTGTTTGGCTTGACACTGATTAAAAAAAACAAAAAAGAAAAAAAACAAAACAAAAAAGAAAAAGAAACAATAATAACTAATAATAAAATAGAATAACAATAATATAGTTTAAGTAACATTAAGGAACAGATAATAAATTTGTACTTGGCATAGATCTAAGCAAATTCTGTATACTCTTTTTCTTCTTTCCTTATTGAATAAAAACTTTGACCTTCTCATTTCAAAGAAGCATTTTACAGCTTCTCTTTAATAGATTTGATTTACCAACATCACTATGATCATTAAGTAAAACTTCTCTATTATCATGCTAATGGTGAGATTAGATGTTTCCTTATACATTTGGCATTCATTGACTACACAGTAAATAATATTTTGGGTTGAAATTCATAGAAATGGTTTTCCAGGAAAAGAGGTTTCTCAAGTCTGCTAATTGTTATTGATTTTTCTTGTACTAATGAGTTTACTTTAAACAAAAGGTTAGGAAGAAATTTGGAAAATCAACAACTTGATGTCATTATTTTTACTTTTAGTTACATGCCCTATACTTTTTAGTTGTTGCTGCTGTTGGAAGTCTTCAAGTGATGCAGTTTCTGTTATTTTTTAAAGTTCTTTGTTTCTGATTCTCTAATACCAGTTTACAAGATTCTACAAGAGACAGTTCTCTTCAAGACTCATCGGGTTCATTTGCTTAAATTTCTTTTCAATCATAAGTCTGAGAAAACAGTTATATATAACCATTTCTGAATGAGTTGGATGCCATGCATGGTATCCACACAAAAGTGGATCTGACAAGGCTATTTAAGAACATGACTTAAATTCTTAGGTTAAAGTTCTGTTTTTGTAGCATCTTGCAGTGTTGGACAAAATTACGCCTACTGTAGTCAATTTCCTTATCTCCTATACTAAACTGATTATAACTGATCTATAGACTAAAGTATTTGAAGTATTTAAAAAAATTACAAATAAAAAAATTGCAAATATGCCCCACTAAAAAACAAAAAAACAAAAAACAACAACAAAAACCCCAAAAAACATATGCATATAGTAATGAAAATACTTAAACTCAAAACCTATGACTGTTGTTGCAAATACTAGGTAGTCATCAGAAGGTGGTACAAAGTTAGGAATGATGATGATAAAAGATAATAGAGAGTTTGCTTGGTTCTCAGTGACTTTATGCAAAAAGATGGTACAGATGATGCTTTATAACAAGTTCTCATGTAAATTGGAATTTCATCTGAAGCTACTGTTCTGAATGTTTGTAGTTTGAAAACCAAAGAAAATAAGTGAAATGAAAAAAAAACAAAAAAAAAAAAACACTTTGAATAGAAACTAAACATTTGACATCTTTAGAAAACAGTTTTTGATTTTCTTGACAAATTTTAGGAGAGATATAAATATTAATATTTCATTGTTTTGGAGATCAACATTTTTTAATGAATTATGTTGTAAGTCTTGTTTGATTTATAACATAATTTGTTGCAAGTCAGTTTGTGTTAATATTTTTAATGATATAAGAAAATTATGCAAAAATTAACCAGGTTATCTTTTTTTTTTTTTTTTTTTTAAATCATATCATCCCATGCAAGGTAGTAAAGCCACTAAGACTCAAGTGGGTACTGAATGTGAAAGAATAAGAAAAAAGAGAAACGTTAAGGAGTGAAAACAATAGAAGACAGTAGATGACGATTTACATTATATTTAAATTTTTGAAGATCAAAATTGGCTGGAAAGCATGGAGTTGGAAGAGAGTTTCATAAGTGAGAAGTTTAAGAAAAGTAAATGTTAGCATAAATTTTAAATAAATTTTATAAATCTTAAATTCATAGACTCTGGATACCTTAGCAAACAGTTCATCTGAATAATTACCATGAAAATATTTATAGAAAAAGGTAAAAAGGAGGCTACATTATGGTCATGGAAAAGTAACTGAAGGCAAGACACCAGGCCAGGACCAATAATATTGCTGATTCTTTTGATTTTATCAAGACTCTCTAAATATATAGCAGGAGCAACAGACCATATATGTCAGCAATATTCAAATCATGGACAAATGATAGACATATGATGATGGAAGGAAGGGTTCTTTCAGGTGATTAATAGAGAGAAGTTTTATTTTGGAGGTGTTAAAATTAACAAACCATTCCTTGCACTGATCAGATTTACTATTGAAACAGGAGTAAATGTTGTGTCATCAACATAGATATCAAGTTGAGAACTGATATTAGCAGGAAGGTCATTGATGAAAATTAAGGAGAGAGTAGGTCAAAGAATAGAGCCCTGGGGGAAATCTGAATTAGTACAAAAAGATCTAGAAGAGTGACCATTCAGGACACTTTTATTTCATTATTTGATATGACTAAATCACTTAAAGAATTTGTTCAGAAATACCATAGCCTTTCAACTTCTGAAGAAGACTGGTATGCTAAAGCCTGTCAAATGCTTTTGAGATGTCTAAAGCATTAGCCCCAGCTTCACCAGTCTTATCTAAAGACTGATAGCAATAATTATTAGTACATCAGCAGTTGACCTAGAGAAGTGAAAGCCATATTGCGATCTGAAAGAAGGTGCTTAACCAATTTAGAGTTGATTACAGCCTCTAGTAATTGCCAAAAAGAAGTAGAAGGCTCATAGGCAGATAGTTTGAAGTGACAGAGAAGGATTTCCAACAAGCAGGAAAGCAGTGTGTTTAAATATTGGTAAATATATTTCTACATATTCAAAAATTATACCTTGTGTCTTTTTTTTTTTTTTTAAACCACAACTGAATGGCACTGTATTTTCCTATCAGTAGTTCAAACTCATCAACTTCAGATATTTAATTAAACTCTTGAAAGCCCAAGTACTTCAAAAGTTTATTGATGAATAAAACATGTATGGTCAAGGGCCAATTAATATTGCCATTTAGATTAATTATAACAATGTTAATTGTTTCAAGCATCAAAGTTAATAACTTTTTATGTGATGTTATTAAAGAAAGCATTCTTTTGTTTTGTTACCCAATTCACTCCCTCAAATCTGACCAAATAAAATTGTTTTTCAAAGAAAAGTCAAGCAAAAATAAAAAATAAAATTTTTTTTTTGATATTTTGAGTGTTGAGAGATTGTTAATCTGATCTCAGAAACCATGACTCCAAACTAACTTTTTCCCCCCACAATTGTTCTAGAAGGGTTACAGAAAACAACTTTCTTTTCTTTCTATGTGCTGTGTCCTTTTAGGACATGGGTGATCATGGCTCTCCCGTTCCCCCTATCCCTTGTGGCTCTCAATGTTTCATGCTTCTGCCAACTCCCCCAGACTATGTTCTGGCATCCACCAGGTTATGTCATGTGTTGCTTTCCTTATTCTCTTTTTTTCTCTATTTGACCTGTAAGATCAGATACTCCAATGGAAAAAAATGCCATTAAAATGTTATTATAAAGAAATTTAAAAAGTTGAAATATTAAAGTTTTAAAAATGTATAGAAATAAAAACGATTTAGTTAAATTTTACTATAACTTTTATAAATAAAAAATTATAACTTTATTTTTAATTAAATGCTACTGTTAAATTACCTTGAATAATTTCATATAGAAATGCTTTTAGGAATTAATTTTCATACTTTAAGAGTTCATTTTCAATATAAGGAATATAAACACATTCAAACTATTCCCAATCAAATAAGTTTTTGAAGTTTTTATCAAAATATTTTCATTTACAATTACTGTCTTTGCATTGTGATTGTTTATCATTAAATTCTTCCTTGTATTTTTTATTTAGTTTATTATAAACAGAAAATAATGCATAAATGTTTATTCATTAAGAAAATCACCAATCAAAAATTGATAGAAAAATATTTTATTATGTAATTTAAGTAAATTTAGTTATTAAAATTAAATCCTAATGTTTTTACACATTTAGACATAAATAAAACATTTAAATTCCTTCAACCATCATTTTTTTCATTTGGGTTTCATTCACAAATTTACAAAGTGCTTAATTTGTGTGTGTGCACTCTCCATTTATTCAAAGCCTGCAACTATTGGTAAGAAGTAAGAAATTAGTTGGTTTTAAGATTAAATATGATAGAATTTTTACATGAAATTTTGTATTGTCCTTGCAAAACCCAACAAGTTATCCCAAGCTAATATTTTACAATACTGGGACGACATTAATTTTGAGCCCTGTTAGAAAACATTCAATATTGTTTAAGTAAAGGGTATCAAAATTTGAAGAAATTATTGGCAAATAATATACAACTGGCATAGCAAAAAAAAAAAAAAAAAAAAAAGACTGTTAGCAAAAAACACTGATAAAAAAAGCGGAGTGACTTGGCAGATGAAAAGAAGTGTTCAGTATATTCAAATTATGAGTACATGTGTGTGTGTGTGAATTATATGTTTAAATTGTTATATTTATATAACACATATATATAACACACACACACATATATATATCATATATATATATATATATATATCATATATATATATATATCATATATATATATATATATATATATATATATATATATATCATATATATATATATATCATATATATATATATATATCATATATATATATATATATATATATATATATATCATATATATATATATATATATCATATATATATATATATATATATATATATATATCATATATATCATATATATATATATATATCATATATATATATATATATCATATATATCATATATATATATATATATATCATATATATATATATCATATATATATATATATCATATATATATATATCATATATATATATATATCATATATATATATATATCATATATATATATATCATATATATATATATATATCATATATATATATATCATATATATATATATATATCATATATATATATATATATATATATCATATATATATATATATATCATATATATATATATATATCATATATATATATATATATCATATATATATATATATATCATATATATATATATATATCATATATATATATATATATCATATATATATATATATATCATATATATATATATATATCATATATATATATATATATCATATATATATATATATATCATATATATATATATATCATATATATATATATATATATCATATATATATATATATATATCATATATATATATATATATCATATATATATATATATATATATATATATATTTTTTTTTTAAGCATTTCACCCCAAGCAAGGCGGGAGCCACTAGGACGCAAGGCGTTACAGAAAATTTAGAGCAAGATCAGATAGGAATGATAGAAGAAAGGATGAGGGTAGTGGATAGATCAAGGCAACTGGAGATGTCGATTGACATTACACTTGAATAGCTGGAGATATATATATATATATATATATATATATAAATGGAAGGACATCTAACAATCTTATATGCACAACATTTTCATTT
>OZ010607.1:9123201-9245701 GCA_963932145.1 Acanthosepion lycidas | reverse complement strand
AGAATTTCGATGCATGTATCTAGCAGGAAAGCATTAAACCTGCAGGACATGATGTTTGCAGGGTTGTTTTCAGTTCCTTTGACAAAACATATGCCTGATGCAAACTATCAGGTAATCCAGTTGTCTGGTTTCATGTGGAGCATATTTGTTGAATATTGACTGGAATGCCTTGAGTAAGGGTTTGTGGTTTGTATGTGGAAAGTTCACCCTTCCAACAAATGTTGAAAATATCAAACAGCTGCATAAGCTGGCAAGAGCTCCTGTCCAAATGTGCTGTACCTGACTTCTGTTGATGAGTTTTCTAGAGAAAAAAAGAAGTTAGTTTCCACTGGCCATCAATTTTCTGCTGCAATACAGCACCAACACCAATGGAAGAAGTGTCAATGACAAACACAAGTCCTTGACTGAAACAATATGAGACAATACTGATTTAATTCTGTGAAATGCCGGCATGGCAGGCTCTGACAGATTTGCTAAAATATCTGCCAAAGATTTGATTATTTGTGCACAGCTGGGCAGGATTCAACAGAAAGAATTTACCATCCCTAAAAATTGATACAACTTTCTCATGCTATCAGGTGTGAGGAATTGTGAAATAGCTTTCACTTTAGATGGGGAAGGGGAAATTTCAGCAGAGCTGATGTAGTGGCCTAAGAAAATAACTTCCATTTTCCCAAATTCACACTTCACAGGGTTAATAACAACCCTAAATTTATCAAATCACTCAAACATGAGCTGTAATTGCTGTATATGTTCTTCCATTGAGGAACTGGCTGTAAGTAAATCATCAAATGTAGGCACAGGTAAAAGGTACACCATGAAATACATGATCAATAAGTTTCTGGAAGTACTGTGCTGTGTTCCTTAAACTGAATGGGACACACAAGAACTCTAACAACCCGAAAGGAATTGTTATTGCAGTCTTTAGAATATGCTCAGGCTTGACTGGGATTTAATGGTATGCCCTAATAAGGTCTAATTTAGCAAATATGTTCTTTCCTTGCACAATGGCTGTTACATCAGGTTTATGGGAAAAAGAATAATTATCTGGTTTTGTAACAGCATTTAGTGCCCTATAATCATTACATAGGTGTAATAGCAAAGGCCGGCTACTTTTGATGGACATATTCCTAATTCTAGCATTTGGCTAAATTCCACTTTTGCTCCCCTTAATTTTTCTAGTGTAACAAACAGAGGGTTCTTCCTCCTTTCCATATGAAACACAGGAGAAGCAATCTCTACTAGTAGCATGTAGTAGTGTCAATTTATCTATTTTTGTTTCTAACTTTTTGTGCTTCTAAAATTTTAACTAAGTGGTCGGACTCCAAATTCTAAATGCCAGCTACTGACAATCATGTGGGTGGAAGTTACATCTGCTATGTTATCAGTTATTGCCACCAAATTCTCTATGGGTGTATCCCTCCCTACCGAAGCTAAGACCGTATGAAAGGTTTGCTGTCTCCTATGGTTTGTGCATTGAGAAGTTGGGACAGTTTCTTCCTTTGAGATATAGAAGTCCTCACAATTAGTTTGTCCCTTAAAGTGTCATATGGATTCAGTGCAGGTGGTGAAATTATTTCTCAAACTTTCTAGGTTACCTAGTGAGTTAGCTTTGAAATGGAATTTTCTTTGTGGAGGTAATTCCCCTCAATTCACAACCTGACTCAATTTGGGCAAAAAAATAGGACAGGGTCCACTTCGTTATACAGTGGGTTAATTTCACTGACTACCATAATGGTGGCAGAATTTTCCTCACACATGGTGGTTTAAATCAATATCCTGCAATGCCGGAAAATATCTCTGAAAAACTATAGTATATGAGAATAGGGAAATGCTTTGTTGAGAGCCTGATCATTACATGTGATGAAAAAAGAAAAAAAAATTTCTTTTTAAATATCATCAAAGTACTACTATATAGGTAAGTAAAAGTAATGATCCCAATTGGGTTAAAGAGGCAGAGCTTACAACCACATGTTATACATCATGGTGGAGGGATTAGGTGCACTACGAAGAGTAGGCCTGGTTTCCTCTGAAGCACACCAAAATCAAATTCATCTTGCGCATGATGAAAAATATCAGAAAGTTGTATTTAACTTTGCTATAATCAAAAAGATTAAAATAGAAGTAAAAAAGAGGTCAGAGGTGGACAAAGTTATTTTCTAATTCATCTTGCGCATGAACAAGCGAACAGGTAAAATATTCACGTGTAAATTATGCTAGTTAAAATGTCCAGAAATGGAAATTATTTACCTTTCTAGCATGTTAGACAAATATGTCTTTCAGTTGCTATGATAATAATATCATCCTTTCTGCTCCAACATTTACTATTAGATTATATATATATATATATATATATATATATATATATATATACACACACACACATACACACACGTGCTAAAACCATATTTCATTAATCCAGACACCGTGAACACACATTTACAGTGTTTTCTGAAAGAAACGTTTCATATTTACATATGAGCCCGAAACATGTCTTGGTCACCAATGTAATGAAAGTGTGGGAAAGAAACATTTATTTACTGTAATTCTTCTTTCGTTATGGACATTGCTATATCCATGATATAACAACACCAATATTTCATGGTCAGAATGGAATAGCTGAATGAAAAAAAAAGAACACACATCCTTAGTTCACAGAGAGGTTTATAATGCTATATGATAAACAAAATTAGATATATACATATATACAAGTGTCTCACGCAAAGAAATTATAACATACACCTCAACAGTGTGTAAGAAAGGGGAAACTTACTTGCTATATTTCCCAAAGAGAAAACAGGGTTTACAACAGTTTCTCTACAAACTCAGCTAAGCCATGTGCTTTTTCTGGGAAGACCTGCCACTGTGGCCTAAGGACGTCCTTCGTTTACATGACAATTGCTCTCTTCCATCTCTCTCCTGATGTCATTCACTGGCCGTCAACTGATCCTCATGACTATCTCAATGAAACGGAGAGAATTGCTATTTGTAACCTAACACAGGTAATAGCTGATCTTATGTTGACAAGTGTCAGAAATTTAGATACTTAATTAACTCAATAACTAATTAAAAGTTTATGCAATATTTTGCAAAGCTTTAACAATATACTCCAAAACCAAAAAAAAAAAAAAAAAAAAAAAAAAAAAAAAAATCATTTAAAAAGTGGATTCTTCTCAGGTTTAAGGCAACCCTGTAAAATTTCAGTTTTTAGCTTATTGGTATAGGGGCAGGAGGTAAAAGTGGAGATTAAGAGTATACTTAATTTGGCTTGAAAAGTCACCCCTAAATTGAAGTAGTAAAATAATTGTGCTCAAGAAGCTTAATCATTTCAGATATCATCTAGTTTCCAGCAATGCTCCAGAATTATTGTTGTTGCTTGCAAAACAAATTACAGAAGCCAGTAAGATAAAACTGTGTGAGATGAATAAAATATCAGTTAAAGATAAAGATGAGAGAGAGAGCAATGGAAAAAATCAGTTCCAAATGCCAATCTGAATGTTACAAACTATAGTTATTTGTCAACTACATTGGCCTTCAAATTTTGATACCATAGAAGTTCATGGAAAAATACACCCCAAAAATCCACCATCTGTATGGCCAGGTGTGCCAAAGAGTCAAATATCAACATCCTCTGTTGTTCAAAGGATATAAAAAAAAAGCCTCCAGTACTGCTCAAATCAAATTGATGAAATGAATGCTTTTTTAGAATTAAATAAGATTAATTATACAAATTTGAAAGAAAGTTTAATCAGCAACAAAAATAGACTGTGTCCAGTTGTAGCATTTTTGGCTGAAAATATTTTAACTGTTCAATCGTTGAAAATTATCCCTCTCTTTATGTTGAGAATTTATAAAAATTTGAGTTTTGAAACCTTTCATTATGGAGTTTTACATTAGCAGCCTGTTCAAAAACTGTATGAATACAGTTGATACTTGGTCAACATTTGAAGAAATTATCTAATATTTAAATTCTATGGCTTTTGATCACAAGAAGGATATCTTGAGTCAGCACTTTTCAGCAACGGCCCCCAAAATGGTTGGAATAAAATACAGTCCAGATATTGTAATATATGGTTTTGAGTACCATGCGAAATCATGGTCATTGTATAATAGATTAAGACAGGATTTTCAATTACCATTATTAGCAACATTCAGAAGGTTGACATCAAAATTTTCAAAACTTAATGTAAAATCTTTTTTGCAATCTGTATTTAATACTCTTAATGCCATTCAAAAAGGGTGTATGATTAAGTATATATCAAAAAGGGTCCATGATGAAGAATATATCAAGAAAAAGAAAATATTACTATACCATGGCAAACAACTATTTGGTAAGTCAGTTGACAATCCATCTCTACTTGCTCAAACAGTGCTTGATATAATGTTGATATGCCTCAGTGGGGTCCAAAATTTCTTACAAGATTGATTCCAATTTTAAAATTAACATCAGCTTTTTTATTTGAACAAATAGAGTTAACAGTTCAGTCCATCACCTCTGTACTAGATGATGTAAACCCAGTAAATCAAGCTTTTTATAAATTATATCCCACACTCCCTGAAAAACCTTGATTAACTGAAGATATTAAACATTTGCTTTTTGATTATGTTCATCTGTTGGAAAATATTTTCAATTTGTGGCTCACAGAAAAGACAGGAGAAATAATCTTGGATGAGTACAATGAGTTACAAAATTGGCACATCTTAAACAGTTATATCATTTTGAATCTGAAAGTCTAGTTAAACATTCAGATTTAAATGAAATTTCCATTGCTCCAAAGCCCATAGAAAGACAACAGGTTTCTACTTGCTTCAGAGTGTTTTCAGAAAAAATATATAATTCACTTCTCACTGAAATAAGTGCAAATAAGAATGCTATTGTCATCTTCATAAACAAGGTTTTGACATAGTGGAAAATTTTAAATGTTTAAGACCCTTCAAATTGATAAACTACACAATGACCCTTGACAAGCTGAAATCAGATCTTTGAATGACAGACTTTAGTTTCTCATTGAGTTTGGTCAAATAGCTCTTAATATGGCTGGTAGTTAAGGTAATCATATAAAACAATTATCCAAACACATTGCTATTACCATACACCATACTTGTAATGGAATTGTATGTCTATGTTGACACTTTTAGCTACAAGCCATCAATATGTGCAACTTGTGCAATTTACAACTGATCCATTAGAAAAAGAATTCAGTAAACTTCGTCAAGGATGAGGTGGCACCTATTTTTATAAATGTCCAAAAGTGTATTCAGACTTTGATAGCTTTGATGACATTTAAATTAATTTTTATATTTTCAAAATATTATCATTAATATCATTATAGACTTGTGAATTTCTGCTTATATTTCTCTTGAAAATATTCTGCAAAGTGATTTTTAGTTTAATAAAAGTTTGGAAAAATAATATTTTATTATTTAGGTTAAGTAAAACCAGAAAACCTTTTATTGCTCTAAGAAATGCAATCCAAAGTCTAGCATGGTATCTTGTTGATCTCCTAGGTTACAATTTAATTTTGATCATACATATGTACATGCAAAATGCTCCCTGGTGTGCAAGAACTAAAAGTAGTATCGACTTAAGTTGCTTCTCTTAGTGAGCAGCACTAAATTCTATGAACCATGATACTAGATGACAAAGGAGATGGTGGAAGCAAAATGTGAAACAAAGTAATTTTAGTTTTATAATTCCCAAAACTTTTCAGTAGCACCTTATATATTATATACAGATGCACACACTACCCTACAGAAGGATAAGAACACTACCCTACTGGGTAAGTGCTTTCATACTCAGGTATGAGTGACTAAAGTTTACTTATGTAGTCAACTATAAACACAAAGGGCAATAATAATAAACATTACATTAAATATTAGGTTGGTGCAAAAATAATGTCGTTTTCTCACATGTTACTATGTGAGAAAACGACATTATTTTTGCACCAACGTAATAACATAATAAGAGTTGTTATGTAAAATTCACCAACCTAATCCACAAGCTTGGATCAATAATTCTGTTGCCTGAGAGTATATGATAATATTAAATCCAATGGGGGTAGGAGATACTGATGCATCCCTTAACAATCTATGTTACCTCCACTTCCCTCAGTGGGTCTTTTAGTTCTCATATACGAGTGAGCTTGTCTCAGACATGTATGATATTTCTGACTTTGTTGTGTTGCCTTGATTCTTGGGTAAATCAGACATGTACATTCAGGGTATCATGCCTATATCTTCTTTCCTGAATTATTTGTTCATTCATTAAGGGTGCTGGAGGTAAACATTTTCTGGATTTTGGGATTTTCCACCTGAAAGTCAGGGATCTGAATCTTTGAGTAACATTGAAGGAGGCTATCTTATCAGGTGTATAATATCAAGGCTATTGTACTGCCATTTTGTAAATGTTCTAGACTATGCAGTAGTCTCTGGTGGAGTCTCTCACTGGCATAATGAAGGGTAATGCTATAGTTGTATTTCTGGACAATTCAATCCAGAGTGTCAACGCATGCATCTCCTGTAGGTGTGACTGTCTCATTGCCTCACCTTCTTCCGAACAGTGATTTCTAAACATGACCACAGCTAAATTGAACAAAAAAAATCAAACTCAACCTCACAAAAACAAAAGTAGACCCCAGGTTCACCATCATCTACAAAGTGAGAGGCTTATGTTTCAATTTTCTGGAGGTGGAGCTTGATCTTCTTGCCGTCAAACCCGACCTCCTGTTCTTGTCTGAAACAGGTATTAATACATTTATACCAATGCAGGTTTGGGACTTAACCCAGAACTCATACATAGGATCCATTGCTAAAGATGCTGGAAAAATGGTTAGTTCCTTGTACAAATCCAATAAGTACCTGACTCCCCTAACTATCCTCTACCTTTACAAGAGTCAGATCATGGAATACTGTTGCCAGTCTCAATAGAGTTCAAAAGCATTGTTTCCTTGTGGGTGAAAAATTATTTTTAGCTCTACAACCCCTTTACACAAATGAAGTGTCACAAGCCCCTAAATGCTCTACTGCTATTTCCAGGGAAAATGTTCAGATGAACTACATTCTTTAGTCCCACCAGTTCTAACCTTTAGAGTTAAACCCACCATGTCATGTATATTGTAGCGAACCATCCTCATTCTCTTCATATTCCATTGGTGAGATATGTTCCCCTTGTGCATCTTCTTACCACAAACTGCTGCTTTGTGGAACTGACTCCCAAAAGGATGCTTCTCAGATCATTACAAGCTTAACCTGTTCAAGTCTAGGGTCAATTGTTATCTTTCTCACATATCCTGATTAACTGTGCCTCTTACACTGTTACCTTCTACCATGAGTGGCTCTTGGGCCTTGTATAGAGTGACCAAAGTTAAAATAAAATTCTATACATAAAAAATTAAGAACTCAAGGTCAATTTACCTGCTTCTATACCTCTGATCAGGATATATGCAGTTGTTGTGAGAGAGAAGCTGTCATTTTTACTACATTTTTCTAGTCAAACATTTGTTTCATGAGGATGTATGAATTACACAAACACAAGAGTGATGGAAAGTTCTTGGCCAGTCCCACTTTCCAATATCAGTATTCTAATCACCAAGCATCAGAAAACTGATTTTGGAAAGTAGGTTGGGCTGCAAACTTTTCAGCATATCCTTTCATATATGCATGTGCTATTTTCATAGAAAATGGAACCAGCAGGTTGAGTTCAAATGTGGATTAAGCCCATTATATTTGTTTTTACATTAATGCTGGTTTACTCATATTATAGTTTTACTAAGCAAAGAAAACTAAGTGTTGATGTCAATATAAGCCTTAATCATGAATTCATTTTTCAGCACTAAACTTAAATTAGTTTGGTATGAGATTGTCATAAAGAGAGCCCCATGAGGATCAAATCACCAGAGAAGGTTAAAAAATGACCTTGCATTTAATGCATGTATAGTTGAGTAGACCTTGAATTAGAACTCATTGGTTCTAAACTGAACACCTGTTTGACACCTTTGTTCTCTGATGGCATCAGAAGATGTTTGATTATAAATGATTAAATTATTACAAATAAGATTAATGTTAAAATACAAGAAAAACAATCACAAACAAGTACTATAATTACTGTTTTGGGTTTTTCCTATGTTCTTTTCCACATTGGAACTGTGAGCTGCAGGTCTGGAAATATGGTATTTTATTGTTAGGCTCTAAAAATTTATATGAAAACTTGTCATTGTCACAATAAGCTAAATTTTTATAATTTTTGGCCGATTATCTCTTCTGGGAGTTTTTTTCTAATTTCATGAGGCATTATTGTTTTTATGAATATAATTTTGTAAATAAGTCATTTTTTAAAATTTTAAAACAATGATTAATATATTAATAACTGATATTTTATTTGTAACTCAGAATAGATTCATTTCTTTTAACCCAGAAGCCCTAATTAGATCCATTTTCATGGCACAGCTTAAGGAACCAGGTGCAAATAAATGTGAACTACATCAGAAATTTAGTCTAATGTGCCATAAACAAAACCCATCTGAATGCTGATGGATAGAGTACTCAGCAGAATCAGACCAAAAATAAGATAAGAACAGTGTGGGTTGGTTTAAGAAAGAGCAATACAAATACAAAAATGATGTATGTAGATTATGTAAAAGTGTTTTATAAAATACGTCACAAGGAACAGTTGGAACTGCTAAGTAAATTTGTCATATTTGGGAAGAATATTGGAATAATCCAGAACTTGTACTGGCAGCAAATCACCTGCATATAGATAGAAAATGAATTCATCAACTATATAAATATAGAAAGGGTTATATAACACAATAAAAAATGGCTTACCTCCTATTAGAAAGCAGGTTTGAACAGGTCTTGTGTGTAAAGTATCCCAAAAAGAAAATAGTGGCTTTACGAGGCATATATTTAAGAAATGATAGATCTTGAAGGTGAATCTGTCTTGTGAGACTTTTTTGCGCTTATGCAAATTTGATCTGTCAATCAGGCTACAAAAAGTGCTTGATGAGGCGACAGTGTGATTTTGGTAGTGAACAGATGTGTATTGGATTGTTTGGTTTGGGTGACACTGTTTGATGAACTAAATGGATTAGGGAATTTTATTCCAAACATGAGGAAACTACAAGCTATTTCAGCACTTAATATTCAACTAAGTTGATATTGGAGTTCAATGGTTCATCCACTGGACTAGCTGTGGTTGAGCGGATGGCTCATTTGCCGACAATTCAAATTAAAAGAGCCAGCAACAGTCATTTCTTTGAGGCTGTCAGGGGTGCCTACAATGTGCATCAGCATCTTAAAGAGGAAGAAAAAAAAAAAAACAAAAAACAACTTTATCAAGATAAAACGGGCCTGTTTGTCACAATGTATCAACAATTTATTAGGCACCAACTACTCCCTGGTGAAATGATTGATGTTTACCTGGTTGATTTATGGAAACTTTCTGCGCTGTTTAGGGGTATGAATGACCAGTTATTAGGGTACACCTTTGTAGCATGATTGCTGGATAAATTCAGTTGGCTTTTGTGATTAACATCCAGAATAGATGAACTATCCACTGACCAGCTATTGGCCAGAGATTGAGACATGCACAAAGAAGCAGAACCAGTGGTAGCAGCAGCAGTATCCAAACTAGAGTGAAATACACCAAGTGATTACTCTACCATTGGCAATTGCAATAACCCCATATGTTACAAATGTGGTAGTCCAAACCACTTTGCAAGGGATTGCCGTAGTCAAAGTGGTGTGGTGAGCATGAGCCAAGGAACACAGAGACAGATGAGGTGCTATTGTTGTAATAAGCTGGGTCATATTGTGTGGAATTGTTTGTTGCTCTTGTAAGACAGTAAGTGTACCATTACCTGTAGTTGGCATTTAGGTAGAAGGTGTACAGTATTCAGCACTCATTAACACCAGATGTTCTCAGTGTCAATGAGAACTGAACTAATAATTAGTGTGCACCACTGTCAATTGTGGATGAGACAACACGTAGACGTAACAAATGGTGGTGTGTCCTAAGCATGCCGTGGAGCTGGAGTTTTTACAATTTACACAAACCAAGGTAATTGTGCTGAAGTTGGAGTTCTGGTCATGCAAGAAAAACCTCTTGGTAGTGATCTGCAGCTTGGGATCGATGCCATACATACATTAGGCAGCACTGATTACACCAGCTGGAGATGTGCCACTCAGCATAAAGAAATAATTATATGCAGCAATTTTCACTGATGTACCTGACTTCTGTGCTACTTTTGACCACAAAGAGAAAGCCTGGACTACAAGATGGAAGTGGGCCATGAATAAAGTACCAGAATTGTCACCGTATCTACCAAGATCAAGGTTGCATATGAAAGGAAGTTGTAAACATGGATGGCTAATGGCTGGTTGATACCATACCCCCAGGAATGATCAGGACCCCTAAGGGCATGATCTCTCTGATGGCTGTTGCACAGCCCAACAAAGACAAGATGTATTCGGTCTTGGATTACCAAGAATTAAACCACCACATGGATACATTCACTGCAGACACAGATATATGTGCTGCCAAATTACGGGAATGGTGCCAGCAAGGATTTAATGTGACCTTGCTTGATCTCTGGAGAGTGTATCTCAAGATATGTGTCCATGAGCCACTGTGGCTGCTTCAAACAGTAATAATAAAAGGAAAATGGTAGTGAGTCGGATTTGGTCTCAATATGGCACCTCTTATGAAAGCTATTGTCAAAACTGTTATCACAAGAGGAAGTGACAATGAGAGCCACCTCATCTTATATTGATGATATAACGGGTTTAACAGCAAAATTGTCCAAATTGTATAACAGCGTGGGATAATTGTCCATCTCACAAAATGTGTAATATCTAAAAAGCCACTAAACTAATTGAGTTTCTTTTTACCAGGTTTTCAGATAAGACATTTAGTCATCTTGATACTATTTGTGGTAAGAATCACTAAAAAAAATTCAGCTAGAAAGAGAACAGGTTAAAATCATTTGTGTCAGCCCCACTATATCTTTCTAACTGAGCAATGGTGAGAGGAAAAGATCATTCAGGCCTTCAGTAATGGTACCAACATTCGTACTCTGGTTTCCATCTTCAAAGTCCATTCAAGAACTATCAAGAGAATGCTGAATGAGTTTAAAAAAGGGAATAGTACAGAGGAAAACTGGATCAGGAGGTCACAACAGCAACAGGGGTCATCATTTCAACTAAATACATTCTTACTGTTCAAAGTAGAGTCCAATAGTATTATAAAAACTTTGGAGAATTCCAATAAGCTATCTTTAATCATTTCTAAGACACAATGGTTCAAAGCTTAATCTAACAATTGGACAATTTTGCGTTACAGGATTTGGGCAATTTTGCTGTTACACCTGGTACATGTAAATGAAAATGCCTGTGGATAAGTTCAAGGAGAAACTAGAATCCTTCAGATGGATCAGTAATGACCTTATTTGCCTGAAAGATGGGGCTCAAGTATTGAGCCTGGAAGTCTGGTTGGAGCATGACACACTACAGTGGAAGTATGAGGGTGTGGTTCCGGAACTTTCTGTCGTAATTATGTGCTGTAATGTGTTTTCCACTTGTGGGAACTTGGTAGGGCACTAGTCTCTGAGTAGCTTCATGCAGCAACTGGAGTAATGAAGAGGCGAGAAACTGCAGTAACAAAAGGATGAGATGACACAGTGAATGACATCCAACTCAAGTAGATGATGGCCAAAGTAATCACCAAAATGCACCAAGATGATCCTGCCTGAGGTGACCAGTGCGTAACCAGAGAACTTAACATAGGGGTTGACGCATGCTCCCTGGTGCTATTCTGGAGGATGCATGCTGGCTTTGTCCAACTAATGATGCTCAGCATATCAATCTGGCAGAACTTAACGCCAGGCTAAAGGGTATCAACTTTGCACTACAGTGGCAATCTAAGGTGGTGCACCTACATACATATGTGGATGTTTACCACTGGTTGACAGACACTTTGACAGGCAAATCTCAAGTCAGAACCAAAACCTTGAGCGAGATGTTAATACAGTGAAGGCTGGCAACCATGAAACAGTTGACTGACAAATACAGTTTGGTTGTTGACATCACCTTTATTGAATCAGAACAGAATCTAGTAGTGGCAAGATTTAGGTGCCAAAAAAGTGGCTTCACATGATCATAATCATTGCTGATCATGTGTGCTGTTTTAATGAGAGAAAATTGCTTACCTCCTAGTAGAAAGCAGGTTCAAACGTGTCTTGTGTGTATGGTATCCCAAAAAGAAAATGGTGGCTTTAAGAGTCATTTATTTAGGAAATGATATAGATCTTAAATCCAGGTCTGTCTCTAGAGACTCATTTTACACCTATGCAAATTTGATCAAGTCACTCAAGCTACAAAAAGTGCTTGATGAGGTGACGTAGTGCGATTTTAGTAGTGAACAGAAGACACATGTGTTGGATTATTTGGTTTGCATGATGGTGTTTGGTGAACAAAACGGATTAGGGAATTTTATTCCAATCACAACTGACTACAGTTTAGGAGATATAGCAAAAAGACAAAATTATTAAGACCTACAAAGGACAGGATATTGTAGAAAGCCATGATCACCAATGCCCTGAAGGGCCATGGCACACAGGATATCAGAGAAAAATTTAGTTTCCTCTCTGAGATATTTTTAGTGGAAACATATTTATTTACAGCCGCAATCTGGGTCAGCTGAGGTTTATCTATACAAAACTGAACAAGAAGGACATTCTGATAGATAATTGTATATTTTTTAAAAAAAATTTCAGGATATATTGCATACAAGGAGGTAAACCAAATATATTTTTTGGTTAGATAGATATCTTTTCAGCACATGAAGGATGTTCCAAAAGTAATGTACTCTATTTCCAAAGAAATTACAAGAAATACAGACTCTAAGGTCTTGTGGTTGGTGGGACCTCACTGATCATAATCGCTATGTAAATCAAAGACAATGTGAACTTGACAGGTACATCTATAGCAACCATGCAGAGCCACATTATGCTTTTCCTGTTCACCTCAAGAAGCATGCTATTTCTAAGTTGCGGTGGTTGGCAGGTAATGCTATAAGTATAGTATGCTTTCCCATTTCTTATGTCAGATTGGAACCTGCCATGTTAATGCACTCAATACATCTGAAAAAGAAATGAGAATATGAAAGATTTAGCACAGGCTGTGTAATATTGTTTGGCAGTCTTCTATTTGTGGCACACTTAAATACACGATACATGAAAATGTGATGGGGGTGATTTTCAAAATACTTTGCGATTTATCCCCAAATATTCTCCTAACAGGTTTGAAGAATGACATAAAAACTGATGCTATTAACAAAAGTAGCTGCAATATTATCTGGTAATCAAATATTAATTTATCATTAATTTGACAGTCAAATATTAATTATCTTCCACAATATTTGAAGTGGAGAGATGGTTTCATCACACACACACAAATATAGCTTCATACCATCACACACAGAAAGACATATCTATTGACTACAGTACAGTGTCAATCCAGTGAGCATTGAATGCACTATACTACTGTTGAGCTAAACAAGTTTGCTCTATGTTAAGGTGCCCTCTTTAATCAGGTTATCATAATTTTGCTGAGGCATCCAGTGAGGAATGAACCTACCAGTAATGGTCTGTGAGATAAGCTTGCTAAACATTGCTCCACAGCATTCCAAAACTAATATTGACATATTTTTCATGAATTGTCCTTAATATAATTGAAAGCTTAATAAAAAGTATTCCCAACTTATTTTTCATTCAGCTGCACCACCACGTTTGAATATTTTATAGATAAAGATAAAAAAAATATCAGTTTAAAACAATTAAGTCAGATAAATTAATGCTTAACATGTCTCTGATAGTTAAATTAATATCCTTGGTCAATAAAATAGAACATTCCTTGGTAGAATACTCATTGGACATTCAGGTTTTCATTTTTAATTTTTTCAAATGACAACTATTTGGACATATATGGAGGTTTTTTATTTTTAAATTAATTTGATTAATTTTTCTTTAATGGAGTGATATGCCAAAATTTGGATGGCATTAATTATTGATAATAATAATATATTTATTTACCATATGAAGAACAGCCCTCAGGCTGTATACAATCTCATACCACAAAATAAGTTATTGTAAATATTTCTGATAAAAACAGACAAACACAATCTTAACATTAGACATGCAGATGATAGTGTTGATAGCAGACACAAAAAGGAAAACACATGAACTCCTACAAAATGTAGTAAAGGAAAGCAAGAAGAAAGGAGTAATCATCAATTGTAAAATGATAATGTATGGTTGTCATCAAAAAGAGCCTAAAATGCAAGTTACAAATTGGAGATACCAAAATCAAGCGAGTACAAAAATTTTGATATCCAGTAACTATTTTAACAGAGAATGGAAAATGCAACACCAAAAGAAGAAAGCAATTTGAAATTGCAAAAGATGCCTTCTAAAAGTTAAGCAAAGTATTAGGAAAATACTGTTAAAAAAAAAAAAAAAAAAATGAATGAATGATATGCCATATCAATTCTCCTATATGATAGTAAATGCTGGACAATCTCCTCACATAGGAAAGAGGAGACTTGAGGCAACAGAAATGTAGTTCTATAAAAGAATAACTTAGAATTAGAAAGAGGAAGTTGAAATTTTTTCTAGGGTATGCAATGAAGAGGACTTTGACGTTGAAATTTGACACTCACAGGACATATTAAAGACAAGGGCAGTGGAAAACAATGCATAACCCCTGCCTAAATGGTTAGACATAACAGGGATTAGGAGAAATAGTGAAAAGATAAAATTTATTAAGAGCTACAAAGGATAGGAAATTGTGGAAAGCAATGATTGCCCACATCCTGAGGGGACACGACACACAAAAAAAAAAAAAATAGTGGTTCATTGATCTGAGACAGAAGTGTTAATTAGTTATACACATAATGACCAGATTCTGTGAATAACAATTTTATTCTTGATCAATGACAATACCTTTCTCTTTTATAATACACAATATACAGTACGAGTTGCTGAATCAAAACTGAGGTAGTTAATTTCTATATTTTGCTGTTAAATCATCAAATTGCATTTATAATCACTAATAATGTGACTGATGCGTTTCATTCATAACTGAATGATTGTTATTTTCTAACACCAACATCATCTCCAAATGTGGCCTATCACAAATTCTGTCAGGCTGGACAAAATGAACTCACTGCAGCCTCCAGGCATGTCTCTCTGTATAACTTTGTCTAGTTTTAGCAGAACATAGATAAGTATTAAATGATAAATTCACTATATTTGCTCATACATGAAAATATACTATGAAAATTTAGATTTCTCCTATCTCTTATTACAGTTAATGATCAAAGTGAATGATTTAAGTTTTGACTTTTGTTTTATAAACCTTATCCATGATATAACGAGTTATAATTTCTACCTATGGTATCATAGGTTATATAAATGAGTTTCAAAATAAGGAACAAAAATTAAATAAGTACCTTAACTGCCCTCAGAAAATAGTCATTCAAACTTTTCAACTTATTAAAATTTAAAAAGGAATGATGTAACCCAAAACTGAAATTATTATATGAAGATTTTACATTTGTTCAGTATAACCTCTAGTTTAAAAAAAATATTTAAGCCAATAGGTAAGCAATAATAGGTGGCTGAAAAAGATTTGAGAGTAAGTTTTTTAAGCAATGAGAGATGGTATTCTTATTCAAAATTTTGAAGTTACTTTATTTTTGTTAAGCATATATGGAAAGGTGAATAGGTAAATTTAGTTTTAGCTCCAGAAACACACTAAAATATGTCTTAAATATATAACATAGATATTGCTATTCATTACAATTAATGAGCAATCATGTGAATTTTCCAATTTTTTTTTCTTCCTCTATAAGCAATTAACACGTTGCACGGGTCCAGAGTCACCATCTTGGCATCCTTTTCAGGATTCAGCAGTAAGATGAGGGTCAAGATAGTTGTTGAAAGGTCAATTGCAGTGAAGACTAGACTAAGCTTTGATGCAAATACATTAGTAAATCTACAGCCTAATGAGAAGAATGAAAAAAAAAACAAGAAAAATTAATCTCCCTCCTATCACTTAATTCAATAGTGAATATTAATCACAGATTGAATATTATCCATTGAGATGGACAAATCGAAATTTGTTGACTTACTTGTGTATGTCTTTGCAAAGACATTAATAAATAGCAGTATTTTAATACACAGTGGAGAAAAATAAGGATGTACTAATTTTTTTTATTGTTGAAGCTTGATTCAGAATACATATACAACAGGGTATGTTAATATAAGTTCCACAAAATACTCTTGGAAAAAGCATGAGTATTTTTCCCCTGAATGCTCACATTGCTCAGTATCTCAAGAAAACATCAGGTCAAGCATGCTACAGTAACATATAGAAAAGTGAGCGTATGATTGAGCACTTTGAAAAATAAGGAGAGGGAAAAAAAAAAAAAAAAAAAAAAAAAAATCACTCTTCTATAATTACTTCACCAACCCTGAGAGAATCAGTTAAAAGATATTATTTCAATCAAGTAACAAGGGAAAGATTTTTTTTAGATAAAGCAACGGGGATGTGGGTGGAACAGAAATTTCACTTATCATATTGAAATGATTAATATATTTTTGATCAGCCCAATCCATTGCTGACGTCGTAACTACCATTATACACAGAATTAGCAAGGGCCTTGACAACACATATACTTCAAGGACCCAGCTGTGGAATCACTGGAAGGATGTTCTCTATTATAAAATCCTTCCTAACAGGGAGATCCCTGAAGGTAGTTATTAACGGCCAGTCCTCCGAGGCACTGGCAGTCAATGTAGGCATCCCCTAGGGCTCACTTCTGATTTACATAAATGATCTACCTAAAAATATACTCTGATCATTTGTAAACATCTATGCTGATGATGCAATATACGAGCCCACATCTAAAACTCTTGATCATAGATTGGCAGCTGACCCCTCTTCTGATATTACCCTCGACACTATTTTTGGATGCCTCAAACATTGACCTTGACTCTCCCCTTTAAGTACACTGGGAGAGGTGCTGCTAGTGGGTAGAATTATGATAGCTTCTTTGTGATTTTTTTAAAACTCATGAACATCTAGTTTTAACCATTTGCATGGAAACCAAACAATAAAATTACTGAAAAATGCAAATATTTTAAATGCATGCACTTGGCCTTCTACCAGTGCTGTCGAAGTCAACATTGAAACTAAAACAATTTTATCCACTTCAAACACAATATCAGAGTTAGAAACCTATGCTTGCTTGTTACAGTACACCCTTGGTCAGTATTGGTTGTAAAGAAACAGTCTGGAAAATGTTAAATCTGTCACAATGGAGAAAACCAAGTCTTACCTCAAAAAGAATTTATGTTCTTTGTGCTACTGTTGAAAAAGAAAATCAGAATCAAGATCAGATCAACTTTAGTAGGCCTTGAAATATGGTAATTGTTTGTGCTTTCCTACCAGTCTTGAGCAAAACCAGCCAATCTTGTCTCAATAAATGAACCCTACTTTGGATCATGAGATTGACTGGCTCTTTCTAGAGTGAAAAAGAAACTTGTGCATTGTGATGTGGATTTTTAATCCTTTTGATTTACATTCCCAGCATTTTCTGACATTGAACTTGCAAAACAGATTCATTGTCTTTAGAATTATGACTTTGGACATGAACCTCTCTATTGCTATTTACCTCAAAATCATTTAAACAAATTAAACATATACATACCTAAAAGAAGACTGTAATCTAATTTGATTAGTTTCATCAGCTGAAGACACTGTACAGCTTTAATTGTTGAATGCTTTCCATTCTTTCTAAGTTGTAACTATATTTAGGTTGATTTTATTAGAACCACAAACAAGTTTTGATATTTTCATGATTTTGTCAAATTTTTGTACAAATTAACATGTTTGATTCCTGCTCATGTGCTTTTACCTATCACTGGTCATTTTCAATAATGGAATATTTTATAGGTTTGAAATTCAGAATATTCATTGTCCCTCCCCCATCATGGCATTATATATTCAGAAAGTTATAATTTTAAATGTATGTTTTGACATGTTGATAGCCTCATTTGCAGGTCATTTACAATGGATTTAATGTCACTTGCAACATTATGCATATGGGGCTTGTGTGTTTATTATTGAATATATTTAATGCAAGCGTTTATGGTCTGAAAGATTATTTATCGTAGTTTTTCTTTGTGCTTTACGAGTATGACTTCAAGCATTTAGTGTTTTTTTTATGGTTTATGTTGCATAGTATTGTATTGTCTACAAATAATGAATATTGGCAGAAATATCTTGTATGCTATGTTGATTAATATCAGCTTTTGTTGAATTACATCTTTGATTCAGTTTTCAGGGTACAAGTACGGAAAGGTAAAATTCCAACAATCTGAAAATAACATTCCTAACCATAAAGCAATTAAACTCGTAAATGAATGATATTTTATGTAAGAAGCTAACAAAGGCAGTTTTATCTTCACATGCAGTTACTTAACAAACAAAAAAAAAGTATTAAAATGGATTCAATTTTTGTTTAATACAAAGTGTTTAACTTTCTAACTGGGAAAATTATTTTCTCTCATATATATATAAAATAAAAAACCCAACATGAAAACAATCAACAAGCCACCTGAACAAATTAAAATCATGTGTAACTGCAGAATATTGAACAAATGTCCCTTAAATGGCAATTGCTTGCAGAACAATGTAATATACCAAGCAATTGTAAAGTAAGCAGATAATGAACAAAAAAAATTATGCATAGGTAACTGAAGGACCCTGGAAGCAAAGAAACTATGCTTACAAAACATCCTCAACAAATAATAAATATGCAAATAGCACAATCCTTTCTAAACATATGGGAGATTAACAACAAAAATCAAATTACACCACAAAATTTATCAAAGTAAATAGCATCAGCATACAACGATCAAACTAAAAACTAAACTCTGCCTGGAGGAAAAAATAGCGATAATTACCTTCCCAGGCCCAAAAAACTAATACTACTACTAAAATGATTGGAACTCATCTCAAAATGCAGACATGAAAACAAATTTTTACTATGTTGCTTAAAAATCGAAAACAAGAATAAATGAAAATAAAATAAAACAAAAACAAGATAAATTAATCCAAACAAATAAATAAGCAAATTAAGTAAATAATAAACAAATTAACAAACCTCGTCCACCAAAATAACTGTTTGAATAATACAATAGATTACGTACAATGCAATAGACTAACCAAAATGCATCACTGACCTGTATGTATAAAAAGTCAAACATAAACACAATGCACATGGCTTGACACTTGCATTTGCCATGAAACAGTCTGTTGCCTTTAATGTCAACACTGAGTGGTGACAGTCAGCTTCATGATTATATTTGCACATGTTCTATCCCGGATATTGAGCATTTTCACACTATAAATATAGCATACCTTAAAACTTACATACACACGCATGTGTGTGTGTGTGTGAGAGAGAGAGAAACAACCAAAACAGAACAATATTCAAAGCAACTTCTAAACAATAAGTACAATTATAATTTTAGTATTTCCAACAAGAAACATTTTTTTCTTTTAATCAGTTAAGACAAAAAATTTAAAACCAAGTTAAAGGAAATTAACACATAAGACAATTTATGCTTTATGGTGATAGCATTAGAAGCCTTTAGTTTTAATTAAATTTCCTTAAAACAGAAATAATAATGTAATTGTCCTGTGACAACAATCATATGAACATGCTTTTAAAAGTTTCAAATTGGCATATTTTTATTTATTGATTCTAATATAGAAAATTGAAGAAAGTAAGCAGTGTTTAGAGTATCTTATGGTTATTTTTTTTAATGGCACAGTAAAGAGTGCAAGATTTCTGAATGAATGTGGCTTATAAAGTTTCACACTAGAAACTTTTTACAGAATGATACTCCACAAGTGGGTAGAATAGTTGAGGATGGTAATAATTCAAAATATTACTTGAGAATAACCAATGTTATATGCTGTGTGTGTGTGGGGGGGGGGGAGACAGACAACATACACAAAATATCCAAATCATGCATGATAAAGCATTTGTCATGGATTAGTGGCTCTGATGCAGGAGTTATACATCAGAAAAATATTTATTCTTTTTAAGTAATGGCTAAGGAAAAGTTGATATTTTACGGCAACATGAAATCCAAGAGAATGGGGAAAGATGGTCAACTTTTAACTAAAATCAAAATGAGTTCTAATCTTAAACCAACAGTGGTTAAATATCCTTTGTTTGTTTTTTTTTTCTTTTTGTTTAACCACACAATGTGTGTACGTGTTGAAACAAATTCCTACACATTTTTAAAAATACACATTTCTTTATGTGCTGTGTCCTTTCAGGACATAGGTGATCATGGCTCTCCACCTCCCAGTTCTCAACAAGTTCCTTTCCTCTGCCACCTCCCCCAGACTATGTTCTATCATCCACTTGCTTAAGGCTGCTAGGCATGTTATGCGTTGTTTTCCCTTGTCTCTCTTTCCCTCTATTCAACCCGTGAGTATCAGATTTTCCAGGCTCTCCTTCCTCATTATGTGTCCCAGGAATTTCAGCTGCCTCTTTCTGATGTTAAGTATAAGCCTATCAGTACTGTGTCATCTGCATATCTTATGTTGCTAAGATTGCTAAATCCTGGTAGGGTTTCCAATTCTCTTAGAATTGCCTCACTGTATAGGTTGAAAAGGTCAGGTGAGAAGACGCACCATTGACTTTCTATTCTTGTATATTTACTGAACTTGTTCTCTATGCACATGCATGCTGTTTGCTGCCAGTACAGGTTCTTGATTATTCTGATATCTTTCCTAAATATATCAAAGTTGCTGAGCAGTTCCAGCAGATCCTCGTGGCGTGCTTTGTTGAAGGCCTTTGCATAGTCTATGAAACAAGATACACGTCCTTCTGCATTTGTATCACTCATTCTGATAACATTCAGAGCATGAATATCATATTCCTTGTTCTGGTGTCTTTAATGAACCCACACTATTCTCATCCTATCTCTGGTCTGATTCTGCTGCGCGCTCTATTCATCAGAATATGGATGATGAGTTTCGTCACATGGCTCATCAGGCTTATTGTTCGGTGGTGTTTGTATTCGTTTGCACCTGATTTCTTAGGCATTGCTATAAAGATAGATCTGCTGAGGTCTTCTGGTATATCCCCACTGTTGTAGATTTCAGTAATTGTTTATGCCAAAGTAATCTAAGGCTGTCAGTGTTTGTTACAATTCTGTCTGGTCCAGCTCCCTTGTTTCTGTTCAATTTGGCCAGTGGGGCTTTTACTTCAGTTTTCAGAATTCCAGGTCTGTCAATAGTTCTGTGTATTGCTGGTTGTTCTCTTTCATCGTGGAAGAGTTCTTCAATTTACTTGCTCCAGCATTGAAGAATTTTTTTCCTTCTCGAATATGAGTGTTCCATCCTTTGATTTTAAGCAGCCTGTTGACAAGTATGTCTTCTGTCCTGTTAGTTGCTTTATTTGAGAACCACATGCTTTTTCAGTTCTTTCACATTTTCAAGAATTTTTTAGTAATATTTCAAGAATTCTTAGTGTCTTGAAGTTTGACTTAATGTTACATACAATTCTCTCTCTCACAAATGAGGTTTGTTATTGCAATAAATTGTTACTAAAATTGTGGATGAAGAAGGTAAACTTCTACAAATAACACCTGTGAAAATAACTGAAATGGTCACAAATGACAATAGATGTAGCAACCTTGTCTTATCGACACTAACTTTAGAAAAAGTAGATGATGCAACTACATTGTACCAGTTTCAGTTTCTTAAGTCACCAATGTTCAGCAAGCAGAGAAGAAACATAGCATTTTTATTGGCTTTGTGCAAAATTAAAACACAAATTGAAATTTTGAACTAAAACCCTTTATTTAGTCCACATGGACAGATTGTTCTAATTCCATGTGCCCTGCCTTTGGATATCTCAGTTTTAGTTAATTCCTCTTGATAAATCAACTCTCCAAATTTTTGTTCTCTCTGCTGCGGTCAAGGATTTTATCCACTGGGCCAAGTGTTAGTTGATTGATCCAAAAAGTTACTTAACCCAAAGAGTTGAGTTCAATCACTGGCCACAGTATACAATGTCTGAAATGTTGTGAATGTGACAATAAAAATGAGGACAACAGTCTGAACAATGTAAATAATGTAAATAGTTACCATACCTCATCTCAGAAATATAGATAAATGACAAATTGAAAGTCAATCAAAAATAACTGCAGAGCTAGATGACCAAAATTTGATGTTAAATATTTTGATGCTGGTAACATAAAAAAAAAAAGAGGTCTGAAACTTAAAAACAAAGTTTCATCATTAAAATTTTTGTGTTATTAAGAGGAAAGAACAAATTTTTTAAAATATTTTTTAAAAATTTTTTCCTTCTTTCTAACATTCTAAATTTAGGTCAAAAATCTTTTTAATTTTTTGTTAACTTGGTAAGACTTGTGGTCATTGCCATTTTTTAGTGAAGCAGTTTTGGGGGGAAACCCATTAATTTGGAAATTCTTGCAAAAATCAAATAATTGTCTAATTTTAATGAAACTTTCAAGATTTATTCAAAAATAAATGAATTTAAATTTTTATTTTTAGAAAATCTTGGTAAAAAATTTTTTTTTTTTTTTTTTTACATCTGTTACCCCGCCACTCATAAATTAATTTTATGAAATTTTCTAGAATTTCAAAGAGTTTGCAAATTGTTTTATATTACTTATAAGCAGGACTCCTTGGAGAAATTAAGTAATCAATTGTTTTTTTCACAACTACTATCAACTTTTTAAAAATTTGCTCCAAATTATAAAATAAAAACTCCAATAAACTATCTAATTATCAAATTAGATAAGCTTTTATTTGCTTTTATAAATAATATACATTAAGGACATTATTTCAATGAATAAAGAATTTTTACAAGAATTGTTTGCATTTTTTTTTTTTCATTTTTTTCCATTTTTCTTTAATTTTAAAAAATGTTTTAAAATTCTTTCATGCAGAGTGTGGGATTGGTCATTAAGTTTTTAAGTGAAGACTATATTTAATAAGCGGAAATTAAAAACTTAATACAAATAATGCTACCAAAACTGTTTATCATAATTAAAAAGATTTTTTTTAGTATGATATCTTATAAGCGACATTATGGTTAAAAGGTCACATGTTTCAAAGCTTGTCTCCTCCTTGGGGAAAGCCCCTTGACATGTAAAGGTCTTATCTTACTCTCAGTTATTAAATTAAATTGAGATAATAAAATTATCTCATTTATCAATTTAAACAATAACTCAGTGAGATGCTTTAATTATTAATATAATAATTTTATTAGTTATTATCTCAGTTATTAAATTAAAAATGTAATAACTTAATGTAATATTAATAATAAAATTAGTTATCATTATCTTAGCTATTAAATAATGAAAGAGGTAACTCAATAATGTAAGAAATTTTTATAGTATTTTAAATTATTATAAGAAACAAAAAAAAACAAACAAAAAAGCAAAAAAACATTATGTCACTTTTGATGCACCGTACTAAACCTGTCAACACATTCAGCCATCAAATTATTGGTGGAGATTTGAAAATAACCAGACCCTGAGGTCAAGAAATGTTTGTCTAGAAAATTTTATGCTGTAAGTAAGTGATTTTTGTTTCAGAACAGATTAATTTAACTTTAAATTTGCTAATTTTACGATAGTAACATTTCAGAAATGTATATCTTATTTTAGCGAGATTTTAAAACCCAAAAAATAAGTTTGTTTACATTTCTCTAAAAAAAAGTTAAAAATGGCCATTTCGATTGGTTTTTCAGAAGCATCGACTAAAAATCATTCAAATTTTTTTTTCTGAAATTAGAAAATTGAATCCTTTAGCTTTCAATTGAAGCTGTTGGAAAGCTTTGAAAAGGATTTTTCCTTTATGAAAAATACATTTAAACCTTAGGTATGCCGAAGTTTTGGAGGTACCTAAATTAAACCTACTGAATTTACAAAACAAACACCTCTGTAAACTAATTCCTACCAATACTTTGGTGTATAGCCTTCATGCCATAATACCAGTGTAATGGATACAGCACAAAGTTTGAATATTAAATTTTTGAAATTTAAATCAATCAAATCCAAAATTTTCACTTACCTGTATATTTAACGGGTATAAAATAATTATTTACCTCCATGGTAATATCAGGTTTTGCAAAACCTGAAATTAAAAAAATAAAATAAAAAAATTACATATCAATAATACTTTTTTTTTTTTTACTTATTTACTTTCCTTTGTTTATTTTAAATAATAAAAAAAAAAGCATTATCAACTCTTATCAATTTTTGCCTCATATTTACTTGCATTTCTTTGTTAAATGAAGATTTGTCAAAAGTTTGCAGTGTTCTTTAACTGAATTTCAAAAACAAACCATTAGATGCTTTTCCAATAACTACAATCTTAACCCCTTCTAGTCTAGGGTTAACAGTTAACTTTTCCACATATCAGCATAAACAACTTATACAGATCACACAACAACTGTCTTCAGTAATCCTCTACCTTGAGTGGCTATTGGGCCTTGTAAAGAATGAAAATTAATATAATAAAAAAAGCTCCGATTTCTTTTTTTCCAAAGCAGCCAGATACACAAACAATGTACTACCCAGATACACAAACAATGCAAAAACATTTAAAATTCATAATTCCCGCAGGAATTGTATAGAAAGATGCACTGAAAGATGACTTTTCAGGATATGTATATACATCATAAATTTTAGTCACATGTGAAACTAAATCCCACATTCAAATGCCACAAATCTTTCTTCCAGCCCAATATTTAGTTTTTTTTTTGTTGTCTTTTATTACAACTTTACTCAGGCCATCAAGCAGTGAGAAAATAATGCAGGATCAGAAATAAAGAACAAATTCTCAATGATAATTTAACTCATTTCCTCTTTGCCTTATGAAAACTCATTTGAAAATATCAGCTGCTTTAAGCACTATACTACAAGAACAAATCCAGCAGATAATTTGGAAAAAGGGCTTAGAAAACACAGGACATATTGAAAGCCAAAGTGACAAGAAAGCAAGGTATAACTTACCCAAGCTTTGTAAATGGTTGGTAGAAAAGAGATTAGGAGAGAGAGAGTGAAAAAGACAAAATTTACTAAGAGCTATAAAGGACAGGAAGTTGTGGAGGGACATAATCACCCACCTACTGAATGAACACAGCAAATAGAAGTATGAATAACAACAGTATTATTTTTACTTTATTTTTTCTTATTAATTTTTTACTAGCATTTATTTTCATATTAATTTTAAACTGCTTTCTTTTGCAATTTTACTAAGGCCCACAATATTTGGCAATGTATAGTCAGTGTAAATCAGAGATAAAGGATAAGCCCTCAGTGAGATTTGAACTCACATCCCAGCTGCTTTACCAATAAGGTATGAGAACATGGCCTGACTGTAGAACAAACCTTTAAACAAGCTGTCTATTCAGTCTTTTAGGAATGAATAAAATTTTGATAGAAAGCCAGTAAAAATCAAAATGAAAGTAAATAAGAGTAAAAAAATTGAATAATAGTTGACAATGCTTCACTGCATAAAAGATAAAGTAAATAATACAATTGATATTTACATGTATTGGGAAAAAAGGTGCAAATACCTTGTTATTTATAAAACATGATATTTATTAATGCATTCATTGTAAAACTCGGCAAACACTAGAAATGTGAAACTTTTTAGATAATCAATACGCTATCTACATATTAATAAATTTGTTTGCGCCTCCTATGTATCTATAGTGTAATAAAACCATTGAACTTTAAAGAGAAGAGAAAAAAATTGAAGACATAATTACACAAACATTATTTTCTTGTTCTTATGATTCTGTCTTCAGTCACATAAGTTCTGATTTTGAGACAAACTTTTTTTATTGTTCAAATGTTTAGTTTTTAAAGTTTTTAACATCTCAAAATCCACCATCTCATTTATGATTTAAGTTGCTATAGTATCCAACATATGTGGGGTGTGGTACAGGTGTCATATCTTGCTCAAAGTCATCCTGGAAGTGTGGAGAGCATACATTCCACCAAAATGGAAAGCTTTTTTTTTTTTTTTCTTTTTGATAAAACCATTTTTGCCATTTGCTTTCAATCACCTTTCAGACACCTATAAAGTGAGGAAGGAATGAAGAGTCACTTTCCAGTACTATGTACTGTCAAATTAAAATAAAATTACACACATATGTAATAAACTGAAGACTGACATGAAAAGATGCATGTTTGCTTATTTATAGATTTAACTGGAATAAAAATAGGTGCTGTCAATTTCAAACAAAAGTCACATTTGTCATATGAGCTAAAACAAAGACTGGCTAACATTCATCTGCGTCTGATGTGCTTTTTATATCTATAACCTTGTTTTTATATAAATAGTGCTGATCTGGAGGCAATCTGAATTATTGATCAGCAGGGGAATGGGGAAGAGAGGTTTGAGTAAGGGTAAATAATATGTCCATGTTTACATTTTTCTGCAGAGTGACCTTCACCTTCTATTTTTAGCAGCTTTTGAGTCATGGCCTAATCTGTTCTGTTTTGAAGCAAATAAAACAAATAAAAGTCAACCATACAATATAAAGAGAAAAAGAGAATAGTATGTGTGAGGATAGAAAATCTATGTACAAAGAATGAGTGTGTATGTGAGAGGACAGAATAGGTAAGTAGATTTATATATGAGAGAGAGCAAGAGAGACTAGACAGTGCACATGACAGATAATGTATGTGTGTATGTGTGTGTGTATGAGATTGAATTTTGTGTTGCCTTATATTGAGGAAAAAATGTGAAAAAATTTGTACAAAAATGAAGGAACTGATAAAAGACAATGAGAATCTAAGACTTTTTGGAGATTGATTAAACCTCGATTATGGGTGGGAAATAAATAATAGTAAAAGTGAAGTGAGTCAGCAGTTGGTTTTTTAAGGAATTAAAAGAAATGCACAGTCATTTTGCTATTTATGTTGATTTTGTCAAGGACAGAACCAAAAAACCCTAGAAATTTTTTTTTAATCAATTCACCCCAAGCAAAGCAACAGAGCAACTAACTTGCAGAGGGTTACAGAGTGAAAGAATATAAGAAACATTATTAAAGAACAAAATTGAAGAGGACAGAAGATAATGATTGACATTGCATTTAAAACTTTGATGCTGGAAGAGTGTCCTGCAAGTGAGAAGTGTGAGAAAAGAAACTGTTAGCATAGAACTTATGGTTACATGTAACCATTTCAAATGTAAAATGATGAGATCTCCCAGTCAATCTATTATAGTAATGCACTTAAATTCATAGACTCTAGGTACTATAGAAGAGAATTCGTCAGAAGATTTACCATAAAAGCAATTATAGAAAAGACATAGGAAGCTACATTACAGTTGTGGGAAAGTGAATAAAGTTAAGATGCCATGTCAGGACCATGAACATCTGTATCCTATCAAGAAAATCTAAATACATAGCAGGAGCACCATATGTGGTAGAAATATTGGATGAATGATAGACTTGTAGATATGCAAAATAGATACTGGCAATAAAAATTGTCTAGCATGACACAGTGAACCAACCTTCCTAGCAATCAATTCGATATAATCTTTCCATTTCATGTCAGTGAAAAACATCAGCCTGAGAAGGTGCAACAAGTTACTCTGATAAAAGGTAGAAAGTTTTCTCAGATGATTGATAGAGAACAGTTTTGTTTTGGAGGCATTAAAATTAACCAGCCATTACTTGTCCCAACAGGTGTAGGACATTTTTTTTTTTAAATTAGCTGCCAATTTGACCTTATGAAACTGCTCAAATTTACTATTAAGACAGGAATAAATGGTTGTGTCATCAGTATAAACACAGAGTTGAGAAATGATGCTATCAGGATGGTCCTTGATGGAAATTAAGAACAACATAGGTCCAAAGAGAGCCCTGGGGAACACTTGCATTAATGCAAAAAAAATCTAGAAGAGTGGCCATTCAAGACAACTTTCATTTCATAATTCACTAAAACTGAATCTGTTCAAAAATTTATTCCAAAATACCATAACTTTTCAACTTATGAAGATGACCAATATGCCAAACCCTGTCAAATGCTGTTGAGATATCAAAAGCAACAGTCTAAAATATACCATTCTTGTCTAAAACTTGATAAACTTTCAGCAATAACCATTAACACATCAGCAGTTGACCTACAGAAGTGAGATCTGTATTTTTTTACCTTGATAAAATCTATTAGAAGACAAAATGTATTGGCTAAGATAAGTTTTCCCTTTGTCATTATTTATATTGCTTATTTGAAAGAAGACCCTGTGATGTGAGATGCTTAACCAATCCAGAGTTAATTAGAGCCTTTTGTACTTTGCAAAATTGGGGTAGAAGTCTAAGAGGATAATAATGAAAGGGATCAGACAATTCACCAGAGTTCTTAAAGACAGAAATTACAGAAGAGGATTTCCAACAAGCAGGAATGCAAGCAGCAAAATGGCACTTATTGTACAGTTTAGAGAGAACTAATTGTCAGTTCAGGAGCACATTTCTTAAGGAATATTGCAGGGATACCATCAATTCCACATAATTTGAAGGGATCTAGTTTAGAGATGACAGCAGAAACCATAAATGGAGTTATATGCATATATCACTCAATAGGGACTTAGTTTGAAGAGGAAAGTCAGGCAAAAATACTTCAAATGTCAAGAGTAGAATTTATAAGCAAAGCATTCTGTTTTATCAATTAAAGTTAACACCTCAAATTGAGTGAAGAGAGGTGGGATAGAAGACTTACTCTTATTTAACATACTATTACAGAGCCACCAGTAGTTGTGAGCACCGAATTTGTTAGAAGCTATGAGGTATTTCATTCTACCAGCAAACAAAGGCTTAAACTCTTGCAGGACAAGCTTATAATTACTATGAGCAGATACAAAAATGCTGGTGCACCTGGAAAAAGTGATTATGTAGACTCTAGCAGTAGTACAGGTCTGTGTGAACTAAGGAGAAATTTGAGTAAAAACAGCATCGACGCCAGCTTTGACCAAAGAGGAAAGCTCAGTAGCACAATTCTAAATAAGAAGGTTAAGAATCTCAATCCAAGGGATATCATGAAGAAAGTCATGAAATGAATTCCAATCAGTACACTGGTATCAGAAAGAAGTTTTTTTTTTTTTTTTTAAGCATTTCACCGCAAGTAAGGTGGGAAGCCACTAGCATGCAAGCGGTTACAGAGGATTGGAGTAAGAGCAGATAGGAGTGATAGAGGAAAGGATGAGGAGAAGGATAGTGGATAGATTAAGACAACTGGAGATGTCGATTGACATTACATTTGAATAGTTGGAGATTATAGCTATCAGGGAAGCAGGAATAGGGAAGGGAGTTCCACAGGTGAGAGGTGCGAGAGATGAAGCTATTGGAGTAGAAGAGATGACTAAATTTAACAGTTTCAACAGTGAAAGGGTGACAGCGTGATGCCAGTCTTGTAGGACGCTTGAATTCATGAAGTCTGGGAACCAGAGCCAGCAGCTCATCAGAGTAATTACCATGAAAGTATTTGTAAAAAAGACAGAGAGGCGACAGCACGTCTGTGTGAGAGCAACTGCAGATGAAATGCCAGATCAG
The DNA here is from genome assembly GCA_963932145.1 of Acanthosepion lycidas. NCBI lineage: Eukaryota > Metazoa > Mollusca > Cephalopoda > Sepiida > Sepiidae > Acanthosepion > Acanthosepion lycidas. The sequence continues at coordinate 9,216,018 of OZ010607.1, read as the reverse complement.
GGCCAATTACATTGCATATTTGTCTCTGGATCTTATCAAGAACCACGAGGCTGACAGAAGGGGCTCCAGACCATATATGGCAGCAATATTCCATGCAAGGGTGAATGGTTGATTTGAAGGATCAATTCCGGAGAGAAAAATTTCCTGGCGCGGCACAGGGAGTCAACTTTCCTTGCGGTGGACGAAGCAATTGACTCAATGTATTTGTTCTGACAACGTTAGACCAAGCAGCTGCAGACAGGTGCTCTCGAGAAGTTGAGTGTCAGACATTCTAATGGGGGGGCAGGGATGGTTCTGTGGTGATTAATAGAGAGCAGTTTTGTTTTTGAGGCATTAAAGTCTTGTGAATAGGAGATTCATTTGTAATAGACAATGCAAAAGAAATAAAAACTATTGCATGATCTGAATAGCCAAGAGAACAAGAGATATGATACTCGATAAGAGCTAGAAGAGAAGGTAAGGAACAAATTGAGTAACAAAGCATGTTGAACAGATTTATTAGGAAAATGAATAGGGAAATCCACTATTTGAACAAAAAAACTGAGCAATGGAAAAATTTAAAGTCTGAATACAAGCAACATCAGTAACATTAGAATGCTTAAGCCACTTGACATAATGAGCATTAAAATCACCAAACACAAAAATGTTCACAGATGGATGTAGAGAGAGAGATATTTCTATATTGTCAGAGGAATACATTTGGGCATGACAGTTAAGTGATGATTGGAATGCATATAATAACTTGCATAAAATTGGATATAACTAGGAAGTTATTATCCACAAAGAAAATTTTATTTTCAAAAACATCTGGGTCTATTTTAAAAGAAAAAGAAACATACAGAGCTTATCAATGAGAGCATATTTATGAATATTCATTCAGATAAAAAATTTCAAAATTTGTTTGCTGCCATAATTAAAATCAATGAAATGTAGCCAAAGTAACGGAATGTACCCATATAGCCAAAATAACGAAATGTACCCAAAGTAATGGAATGTAATGTATCCATGTACACAAATTAAAATAATGAAATTTAGCCATTCTGCTATTTATTTTACATGCAGATGCCAGGGCCTTTATTCTGTGTACATGCATGTGTAAACACATGCATACAAAAAATGTGGAATACTGAAAATTTGTCAACATGACCATGAAAAGGTATTAAAAAAAAAAAAAAAAATAAAAATTTATATATATATATATATATATATATATATATATATATATATATAGAGAGAGAGAGAGAGAGAGTCACATTTTTAGAAAGTTATCAAGCAGAGAACTTTTCATTGTCATATGTGTATTATATATAAACATACAGATAAAAATGTGTTCGAATATATTCATTAAATTAAGTTTATCAAGCTTTCAGATGTTTGCATTAAAAACACAAACATACATACATACATACATTTCTATAACAAGATATGTCATCTTTTCAAAAGAAATAACATACATGTACATGCAAATGCACTTTAGATGCACAGATATGTATACACACTAAGACCATAAAAGGTTTATTTTTTAAACACTCACACCATAGAAAAAATTCAAGGAAGTTCCAAAACACAATTGCATCTTTTGTAGCAACCAGTAGACAAAAGAAACCAAGTGAATCTCAGAAAGATTAGGGCAGGGCCAATCTGCCTGACAAACAACAAAAGGAAACGCCTGGACATTTTGTTCATTCATATCAAACTGAATAAAAAAAAAAAAAAAAAAAAATGGTTGGACTGCTTACTTTACTATTAATATAACATCAGCCAATCCCTTTTTTGTTTGTTTCTTTTCCTCCCATTCCATTAATATTTTTAATGGACCACAACACAAGAGATGAATTCTCCTTGAAGGAACGTTTACAGCAAACTTTACAAATAAGTTCTATTGACATAAAACCACAAAATGGGACGTTGTGTCCAAACTTCTTGTGACAAGTGCAGTACAAACCTGTTGGTAGCATTGTGATCAGGAAATGCACTATTATTTAAGTTTTAAAATGAAAGATAACCAAGTAGAAAAAGGATTTTGTGGCCTGTAAACCAAGAAACATCATGTTTAGCTATTCAGCCCAGACAAATTAATGAAAATACAAATGTTGACTATAAGCAGGATGGTAACATGAAATTTTATTTTATATAAACAAACATCAAATTATCTGTACAAACAATGTCAAATAGCAATAATTAGGAAACTAAGCATGTTTGATCCTCATTGGTTGCCAGACACTGATACAAAACTATGCTAAGATTAATAACGATCCATTCTTAAGTTGAGGTATTTACTAGTTTTCAGAATAAACAGGTGTTGTGTCTGCTTTTCAATTACAAAGTGTTTTGGAAGAAAAAATTTGCCACACTCTTTTCATAATGGAATCTGATTTGTGATGCCTTCAAACTGCAAATCTGAGTCTGGGGTACAAAATTGAAGCTACCTGCATTTATAATTACATAGGTGCTTCTACTTTTGTTTCCAGCTTTCAACTTGCAATCTGTGACATCTCAATTTCAGTAACAAATTTAGAAATAGAAATTTTGAATGTATAAAAAAAAAAAAAAAAAAAAAAAAAAAATTTTCTTTTTTTGGAGATAGGTTTATTTCAGCAGATATGGTTATACATAATACTTTATCTAGTAGTTTATCACAAATACTGACTGTCATTGCAAGTTCGCTGTGTGAAGTGATGATCATATCTCTGGAAATCCAACGAACATTTAATTTCACTTGTCTGCACATTTAACTGTTTTTAGAGGCTCCCAGAGACTAAACTTAAAATTGATTCAGATTCTTTCATTAAGATAAAATATTTCAGCTCACTTAAATTTATCATCTTTTAGAATTTTAATCTTAGTATGTCTCTTTTTGCTCCAATTCTTGTGCTAGTTTTGGGTATATAAATCAAATTGAATGTAATTCTAATTTGGTAGTCATTTATGACAAAGGCTCATGGTCACATCACATTGGTGATCATATGGGAACCAATGTCTCAAAGTTAAGCAACATTGAGCCTGGCCAGTACCTCAATGGGTGAATGGTATAGAATTGTTAATCAGAGAGTCAAGAAACTATTATCTTAAAAAATTGTGTACAAAATATTTACATTTCGGCATTAAGTCACACATGGGTCGATATGCCACTAAACAAAACCCAACCAACCTTTATGACAACATCAAGTAGCCCTATACTTTATCATATGGCACAAGGACAGATGAACATATTGAAAGGTTATGTTGTCGCAAGGACCCCAAATAACAGATTTTCAATAACCTTGGCTTGAACTCACTCAAGTATGAGTGAGAGTGTAGTGGTGTAATGGTCATCACCATAGAAAACAGTTCAAAATTTAGCAGAGGCTACTGATTTTTCCTTAGCACTAACACCCAAAAGAACGGAATGAATCCACATCTGTCAAAATGGTTGTCATCTATATTGTGATATGTCAGTGACTGAAAGGGGTGAGTGATTACTTAAACCACTCTCCCATAATCATCTGACATGGGCATTAAAAATGCTGTTGCTTTCATAGTCAAATTTGACAAAGGCCAATAATTTTCTTATAACATCACACACACACATCAATGTAATACTATCAAGCTTGAATAAGTAACAACTATGAGGAAGTGGATTATTTTTGTGCTAAATGTAATGAAGCAGATCAAAAAAAAGCAACTTGTTTAACAAAAAAGCTTTGTGTGTGTGTGTGTGTGTGTGGTTACCACCATCCATCCACTAGAGAACTTTGAGGACTTATCAGCTGTCATGTCTATAAATAGAGAAGAATGAAGTAACCTAGTTTCATACAACCATATTCAATTGGAATAGTGGCTACTATAAGCCAGAGACAACAATAACAGTAGTTTAAATAGTAAGAGTTTGTGATTGTTCAGTATAATAAACCTGTAATGGATAGACTGATACTTAAATCATTGCAGTGCAGATATTCTTCTCTTGAATGCTAAAAGTCAATCCCAATGTATTTTTTAGTATCATAAACATGAAGCAATAAGCCATAATATATCCACCCCCACAAAAAATAATTGGCAGTAGTAGCTGAAGCTGAGTAAGCACAAGAATAATTGAAATTATAATAAAAATAGTCACAGCAGTATGGCTTTGTATATTAGAGAAGCAACAACAGTGGATGTTGATTTTACAAGCTTCCTTTCAATAATACAGATTGAAATATTGCATTAAAATTAACCATGATGAAAAAAAATAATCCCAAAACATCTGGAACAAGGAGCAATGAAAACCTGTATTTATATGAGGGTGTACAGAAAAAAATCTCACCCAGACACATTCTTAAAATCTGATCAGCACACTGCTTGGAGAAGAGAATTGCCACAAATCCTTTGGTAAATTAAATGTGGGTGGAAGATTTGTTCTACCATGGAATAGATTTCTTTCATTTTTGTTAAGTGTTTGAACAAGTGTAAAAGATTTAAAACAACCATATGTAAATTTTAATTTTTTTATTTTAGAACATACATATATATTTTTTTAAACCTTAAAACTTCTTTAGCATAAAATTATTATTATTATTTTAAATACTGTTCAAATTCAAGACTTTTCAACATTTTCTCTATGAAGTGTTAATGAGGTGACATCACTGAATATTAATTTTATCGACATCTACTAAACTTAGCTGCATATTACAAACTGCAGTTATTTTCTCCTGGCCTATTTAATTGTGGAAGAAGTTGCTTTAAATGCTCAAATTTCTGACAGGTAAGAAAAGGTCTTCGTTTTTGTTTTCTATAGAAAGGACGGTTAAAAAAAAAAAAAAAGAAAAAAAAGAAAAAAAAAAAAAAGACATTAACCTGGAATTTCAATTTGTCTCATGGAATGTTTTGCTGGGAAAAGGTGTTAGGAATTTTGTCTAAGATTGGGAAAGACAAAAATATAGCATGTAAAAAAGGCACAAATTAAGCAAGTGAATACTAAATTATCGAACTGGAGATTTTATATATATATATATATATATATATATATATATATATATATATAGATAGAGAGAGAGAGAGAGAGAGAGGGGGGAGATATATACATCCCCTCTTTCTTTCTCTCTATATATATATATAGAGAGAGAGAGAGAAGGAGAGTGAAGGAGAGAGAGAGAGGAGTGAAGGAGAGAGAGAGAAGGAGAGAGAGAGAAGGAGAGAGAGAGAAGGAGAGAGAGAGAAGGAGAGAGAGAGAAGGAGAGAGAGAGAAGGAGAGAGAGAGAGGAAGAAGGAGAGAGAGAGAGAGGAAGAAGGAGAGAGAGAGAGAGGAAGAAGGAGAGAGAGAGAGAGGAAGAAGGAGAGAGAGAGAGAGGAAGAAGGAGAGAGAGAGAGAGGAAGAAGGAGAGAGAGAGAGAGGAAGAAGGAGAGAGAGAGAGAGGAAGAAGGAGAGAGAGAGAGAGGAAGAAGGAGAGAGAGAGAGAGGAAGAAGGAGAGAGAGAGAGAGGAAGAAGGAGAGAGAGAGAGAGGAAGAAGGAGAGAGAGAGAGAGGAAGAAGGAGAGAGAGAGAGAGGAAGAAGGAGAGAGAGAGAGAGGAAGAAGGAGAGAGAGAGAGAGGAAGAAGGAGAGAGAGAGAGAGGAAGAAGGAGAGAGAGAGAGAGGAAGAAGGAGAGAGAGAGAGAGGAAGAAGGAGAGAGAGAGAGAGGAAGAAGGAAAGAGAAGGAGAGAAGGAAAGAGAAGGAGAGAAGGAAAGAGAAGGAGAGAAGGAAAGAGAAGGAGAGAAGGAAAGAGAAGGAGAGAAGGAAAGAGAAGGAGAGAAGGAAAGAGAAGGAGAGAAGGAAAGAGAAGGAGAGAAGGAAAAGGAGAAGGAGAGAAGGAAAGAGAAGGAGAGAAGGAAAGAGGGAGAGAAGGAAAGAGGGAGAGAAGGAAAGAGAAGGAAAGAGAAGGAGAGAGGGAGAAGGAGGGAGAGAGAAGGGAGAGGAAAAAGGAGGGAGAAAGTAAAAGTAAAAATATAGAGAAAAAGGACAGGAGAAGAGCCTAAAGAATAAATGCAGACATATCTTTCAACCAATGCAACACAAATAGCAAATGGAAAAAGAATAAGAAAAGATCCAGAGACAGATTTAGAATCTACGATCAATATTTGCAGTGGGAGGTGCTGGGAGTAGTAGATGGGGTAGGAAATGGGAGAATACAGCAGCTTAGGGCAATTATTATTAAGTAACAGTAAAAGATCCTACTCCTGCCCTGTTCACCCCAAAGCCTTACACCCTACTCTCTGCATCCCATTTTCCTTATTACCTGTGTTATCAGCAAATTGGGGTTAGGGAAGGTAGTCATTCGTGACCCATTTAAAAGCTTTGTATGTGGGAACAGTGAGCTCTCAAAGATAAATAAATAAAATAGATAAGTAGGAAATCTAATGTTCTGGGAGGTGGGAGGGGGCAGAATACACTTATTGCACAATCAACTTTTGCCTCAAGGGAGAGGAGAAAGAAACTGTTGTTAATCTAGCAAAGAATAATTTTAAAAGATGAAAAATAGGTTCGTTGGTAAGTGAATATACCTCAGAGCCAATTTTTAACAGACCAACATTACAGTTTATCTGGCCTTGCCCACTGGTTGAGATAGTAGCATATTTCCCAATAGTGTCAGATCCTATCCTTAGTCATTCATGGTCAAAGATTTATATTCTACTGTCTAGTTCCAAGATACCTGTTTCTTCAGGATGTACCTTCCCATTGTACTAAGAAGGCTAGAGTCAGTGCATTTCCTGATGTTTGTGGCATGTTGAAAGATCTGGACATTATGGTTACAGTGAGTTTATTCCTTTAGTTAGATTAATGTTAATAAATAAAAATCTGCCTGTATATTTGTATTGAAGTATCTCAAATTTTAAAAATCAGTTTTTTTTTTAAAGCTTACATAATGTTCTACATGTGTTAGCCTTTGATTACTTCAGCTCTTAAAAGTTGTTTATTATTGATAGTCAAATATCCTCTCTACCAAGCATTTTAAAGCATTATAATCAACTAATGATCACCCATATCTGAGCTTTATTTCAAGAGAAAAGTAATGACTCTTAAAAAGCTTAAACCAGTTTTAGGCAGTACAGTTAGTTTCATTTCTTTAATTCTACAAGCAGGTTTGAGATCCATTTTTAAAATTGCCCAAATCTCAATATTTACAATATTTGAAACAAAAGATATAGCTAAATAATACACAAAGATATTATTATTATAGTGAAGCTATATTAAATAAGCTTTTAAGAAAAGGTTTGTAAGTGTGAGGAAATACTTTTGACAGAACCTAATTAAAAAAAAAAAAAAAAACTTTCATTGCAACTCTCACCTTTATTGAGCAACACATTTTGTCAAAACAAAGCCCAAAACCTTAGGGAGATTTAAAGTATTAAATCCTTAGCACTAGACTGAACACATTCTTAAGTAAATATTCACATAGAAAACTTTAAAAATACAAAACAGTCAACTTGTAAAATCTAACTTTCATATTGCATGAATGCATAAATATATTAGAAATGTTTTGAGGTGCTTGCATGACCTCTGTGGACAATGGCCCAGGAAACTATTAGATCTCATCTATCCCATTTTTTTGTTTGCAACATCTTTGTATTTGATGTTGCACACAGAGAATGATTTCAGAGCATCTTGCAAAGACTAGAAATTGCAGTGACTTGCAAGAGTAAAATGCAAGCTAGTCACAAAGTGTGGAGAAGATTTGATACTTGTGATGAAGCTTGTGTGACAACCACAGGAATGTATATATGGAAAATAGTGATGATGACAAGTACTGAAATTGTACCCCGACATCTTTCAGATGGCAGGAACATAACGTTAGCTCAAAAGTGCAAGTGAAACTTGTTAATCTTCTAATAAATCATGACAAGACAATTTCAATTGCACCTGCCTTGTGTTCAATGATGCAAATTACTGATATGTTCAGTTTTTTTTTTTTCAAAGAAAAAAACAAAACAAAAAACATTAGTTTGAGCTTTTCATGTAGTTCTCAGAATTTTTCCCTGCAAATAGTATATGTAACATCTTTCTGCTTCTCACCCATCCAAAGAAAATCTTACTTCCTACAATGTGAGGATGGTTTCTCTGACTTGAAAAACTGTTCAATGACATCCCTTTCAAGGAATGCTTCATATCTTAGGTAAGCCACTGGGTCAGCCATAAGCAATAACAAATATTAAAAGAGAAAATAAAAGATCCTAGAAAGGAGTTTGAATGAGGGTATGAATAAGTTAATCATCTGCTGTATATGTCAGGTTCAAACTAATTTCATATTTTTGTTTTTCATATTTTAACTGTGTATGCATCTTTATACAGGTATCTATTCTTATAAACATAAGCACTAAACATGTACAAAATGGGATGTGCAATGATATGACAACATTACAGATCACAAAAATGCCTAGATAAGGGCCAAGTAGACAAGGAAATTAATTTGAAGCAACCATCTACAATGATTCAAAACAGAACATCTCACAAATCTCATAAAAGTTTAATGTGGCTAAAATTCAAGAATACACAGCAAAGATCAGGATAACCATCCTTTGAGAATAATGCATTTTGAGATCCTGATCCAAAATTTAATCAATAAAAAAGCATATTCAGTACAACAGTAATGTTGCAAAGATCAGATCAAAAGTGAGGGAAGTGATGATCAACATTAAAATCATCTCATTGCTTGAAAATTTCAGTGCAAATTTAAGACAACTTTTGTTTTTAGCTGGTACTTGACTCATTAACAGATAATCAAGTTTCACTTGTACAAAACAAAACAATTTAGAGAATAACTCCAGTACCCAATTTTAGAACTAAATAATTAAAATTGTTAGTGTCTCCCCAAACGAACAGCTAATCAGTTCACAGCGGTCTTGTTGATTGATACATTAGAAGCAAAGCTTGCTGGTTGGTTGGCTTGCCTGCCTGCCAAACAATCTTTTGGGCCTGCTTTCCTATGTGAAAGCCGATTCCTGAAACCAAGAGGAAACAGCATGTCTTAACTTGATACTGGATTTTTAACAGAACAATGCAAAGATTGAATATTGTTTTTTTTTTTCTCCATCAGCAATATGATCATTAAAATGGTGGAGTGTGTTGTGGGCTAAGGAAAATGAAAAAAATGACAAAAAACAAAAATCTATTAAGGAAAAAAGTTAAATGCTTATGGAAATTCCAGTAATCCAAGAGTCCATTTGTCAATTACAGCATTTCTCATTACACCCAGACACGTCAGCAATTCCCTCTTCAATTGGTGTCAACTAAATTCAAGTTTTAGGAAATGAAGGTTGAGACTGACAGGAGCAGATTAAATTTAATTAATAAAATAAATACAAACAAAAATAAATAACTGCCAAAACCATCTTGTATAAACTTTTGGTACCGCACTAATTCTGAGGATAATAAAAATATTTCTGCTTGTAGAAAGTGTTCATAAAATTTATGAGAAACATGGTGTAATAAATAATAAATATTCTTTCCAAATTTCATTGTCAAAAGGGAAAATTTGGAAGCAACTTTTTATAATTTTTCTTAAGAGCTTGGATGCACAATATGGCTTCCTTAAAGCAAGAAAAAAAAATTATAGAAAATTAGGTTATTTCCTGTTGGAACAATTTCAAGAGATACATGAAATGTGTGCTGAGACATGGGAAATGCTGGGTAGCTTAACAGATGAAGAGATTGAACAATCTGTATTCTAACTCCTGGAGAGTATCTGGTATCTAATCAACTCTCTAAGATATCATTCTCAAAAAAAAAAAAATAAAATAAAAAATAAAAAAAATGTGTGTGTGCGTGTGTGTGTGTGGAGAGGACATTTAATGTCTTTTTTAATATTAAAAAACATTGACATTGAAAAATGAATTAGAACAAATGAAATAATTAAATACTTATTACATGAAGTTAGCCTAAATTTATTTCAACATTGAAAGTGTGCTGGATTTTAATATGAAGTTGAGGTGAAAAAGGAAAAAAAAGTAATGGTTAATGAGATGGCCTAACTATTACTACTGCATAATGAGTTCAATCTACAGGTTCATCCAAATTGGGATTTGCACTAAAGTTATTGTAAATACCTGTAAAAAGCTGGATATTTCTTTGGCAATCATATATTGACTGCCTACTAGAATTCCTTTCTGTAATTTTGCAAGTCATTCTAACAGTTTTGAACTATTGAACTTTTTTTGCTGGAACCACAGCATTTCAGACAATTCATTCCTGGCTTTCCTCACAATCGGTACAGAAGAAAACTTCTTAAAATTGCAGAAGCTATTATTCTAAAAATTCTTTTTGCTATTTATTTTCTTGTCTGCCTTCAGATGTCAGAATGAGAAGAATGACTTCAAAGACATTGGCTTAAGAAGATACTTTAACTCGCACACTATATATATATATATATATATATATATATATATATATACACACACACAGTAATTAGAGTATTAAGGTATGCTATATCTATGGATAAAAGTGCCCAATATCAGAAATAGTATATATCTAAATATAAAAACAGACTGAGGTCAAAAACCAAGTGGCGACAGTTTTATCCTTGAACACAATCTTCAAGCCATGGAAAATTGTGTTCATGCATGAAAGACTGTCACTGCATGTGCTCAACTGTGTGTGTGTGTGTGTGTGTGTGTGTATATATATATATATAGAGAGAGAGAGAGAGAGAGAGAGAGAAGAGAGAGTGAGTAATCCGTTGGTATAATCCAAGCAAGTCCTATTAACACAACATAGAATTTGAAATGTTAAAACTGACTCACAAAAGAGTGCTCAATGCTTATTTTCATTAAACAGAACAAATTTTCTTTACAATTGGAATTAAGATACCTTTAGTAAATGACTATTTTTCACCTACACACACACACACACACACAGTCATTTCATGTCAAATCAACCAATGGCCATAGATGACCCTCTGAGAAAAAATCTTGGAGAATTCAAAAGTGATCCTTGATCAAATTTATTGGTAAATCCTAAATGATTGATCTTTATCTGAAATAGTTTTAACATCAAAGCATTTTGGAAATTTCATTTCATTTTTTTGAATTTTGCTAAATAAGGCTTTCAAAAAAAATTCTGATATTATAAACAGCTTAAGTGTGTCTTATGTATTTTCATTTTTATAAGGTACTGAAAATGGATGAAATACTAAAATGCAAAAAGACACTGTCCAATTTGAGAGATTCAGATGCGTTTTAATTATTTTGACTTTATGTATTTAAAATTAAATTTAGTGGAATTCTTATTTTAATGTGCGGGGTTAGTTTCTTTGTCTAGTCAGAACTTTTGTAGACCACCCCCAAAACCTTTTTATCTTAACTAGGTACCTCCACAAAAAACAGAAAGAAAAAAAATGATACCTAAGGTTTTAAAACCAAGGAGTCCTGTTTTTAACTAATATAAATATGAAGAGGCTGGAACTTGAATTTCTCAAAATTTCATAAAAGTGAGGGTAACAGATTTTAAAAAAAAAAATTTTGTTCATTTGTAATTAAGTTCAGAAAATTTCATTATTTTTGCAAGAATTTAAAAAAAAAAAAAAAAAAAAAAAAAACAGTAAATTTCCCATACTAATCTTTGTCCCATGGCTGATACGAGAAAAACAAGATTTTTAACCAAACATTTTCTTTGAACATGCTAGAAAGAATGAAAAAAATTCTAATAAAACAAAAAATCATTTGGGGTTTCCTCTTAATAACAAATATTTTGATGATAAAACTTTGTTTTTATCAAGTTTGGGGCCTTTTTATCATGCTAAGCTAATTTTTAGAGGTACCTAATTTAAGCTGTATGAAACCAAAAATCTAGTTTATTTGTATAGAATATAGTGGTACCAATTTTCAGCCTCTGATTCTCTTAAGTATAAAATTTATAAGGTGTTAAAATCAACAAAACCATGGTTTTGGCATGACATGTTTGAGAAAAATGTTTTTACCAGAGATAGAAATTTATCTAGGAAATTCAACTTCTGTCATATAATCTTCAGACATGTAATCAAAATGTAAAAATTTTCTTAAACTGCCTAATTGGTCTGCTGGCATGATGAAAACCAATTTTAATGATGTGTGTGGAAAAAAAAAAAAAATTTTAAATATTGATATTCCTATAACAGGAATGAATATGGTTACTACATAGAAATAATCTATTAGCTCATAAATGATAGGAAAACTAATTTGTATGCTGTATCTGAAAATTTGTAAATGAGAAGCTCTCAAAGTGGACAGCATCATTTTTCTTTTTGGCCATTTTCATGTCCTTAGAAAAATAAAAGTACATAAGACACCGCTAAGCTGTTTAAATTTATGTCATCTACAATAAATATTAATTATTGTTACCAAGTTTAAAATCTGTACATGCTATATTCATGGAGACAATCAATGTTGGAATTTAGTTTAGCAAAATAAAAAATAAAGTGAATTTCAAGATGCTCTGATCTTAAAACTATTAAAAAAATGCAAATTTAATGTTTAGGATTTATCATTAAATTTGATTTGTTAATTTTCCCCTGATTTTTCTAAGAGGGTTACCTGTGGTTGTTGGTCAAGTTGATATGGAATTACCCATATGCATATGAGGGTGGTGAAAATGTCTTGGTTCCAGTTCAGTTCACAAAATTTCCACAAATGACCAAGCATCAGAATTTTTCTGGGGATTCCTTTTTAGTTGGGACAAGAGGTTTTCAGTATCTTTAACTAGATACATACACAAATTTATCAGTTTTTTTAGAACTGAACTGCCCAACTGTCCACATACATGATTTGCTTATAGTGTTGAAAGCTTTTGTAGGAGCAGTCACTTTTCAAAAGAACTAATATAGAAATGCTGTAAAGTGACAAACTTGTCCAAATAGCCCTACTCAGGTTTTATTTCAGTTCGCCTTCTACAATAGTTCCCAACCAAAGCAAAAGAACCCTGTCTGTCCTGCTATTTAACCCAGAGCTGTGGAGAGAAGAGATGGATTCATACCTATCCCATGGCTATTTGTGAAAGTGAAATTCAATAAACTCAGAAAATGAACAGCTTGCAAATTTCTCTTTCCAAGCCATTATCCATTACATGACTAACATTGCTTTCAAGTGTCACAATACAATCAAAACATACACAGGTTCCCAACTAATAATTATTTCAAAATAAATTCCAAAGTAAAATAAACATTTTCAGTGCTAAAGATGAATTAGTCATGCTCTTTGCTCTCTCTTTGACATCTTCAGATTACCTGTTTACATCCACTATGACTGGAGGACTGCCTTTATGTCAAGCAATTCTTGTATAGAAGTCAATACAGTTGGATGCCACTAACCATAGGTTCACAATAGTCCACTGGTAAAGACTCTTCCCTAAGGCACTATATGCTATTAAAACATTGCTGTGTATGTCAACTAATGGTATCCTACATGAAAGGTTCTTCTTCCTGCAATAAAGCTCTATGAGTAATTCCCTCCCATCATAGCTTTCAAAACCTGGGAACATGCTACTGAGACATGCTCACCAGAGCAAGCACAAACTGCTTATGGATAAAGTAGAGCTAATAGAGGCAAACCCCTAATATGCTTGAGTACGATATCCCAATAGGAGAGGAGATACTGTCTCTCTAAGAGAACAGACCTGCATGGAAAAAAGCAGGTCCTGTAACTGCACAAGAAGTACCTGCGATACCCACTCCCAATACATTAAGTGATGATTCCACCGATTGCACTCCCTGGTCCCTTCACAAGTATTACCTAGAGCTTTTAAGTCAAGGATCCTCATGGTACAACACTAGCTCTGATGAATGGTTGGTACCTCAGAAATGGGTTCACCCTACTACTGACTCTTCTAATTCCGAAGACAAATGGTCTAAGCATCGGAGTAGGCAAAAGCTTGTCAAGTTGAAAGACCCAAACTCACAACCTGAGGAAGAAACACAAGAAAGACCTGATAGGGTTGAGCCATCTCAACAATCCCAAAGGATCCACAAGAAGTCTGGTTATTTGAAGGATTAAATACTGGAAGAGAATGTGACAATAAAATAAGCACATCCCATCTCCTCCTCTCACTTGTAACCATTCATCATAATAAAATGAAAACATTTTCAGTGCTAAAGCTGAATTAGTTAAATAAAACTTTGTAAGCTTCTACTTAGAGTTATTGCTATATTACAGTGAGTACTAAGACCTCACTATACATCCTATTTGGGCATTAGCAAATTTCTGTACTCTTACATGTATATGAAAATACTGATGATAAATATCACCCTGTATAACATTATTCCACACCTCTTGCACCTGTTGGTACAAAGCAATAAGAGTTGTAGGTGGGCTAACTGACTGAGTCTGGTGATTATGCCAGCCAAGAAAGTTGCAGACTCTTTTCATAACATTCTAAGTAGTAAAGGTATCATTTTGCTGAAACAGTATAACAGAGGCAGAACTGTTTGTCCATTGCAAGAACAGAGGCAGAACAGGTTAAAGAATGCCCTGTGCATGCATAGCCCTGTTCTACATTTCCTCCACAAACACTGAAGGGAAATGAGAGTTGAAACTTATAGCATGCACACATTGACTCCAGACCTGTGTATCATGGGTGAATACATTTTGGAAGATGTCACTTTTCAGGTCTATATGACAAACAACCACTACATGCTTGAAGGTAGAATCTGCTCTCATCACTGGACATAACAAAGTGCTTTGATTGTCCAGATAATCTCCTTATGACACCACTGGTGATATGCCTGACTGTTGTGGCCAAAGTAGAAGTTCCCAAAGTAGAAGTTCTAGCTAGAAGTATATGTACTCAGAGTTCTACTGTAAGTAAACAATTTTAAACAGTCCATATTGACAATCTTGATATTTGCTCTGACCTGTCCTTTAAATGTTGTGCAGTCAATCACTGCTGCTTTACACTCTTAAGTGTCTGTACTATGCAGTCATCTAAAACTAGCATCAGTGACATGTCACATCCAACACAAACAGAAATTCTGAAATGACCATCCATCTTCTCAAAGGCCCACAATCTATCCCCATAAAAATGCCTCTAAATTGAACAATAGGAGTATGTATGTATCTCCTTGGCATGTCACCTGCTTGCACTGAAGTCTTTCACTATACTAAACCTTATTGCATCATACATTGTCTAAAGCTTAGACATCAACTGTGTCCTAGTGTTGATACAAGATGGCTAAAGACTAAAACTTAATCAGAATATCTACTACACCTAACATGCATATTCTGTTCTTCCTTCATTCTTTCCTTAAGTGTCATGCATGATGCATGCTGGGGCAATTATGTCTTTTCAATTCATGATTGACTTGGCAGAATTCCCACAGTAAACTGTTACTTTCTGTGGTAGACTGATTGCCAACTAAGGCTATAGGACCCAGTCTGAAGAAGAGATAGATTCATACCTTTTCCAAGAGTATTTGCATGTAAATGACTAGCATAGCATTACAACCCCCACATATCCTGTACCCAGGTTAAAATTGGCACAATTATTAAAGATATTGTTTTGTTTTGTCAATTTCAAGTGAAACTAACCTTTTCAATATGAATATTCTAGACTGGCTCTAAAGTTAAAGATAAAAAAAGATAAAACTTTTTTTTCTTCATTTTTTGAAAAGTAATATTGAATTTATTACCAAAGGCATTGTTAGCCCCTATCTATTAAAACCCATTCCTCGATTACAGCATGGCTGGGTGATGATAACAGTATATCTGAGCTGTAGTGTTGGGACATAAGGCCCTGGTAGGTTTATCTACAACAGACCAGTTCCGAACCCAGTATCTCCTGGTCATTCCAAGCTCTGTATCTTCAAATAAGTTGGAGTTAAGAGAAAAGTTTGAAATACACACCAAGATCAGGAAAATCAGAATCTGACTGGATAGGACTGGAATTCCTATTGCAAATTCACACATGATAAACTGTTAAGACTACAGAGTTATTGCCTAAATCCTGCTCAACCCATCCTGGGCAAATGCTGACACACAACAACAAATAATTTCATGCTCTTGACAAAAGAAAATGATCCAGAATAGTTGTAGGGGGGGAAAAAAAAAAAAAAAAAAAAAAAAAATTCAAAGCAAATCATCATGCAGGAATATCAACCACCCTCTTAAGTAGGTTAACTCCAGAAATTTCTCAAAAAGAGCATACCATTATGTAAAAAAAAAAAAAAAAAAAAAAAAAAAAGTTCCATTAATAAAAATGAAATTTTATCAAAATGTTTGTTACAAACAGGAAAGAGCAAAGTAATTAAATTTTTTAATCCTTTCTCGCACATTCAAAATGTTCGTTAAAAATCTTATTAGGAAATTTAGTTTTTGTTCGTGACAAAAACCCATTGTTTTAGAAATTCTTGCAAAAATCAAATAATTATAGGGTTTTAATTAAATGTTCAGGAGTTATTCCCAAATGAATGAAATTATTTTAGAAATTTTTTTTTTCTTGGTAAATATATATTTTTATAAAAAACATCTGTTGAGCCACACTTAATGTTTTTGAAATTTTGACAAATTAAAAAAGCTTTTAATTGCATTTAAGATATATTAAAGACACCATTGCCTGAAGAATATTTTTGATGAACAATGAATTGTTAAAAAAATTGGTTTCATTTTTTTTTTTAAATTTTACTTAGAAAAATTTATTAAGTTTTAAATCTTAAAATTCTGAATTTCAGCCTTTTAGGAGTATTATTAAGTGAAAATTATTTACTAATCATAAATGGAAAAAATCCAAAGCAAACATCAATATTTTAAAAAGAATTTTGAATTTTTTTGTATGTGTATAAATGTGGCGATTTTTGTATGGGCTAATAAGAGCAATAACTATCGTAAATTTAAAGCCAAAATTTCCAAAATTCAATAAAACAGATTACAGAGAATATTTTCTTAAATTTTAAAGATTATTGAGTACTTAAAAATTATATAAAAAAGGCACTCATGTCATTTTCTTCAATTATGCTTACAGATAAAGTCTCCATAGAATAACATTAGACCTGTCATCGCCTTCTCAAACACATCAACTAAGCTTCTGTTGGGTTAAAAAAAAAAAAAAATGCCTTTCTGTGGTATTTGAAACTTAAAGTAAAAAATATTTATTTCTAATCAGATTAATAATACTTTAAATCAGCAGACATTCCTCAAATAAACTTTCAGAAAAGTATATTTTATTTTTGGAAGATTTTTTTAATAAAGAAAATTACATTGCAATGAAAGACAACTAAAAAGGGCACTAATCAGCTATTTCAGAAAAAAAAATTCCAGTCAATTTAAATTAGTTTTTGAAATACAGCAAAATATTTTGCTTATTGGAAATATTAAATTTAATCTATTAGTTTGAAATTAAAACTAAAATACTTACAAGAAAGATTTTTCATTTTTAACCTTAGGTATTGCATTCTGTGGAGGCCCCTACTTTTAAGCAAAAAAAAGTAAAAAAGAAAAAAGTAAAAAAGAAAAAAGTAAAAAAGAAAAAAGTAAAAAAGAAAAAAGTAAAAAAGAAAAAAGTAAAAAAGAAAAAAGTAAAAAAGAAAAAAGTAAAAAAGAAAAAAGTAAAAAAGAAAAAAGTAAAAAAGAAAAAAGTAAAAAAGAAAAAAGTAAAAAAGAAAAAAGTAAAAAAGAAAAAAGTAAAAAAGAAAAAAGTAAAAAAGAAAAAAGTAAAAAAGAAAAAAGTAAAAAAGAAAAAAGTAAAAAAGAAAAAAGTAAAAAAGAAAAAAGTAAAAAAGAAAAAAGTAAAAAAGAAAAAAGTAAAAAAGAAAAAAGTAAAAAAGAAAAAAGTAAAAAAGAAAAAAGTAAAAAAGAAAAAAGTAAAAAAGAAAAAAGTAAAAAAGAAAAAAGTAAAAAAGAAAAAAGTAAAAAAGAAAAAAGTAAAAAAGAAAAAAGTAAAAAGTAAAAAAGAAAAAAGTAAAAAGTAAAAAAGAAAAAAGAAAAAAAGAAAAAAGAAAAAAAGTAAAAAAAGAAGAATCCAATCAAAGATCAAGCAAGAACCAGTTCTTTATCATGCAACATTTCATTTTTATTTATATGATTTACTATTAACTTCATCTTTGTTTTTTTTTTCTTTTTTTCTTTTTTTTTGACAAAGATTTGGCTGTTGTGCTCTCCAGCCTTCATCAAGTTTATCTTGATTCAAGTAACCTACAGAGAATTCCAAAACTGCTGCTTATGCTTGACTTCACTGACTAAATCTCTTTTGTTACAGCTTCTGCTGTTGAAGACCTGTCATTTGTCTTTCTTTATTAGCAGCTCCCTCCCACATTGTATTTATTTCTATACTAGGCCTACTAAAGAGGTCCTCATAGCCTGAAAAACAGAACATAAGCTAGGCTAAGAGGACCAACTTAGTAGAAATATATACAATATGGGAGCCACTAATAAAAAGACAGGTCTTCAGCAGCAATGGAACAAAGGAGAAGCTTCAGTGAATGATGACAAGCAGTACTCATCAGTAGATAGGTTTAAGGCTCCAAGTTCTCCACACAGACCTGTCCCACAAGAAAAGAGCCTAGTGGAATAAAGCAGTATGAAAATAAGAACTAGAAGAAATATCCTTAGACATATGATAACAACAAAGATAAGCACAACCCATCAATCCACAAATTCATTTTTTTTTTTTTAAATGTAATCCATACAAGTCATAGATCCAATATATTAAGTTGGCCAAAAGGTTTATATTTATCATGAGATGGCATTTGAACCATTTCATTTTAACTAATATCATACAAAAATACATGAAGACACCTGTTATAACAGGATCTTTTTCTTTTGTCAAAACTCACTTTTTTTTTTTTGGAGAAAGGTAAATAAAAGTAACTCAAAGATAAAGAAATATTTTGTACAGTATATGGAGAAGATACAGTGAATGGTACATTATGTTAGAAATTGTTTGAAAGTTTATTACTTGAGAATAATCAATGTATGATACAGAAATACCCAATCGATTTACATGTAACAACCCCCCCCCAAAAAAAAAACCAAAAAAAAAAAAAAAAAAAACCTACTGGACTGGATTCCTTTATATGTTTTGTTAAACAAAGTTTTTAGATCAAATTGTAATGAGTGGAAAATGATACTTTACAAGATGAAATAGAAGATATTGTATGGTATGAAATGAACCACCACTAACACAAAGAACCATAAAGGCAAGGTTTCATCCAAAGAAGGTGATATTGTGGGGATATGATAGTATTGGGAGTCAACTGAACTTTGTCTAGAAGCAATTAAAAATAATCTGAAATTAGTTAAGAGAAAGAATGTAATATTCTATCTGTATAACATTCAACCCTGTTTCTTTACCAGCTCAGATAGAAGTTTTCCCTCATTTCAATCAGTGTCTATAAGATTCTCATAATGAAGAAATTTTCACTTTTCTTGAAGTCTACAGAAAGCAGCATTTCTTAGCTCAGAAAGATAAAACCTTCTGGAAGGATGAAACTATAAAGTTGGCTGACAGAGGATAGAAAAGAAAATGGTAAATAAGTTTCCAATAAAATTAATACCAAAATAATTTTTTAATTTTGACATTTAATAAACTTGTAAACATATTCTGGGGCCTTCTCTCCTGTCTTTCACCAACCAAACAAATCACCCCAATATATAACTTGCAATTCCCTAATGAGCAGTATGTGACTACTCCCTATTCTAACTGCGACTGCTTATATAAGCCTGCAAGCAGAACTTCCAGTCAAGAAGCATTTGAACGAGAAAGTTGTTATTTCCTTTTGATCAGTGGATAGCTGTTTTGAAGATGTTACCTTGTAGATTTTGTTTGGCTATAGAGTTTTAAATAACTACCACATTTTGGACTGAGAAAAAAAATCATTCACATTCCACTTTGTGGGTGTTTTAAGCAAATTGTGTATGTGGGGGAGATGTATTGTGTCAAACTAAATTTCTTATATTACCAAATAACTGGGATTTCTCACCTAACAGTGGCAGAATGTGCAGCATTTTGTCAGTTTTTAATGAATGAGTTACCTAATCAGACATGATGCATGAGCTAAGGTCAAATTTTAAGGCAGTTCATCAAGAAATTGTTTGGTTTCCTTGACCAATGCTGCAGACATAATGACTCAGTGCAATGGGAAGGAAAAAAAACCCAAGATGAAGCTAAAGTTATTCACTTTCAAATGCTAGAGAATCATATCTTTTTCTTATATATATATATATATACACACACACACACACACTGGTGGTAATAAAACAATGTTCCAAGTAAAATAAAAGAGCTAAAATTTATACTACTAATAAATATATACTTATTCCTCACTTTTGTAACAATTCAGTTACATGCACAAATTGAAAACTGACCATCATAAAATTACAATATTAATAATCTACAGTCAGTTTTCAATTGACAATTGCTGTGTGCATGAAAGAGTGACACCAAACGGTGAAATACAAATAATAGTGTGTGTGTGTGTGTATATATATATATATATATATATATAAAATTGAAAACCAATAGTATATTCTGTTAAAGAATGTAATGAGCTTGACAAACATTAATGACCTAGAGTTGCCACTGACATTTCATATATATAAACAAATGGGTAAATATAGGTAGGTATATGAGCAAATGATCATATACAAATACTCTATAGTGTAAGAAAAAAAAAAACAGTGCTCAATGTTAAGTAACAGAGCTATTTAATATAAAATCTATTTAATATATATATCTCTTAAGAAATATACATAATGTATGATTATATATATATATATATATATATATATAACCAATTTGTAACTGGTAGGGATAATTCCAAGTTGTGTTGGGGGCATGGGTGAGTGGTTAAAATATTTGTGTTCTGATCACAAGACTTGGGTTAAAATCTTATGATGGTTTATTTGTCAGGTAGATGATGTTGAACTTGAGAAAATGATCCTTGGAAAGTGTCTGTGAACCATAATACATTTTGTCTTAAGTGTTGTGAGTGAAATTAGTTGAAACTGCTTAGAAGCCATGCATGATTGTACTAGCATGAAATCACAAGTATATCACTGAGAGCATACTGACCTTGTTTGAACTGTTCATCATACAAGATTATGCACTGTTTCCCAGAAATGTAACTGAAGTCTGTTCAATATTTTAAGATTGGTTCTGTGTGTGTGTGTGTGTGTGTGTATTATATATATATATATATATATATATATATATTACACACAGAGGTGATGAAAGTTCTCTATTGACTAAGAAGAGTGACAAAGCTATAAAATGTATATTCTATTATTCCACATATTCATTGAGCAAGGCAACACACTTGATACACCATTTCCAAAGTTTTTTAACCTAGAAAAAAAAAAAAAAAAATGACATTTGGTCATTGAAATACTAATTTAGAAGCATGGAACGCTCACATTCAGCTGAAAACTTTTCAGCACCACCGTGTATGCATGTGTGTGTGTGTGTGCGCATATTAACTTGAAGATTATGCAAAAGAAATATTAACAGAATCCACAACTCTTGTGTTACTTTTGTCTTTTCCTATTATATAACATATTGCTCTAAAGTTTTGCGAACTTGATAGTCGAAATGGAAACTGCTAACTAAAACAAAGTTCCTTTATTTTCTAGTGGAGATTTATGAGATGTCTGGAAGAACACAAAGTGCTGGGTTAACTTGACATAAATAGACGAAGCAATACGTTTAAACTCCCTAAATTTTCTTTTAGCAAATCTCATATATATATATATATATATATATACACACACACACACGTGTGTGTGAGGAGCACTAGTTATAAAGTAATGGTTAACAAGCTAGTCTCAAATCATTTCTGGTAGACTTAATTATGTCAGTCTCTTAAGATTTATATACGCGCACGCACATATATATATATAAGAGAAAGAAAGAAAGTAACTTAGGTTGTGATAATTGCAACTGTAGCTGAGATAGCTTCAAACACATGGCAGAGGAGAAGCCAGATCCATGAGAGTCCACATGCCTGTGAAAAGGCAGCTATACTTAACCTGAAAGATTGCTCAAAATAGACAATATATTGATCTCTGGTCTAACATTAAAATGCTAATTCAGAAAAAGCATCGTAAGAAAGGAAAAATAATAAAAGGGGGAAAAAAAAAAAAGAAAAAAAAAGAGGTTGAATGATTGGCTGGTTGAAAGCAGGCTCACCCCCACCTCTTTCTTCCATTGTATTTTTATTCTTCTATTGCTGGCAGTCAGTCAGAAATAAAATCCAATTACTTACTCACACATCTACAACTGGAAATAGAGTGTTTGAAAGCAAAAGCAAAGCATTAAAAATAGGCTGATTATATTTTCAGTTCTGAAAAGAAGTTGTGGTGGGGGGAATAGACAACCATGAATTTCCACTTATATAGAGAAAGGTTAAAAAAAATGAATGTGTATTCACATATATTTCTCATACATGTTGGACATATTTATCAATGGTTAATAATTTATCTGGCAAGACTTTAAATAGTCGAGAAAATCCAATACTTGTGTCTTGCTATTGTGTCAGACTAAGCTATGACGAGTATTTGCATACACACACTCATACAGTATTTCTCATTAAATTATTTTATCAAGTTTGCTTTGCAAACCAGTTTCTTAAAATCTTCAGTTCAATCCAGACAAGTGTTACAATATTGTGGGTTTGATGTAGACTGTAAAAATTCAACCAAACATTTTATGCATTTATTAAAAAATGTTAGCATATTTTTGTTTTCAAAAACAAAATAAATATTGCAATCTGATAAAAGAAATAAAAAAGCATACCATGCTCATGGCACAAGTTGCTAAGCACACTGATTTCAATATAGCTACATTTTTGAAAGTGACCAGGTGAAAAGGAAGAATGACAGGTAGTTCTATATGCACTGAAAGTGATGAACACCATGTGTCATCTGTGATGGTCATTGGAGTAAGTTGCAATGCAATCAGAGACATGTTATGGTGCTCCTATTCTTACAAGGCCACAGGGCCAATGTGGGTGGCTGTATGTGATCTAGCAGAACTCTGCTACCGTTCCACATGACCCACCTGATGCAAGAGTGGTTGACCAAAAATTTTCACAATCATGTCATCCTCCAACATGTGGCCTTCCAATTCGAGTTCCTGGACTACTATGTCTGGAGCATGTAAAGGCATCTTGACAAGAACTCAAACTCTGTTCACCCATTTCCAAGCTGCTAACCATATAACTATTCACACACACTTGTTTTTCAGAGTGAATTACAATATACATTGTCCAATGTTTTCTCAGTGTTTTTGGCTTTCATAAACCCTTATAAAAAATTTGTGTTTATAGTTTACCGATTATAGAGGCTTGTAAAATTTGCTACATCCAAAACCAAACAAGTAATGTTCCAACACTACCATACATCATGATGTATGGGTTTTCTCTTAAGGAGGCTATTGGAACTCAAGCTCTCCTTTAACCTCATTGAACTCCTAAATATGATCTATTGTTTAAAATGCTGGAAAAATGATCAGTTCACTGTACTGACCCAGTATTTGATCCCCACTGTGATACTCATTTTTACAAGAGCCAGATCAGACCAAAAATGGAGCTACCCAGCCTTGCTTGTTTCATAGAATTAAGAGTTTATGTGGTCAGGTGGGTGATGAATTATTTTCCACTCTACAACCCCTTTCCCACAGGTGAAACATTGCAAGCCTTTCACTGCTCTACCACTATTTCCATGGCATGTGTTCTGACAAGCTAGATTCTTTAGTCCCACCAGCACTGACCTTTGCCAGAGAAACTTGCCATGCCACATATACAAGGATGAATCATCCCCATCACCTTTGTATACCACTAGTAAAAAGTAAGTTCTACTTGGGCAGCAGTTCTTCCCAAGAACTGCTGCTTTGTGAAACAGACTCCTAACAGGATGTTTTCTCTGATCACTACAATCCTGACCATTTCAAGTCTAGGGTTAACCATTATCTTTCCTGCATAAAACACCACACAACCATCTACCTAGAGTGGTTCTTGGGTCTTGTATTGGGTGAACAAATGTACATAGTGTGCAACTATCATTTCCTCCCAAAATCATTTGATAATTGCTTATGAAAGCTGAAAGTGCTCAGAAGAGATTCTACTTTAAGAGGTAAGAAGAAGAAAATATATTTATATTCATACTTAACACACAAAAGGTTGGTTGGGAAATGTGAAGGAGTTTATAATGTCATGAAACCATATAAAAATGGGTATGATCAGGTGTGGTTCTTCAGGGTCTCAATCCTAATGTCACTGTGCCATATATAAACAGATGCGTGGTGGTGAGGTAATTTTGGATATTGGTGTCGGAATTATTTCTCTGACTTTGATATTCTTGGTCACTCCCTTGCCACCACTCTCATTTAAGATTGCAAGCATCTAGTGGGATTGTTATGTACCTAATAAGACTTAAAAAATCTTGTTAGGCTATGGTTATTCTGTTTGCGGTTTCATTGGAAATCAAAAATTATGAATCTGCTCATTAGAAATAATGGCCAATGCCAGAATATGATAAAAGGAAAATTTATTCATTGGCAAATAGACAAAAGTGTTTTTTTTTTTTTAATCATTTCACCCCAAGCAAGGAGATAATAACACCAAATCACAAGGAGTGATGGCAAATGACATTGCATTTAAATCTTTGAAAATTGTAAGTGACAGGGAAGTAAGAAATCAAAAGGGAGTTCCACAGGTGAGAAGTGCAAGAAAAAAACTATTAGAATAGAAATTATAGTTACATCTACCTATTTCAATATTAAAACAATAACATCTAATTGCCAATCTAGTAATAAGTTTAAGTTCATGCAATCGAGAAACCAAGGAAGAGAGCTCAGAACAAATGGCATGAAAATATTTATAGAAAAGACAGAAAGATGCCATGCCAGTGGTGGAAAACAACCTGAAGCAAAAATGTCAGGCCAGGACCAATAACATTACAGACCCTTCTTTAGATTTTGTTGAGAATCTAGAGATATATAGCAGGAGCACCAGACTAGATATGACAGCAATATTCAATGCACAAAGAAATCATGTAAATGTACAAGATAGATTCTTATAAGAATCATCTTGAACCAACTTTCCGAGCAGCAGACTTAGCAATTGATTCAATATAATCATTCCATTTCATGTCAGTAGACACAGTGAGAGCAAGAAAGCACAAGGAAATTCTCTCCTGGAGGTTAGAATCAGCTATGCCAAAAGTGAAAATGGTTCTCGATGATTAAAAGACAGCTTTGTTTTAGAGTTAATAAAATTTAAAAGGTATTCATTGCCTCAGTTGAGAATTGATTGAAGGTCATTTTTGAGAGAAACTGCCACTTTTACTTATCTAACATATTGAACTTACTATTAAGACAGGAGTAAATAGTTGCATCATCAGCATAAATACAGTTGGGAACATAGATCCAAGGATAGAGCCCTGGGGGTCCCCTGCATTAAAGTGAAAGGATCTAGAATTGTGGCTATTTAATGCTACTTTTATCATATGATTTAAGAACGTTTGCATGAAGTCAAATATTCAGCTAGAGATGCAATAGCCCTTGGGCTTGTGAAGAAAGTCAGCATGCCAAACCCTGTCAAATGTCTTTGAGATATCTAAAACCAGAGTTTTGACACACAAGTCTTGCTAGGCAAATTCAATAATAAGCATTAACACATTGGCAATTAACCTAGAGAAATAAAAGCTATATTGTTTATCTGAAAATAAAAAAGGTCACATAAAGTGAGATGCTTAACCAATTCAGAGTTGATTAGAGCACTTTGCCAAAAAGAAGTAAGAGACTAATAGAGTGAGAATTTGAGAGATCAGAAGGTTCAGAGTTCTTAAAGACAGGAACTACAAAAGAGGATTTACAACTAGCTGGAAAGCAAGCAGCAAAGCATCTATTGTAGAGTTTGGAAAGAACAGGAGTCAGTTTGAGAGCACATTTTCTTAGAACAATTTCAAAGATACTGTTATGTTTGCATGCCTTGATGAGATCTAGTTTGGAGAAGAAACAAAACTTTAGGTGACTTTGGGCAGCCAGTTGGTCTGAGTATTTATAATCTGGATGTGTGTGTTCTGCTATTATATATTCACATTCAAGAATGACCATTTGAAAAGAGTTCATCAAATCTCAACTATTAAATCTTAATATTGCTTTGGGCATTTCATGAACTTTCAATCAAAAAAAATAAAAAATGGTGTGTGTGCTACTGGTGGCTAGCTTCTACTCTATCATCAACTTTGACAGCAATTCTTGGCTACACCAAATGGTTCAGATGTTAACTTTCTCAGTGATTATGACAAACAACTGGGCTCTTCTTGGTTCTCTATCACTGACATGGACATTCATGATACAGTTCTCTACTTTGCTGTTTATATCACAAAGGTGGAAATTCAAGACCTAGTCTTCTACATTTGTTTTTTATCAACAATGTGGATGACAGGAAGTCCTGATTTCTGCTGTTACCAACTGTAAGAGTTAGTTTATATGAGAATTGTGTATCACCTATAACCTTCTCAAAATATGAAATTTCTATTGTCAGGAGTGTCAACACTCCTGACTCCTCCAGACCTGTCAACACTACTGACCTTTCCAGATCTGTCAACACTCATAGAGTTCTCAGTAAAAGAAACAAAAAAGATTAAAAATCAATAAATCATATCTTGAGGAACAGTAGTAACATAATTCTGTTATTAATTTTTTTCCTAACCAAGGTGTATCAACATGTTGAATATTGTTATGGTCCAGTTCCTTGTACCACGGTGATAGTCCAAGGTAGAACCAATAAAGAAGAACTCGAATACAGATATAGAATAAAACAGATATATTACAAACAGGAATATATACAGAGAGGTAGAAAGTGTTAGTACGAACAATCAGGTTTAGTAGTAATTGTCTGAACGCAACTCTGTTTCAGACTGCCTCTGACTTGACTGACAGACTTCTGATAGACCTCACTCCAGACTGAACGGTATTTAGTCACCCTCCCCCCACGAGGGCATCATGTGGCACAAGGCCTGTTTAACGTGGGATCTCAGAGCCCGTGGGCTCAGCGAAAAATATGTCCATTAAACCTGTATAAACGGGTTCAGGGTCGGTTTACCTCCCCGAAAGAGACTCCGCACTTCGGCGTAGCCTCGTTTGGGTTCCTCCCCACCCCAAGGCAGAGAGTTCAACTGATCAGCCGATCAACTGGTCGCCCGACTTCGGACTGAACTCCCTGCTTCCTCTCGAGGCGCAGTATTTATTAAGTATGGAATAGTCCATTATGTTATTATAGGTAAGGTACCATAACAAATATATTATTTATTTTAGTCCATTAAGAGAAATAGGAGGGATAAGCAAATTTCTCAATCCTAAAATGGTGGAGATAGAAATATTTTCTATTTTTCCACCAACTAGCTTGATACATTACACTATGATAAATGCTTGACTCTTGTGATCACTCAAAAGTTACTTTGCCAGCTGGTTTTGGCTTTGACACATTCCATTTTCAATAAATGCTCAACTCTCAGGGTTACACTTTTAGCAATGTAAACTCAGTCTCAGTTTCAGATGATCTCTCCAATATTTACTTATTTATTTTAAACCCTATTAATTCCATACTTTAATAAGCATTTTCTTAATCTGTTAGCTGAACTTTCTCAATACTGGAAGCCACCATTTTTAACTTTTATTCATCAATAAATCTTCAAATAAGTTTGTCACCTTGTTATGCTTACTTTAGTACTGTAAGAATAGGTAGGAATTCATTTCTCCAACAGTTTGCTCAATTTAAAAAACAAACTTATCACTGGCATGCCAGCAAAAGAGAAATCACTCTTCCATAATTTACATTCTAACAAAAAGACTCACAAGATATCTAAATAGAAGCAATTATTTTTCATGTGATTGTACCAATTAATGTGCACATAATGTGAAATCAAAACATTTCTTGAACACTAGAAACCCTTGGAAGCAAATGTTTTTTAGTGCATTTGTAAACATGCTAGCAAGATCTGGAAACTGAAGTATTAATTTTTTTAAAAACCTTTTCACCCCAAGCAAGGCAAAAAGCCACTAAAACACAAGAGGTTACAGAGTAGAAGAGAATATGAGGAAAAGAAAACATTATTAAAGGAGAGATAATAATAAAAGAACAGGAATCAAGACAGAAAATGATGATTGATAATGCATCAAAATTTTTGAAGATCAAAGTTGACTGGAAAGTAAGAAGCTAGCTGAGAGTTCCACAAGTGAGAAGTATGAAAGAAACTGTTAGCATAGAACTTAGTTACATATGGACATTTCAACTATAAGATGAGACCTTGTTGCCAATCCATTATTGTGCTCAAATTAATAATGTCTAGGTACCATAGTGGAAAGTTCATCAGAACAATTACCATGAACATATTTATAGAAAAGGCACAGGAAAGCTAATGATGCAGATATGGCAGACCAAGACCAATAACATTGCAGATTCTTTGTATTTTATCAAGAATCTGACCAGATGTGGCAGCAATATATAATACATTGAATATTGTTATATGCATTAAATATGAAAATACAATGGTTTTCATGATTTTTAGATGAACAATTGTACTATAAGGAAGTAAACTGAAAATTTATCCTTTGAATAAGTATGGCTATTTTTTGTTTTGTTAACAAAACCAATAAATGAATCTAGAGTAAAAATGACTGGATATTTTAAGTCCTTACCATTATTTTAACCTTTCCACATATAAATCTTCAAATATTTTTCTCTATTATTGCTGCATTCTATTCTTACACAAGGAGTCATTCTTTATACCTCCTAGCTTTGTAAACAATATTTAATAATTTGCTGATATCATAAATACACTGCCACCTAACACATCTTGTTCAACAGAAATAACTAAGATAGCAAAATGTTAAATCGTATGGACATAAAACCATTTGGTGTATCTGATATTTGCTGTATAGTGAAGCTAGTGCAAAGAGGAACTAGCATAATTGCCATACTATAGTAGTGGCTTATATCCTCAGGCTGCACAAAGTATTCATAAGGAATAATTATATATATATATATATATATATATATATATATATATATATATATACACACACAAGATAAAAAAAAAATTGGGGGGGGGGTGAAAAAAAAAGAAGATACTTTTTATAAGCTAGTAAGAATAGTATTTTACCTTCAAGAATTCACAAGCTCAGAAAAACAGCAGTGCAAAACAATTACAATTGAAAAATATTTTATCCACTGTACTTCCAGATAACTTAACTACATTAATTAGCAAACTGATCTGTGAGATTATATAAAGCACCTAATTTTCATGAGTTTAACCTAGTCTGGTATAAGGCCACGATCTTAAAGCATTCAATGAAAATTAAGCTTGTTAAATTGATTAGTGAGATAAGCTTAACTACTAAATTAAGTGTCCTTGCATATTTTCTCAGTTTAGGCCACAACACTGTATTGTTAGTAATGTTCAGGTTTGACTCCATTTAAAATCCCTGTGCTCTTAAATTTGAACTGACTTTGTCATAGTCCAAGTTAGCACAGCTTATTTGAAAAAGTAGCCCAAAGTAGTGAAATCAGTAGCTAACCATCACTCCACAACAAGCATCCACCAGAAAACTGATAGGTGCCATTAAACATACATACCAAACAAATTTACTGAATGAATTCAAAGAGAAATCTTAACTGTGACTACTGTTCTTCCATGGAACAAGTTTCAACCAATATGGCAAAATTCTTTGCAAACACTAGAGAGGAAGGTAAGTTAGGAAGAGAGCAAGCAAGATATTCACTAGAGTTCTATTTAGCACTCACAGACTCATTATACCAAAGCTACTGTGCACTAGCAATCAATCTGGGTTTTCTTGGCACCAGTACAATATTGTATACGAAATGCACAAAGTTGCAGACTGCAATTTCCCCTAACCACCAGCTTCCAAAGCTGCAGCTAAACCCATTATGCCAAGCCTACTCTGATTTACTGCAGAAAGGGTGGATACCGTGAATTGATACAATCATATTTGGATTGAATGAGAAGCAACGAACAGGCATCTAGGCTTTTTTACCAAATACTGACTACAGTCAATAAACTTTATAATACATATTAGAATAAATATCTTTTAATAGTTATTTGTATATAATTTGAACAAATTTGAAACCATAAGCAGGTATCTAGGCATTTTACGCAATACTGACCATATTCATCAGTTATATATATATATATATATATATATATATATATATATATATATATATATATATATAATGACAAAGACGATGGACATAAGAACAAGACTTATCCAAACAGATAACTGAAAGTTTTATAAGATCAGCGTTCCATTTAAACATGGTCACATTGTCGTCACATGGGCGACGCTGTGAAAACGTATTCCTAAAATTTGAGTATTTTGAATGAAAAAATATTCAAAATTCATTCAAAATACTCAAATTTTAGGAATACGTTTTCACAGTGACAACAACGTGACCATGTTTAAACGGAACGCTGATCTTATAAAACTGTTTGGATAAGTCTTGTTCTTATGTCCATCATCTTTGTCATGTTGAATTGATAATGTTAATTATATTTTATGGATATATATATATATATATATATATATAAAATTAATCATTAGAATGAGCCCAGGCCAGTGAACAAGTATATAGACCTGATTAAGTTACATCACATATTGTTTGTTTAATGCTTTTATAAATCTATGATATATTAGGTTGGTGCAAAAATAATGTCGTTTTCTCATCTAGTAACATATGTGAGAAAACAACATTATTTTTGCACCAACCTAATAGCTTTGCATTTGAGCTCGAGAGCAGGAATATAAACCTGAGCATATTTTAGAACTTTTACATTATTATTTTTATTGTCTTAGTATAATTTGGTACAAGAACACTTCCCTGGAGAACTTAGTGAGAATTACAAGTCAGGTGCTTATTAAATCTTTTGTTTATTTCTCTCATCTTAATTTCATTTAATTTGAAAATTATAATTAGAGTAAAATATAAACAAAGACAGTGGCATGCTAGGTATTTGGAAAAAATAAAGAATAGTGGCTGTAATAAATTTGAGTTTCTGTGGTTAATTGGCATTTGAAGCCTAATCAGTGAGGCAGCCATAATGGAAAAAAAGTAGCTCAAAGAAATAAGAGATGCCAGTTAAAATCTTTATTCCTGATCTACAGGATGCGATGAATAAATTGTCATCTAAATTACAAAAAAAGTGAAAAAAACAAACACCGACATCTCATTTTAACAATAAAATTGCCATTGGCTTCAACCATGACCTCCAGTTGACTTCAGAATCTCCTGCAACTCTTCTGGATGGCCTCCTTGTTTAAGTTGGTGAATGCTGCCATAATCCTTGCCTTCAGTTCATCTTTGGTGTTACAAGGAGTATTCTTGGTCTCTCGCTCAAGTTCAACCCACATATAATAATCAAGGGGGTTGCAGTCTGAGGAGTTAGGTGTCCAGATGTAAGAGATGATGTGGTCGCAGAAATTGTCAGAAAGCCATGATTGCATTCTCCTGCTTATGTGGCGTGGTGCCGAGTCCTGTTGCCAGATATAGGATCTCCCAGCAGCCACCCTCTTGACCCATGGCAGCACTACCTCCTCAAAGTACTTGATGTAGGCCTCTGTATTGAGTTTGAAATCCTCACCAACAAATTTCAGAATTCTTTTATCAGAGTGAGTTTTCCAAGCTAGTGTACCTTCGTATCACCATTACACTCATCCAGCTCTTTCCGAATCATCTGCAGTGTCCTCAGATTGACATCCAAACCCTCTGAAATGTACATATTGAAGCTTCCGGCATGAGTGCCAAGCAGTACATCATGCCGTTTCCAAATTTCGGGCAGAGTGAATTGTGTCATGGTGCTCTTTTTCTCAAAGACAGTGCCCAACTGACCCTACTATACTGTGCAGTTGACAAAATCAAAAACAAACAATGCATATGCATGAAATTAAAAATCTAAAATGGTGACAATTTGCACCCTGTATGTTACAAGAACTGCAATAAAAATTGTGAGGAACAAAAAGATTTACCTCCCACAAAGCGAATTTGCTTGACGTATCAGGTTTTGTTGAAAAATTGCAACCGGCGTTAGTGAAAATGAATTATTCTGAAACTCTTATATCGCGGCTAGGTGTACAATGAACAAGAAAGATAAAAAAGACTAAAAATTCAAGCCGGCATAAATTTATAAGATCGGAAGTCTCGGGCGAATGAGAAATAAATATTGTATGCAAATTTTAGTTGCCCCTGACACGGGCATAAATAGAGAGTCTGTGAGGAAGACAGGACAGAACAAAACACGTTGGTGTGATGGTGTACTAATGAGAGAATAAGGAAGAAGTCAATAGCGACAGCTCAGTTGGTAGAGCGAAGAACTAGGAAGAAAGCGAGCACTTTAATCCATTTCAGTCAGCGCAAACATTTTTGACTGTACTTTGACAATGATGGACTGGTTCGATTTAAAGTTAATACCGGAATTAGATGGATCCCTCACTGGTCTGTCTATTGTTCAGTGGTTTGAGAAGTCTGAGCGTGTCTGCAAACAATTCAAAATTAAGGAGCACACATTGGTCATCCCGTCGAGGCTAGCAGGAGGCACTTACGCAGTCTACCAGCAACTCGGGGACGAAGCGGACTTGGACGAAATCAAGTATGCCCTTTACACAGCATTTGACATGGACAAGTCCATTCCTTGGAGGCAATTTATTGGACAGTGACTCCTCCCTGGGGAGACAGTTGATGTATACCTGGCCGATCTAAGAAAGTTGTTGGTACCATTTGGGGGTGTTAACGACCGGATACTGGCATGTGCATTTTTGGAAGGTTTACCCATTGATGTCAGCCAGTTTCTGCGAGCATCATCAAAGCTGGGGGAGATAGGTATCAATCAGCTACTGACTAGAGCCTGAACCATTTTGAAGGAGTCAGAGAACATCACAGCAGCTGCCCTGACACAGGAGGCCGTGTGTAAATCAGAGGAGAATGCTGCCGGTGACTGTCGCGTTCCCATAGCTCATTAGGGCCCCAAATGCTACAAGTGTGGTGGTCCCAACCACTTCTCCCAAGAATGCAGGAGTCAAAGTAATACAGGGTGTGGGGATTGTAGTAAACTATGTTGCTATCACTGTAACAATCTGGACCATCTTGCGCAGAACTGTTCGGGAAATGCCCCCTGTCAATCAGTAAGTACGGATTTGCCCATAGAGTACGAGTGAATGGCATGCAATGTTTGGCTCTCATTGACATGGGATGTTCCCGTTCAATAATCAGTGCAAACCACTGTCAGACCTGGAAGGAGCAACATGCGACGATTACAACGATTGTCGGGATGTCCCATGCGTGCTGCGGAATTGGAGTAATTTCAATCCTAACAGATGGAGGTGATTGTGCCGAGGTAGACGCACTGGTGGTTTGTGACAAGCCTCTGGGGTACAATTTGCTATACATAAACTAGGCAGTGTTATGGTCGTGCGTACCATGCAGCTCCGGAGAAATTGTGACTCATGTGCCACAATTGCAATTGAGGAACAGGATTTCTGTATCATGTTTGACCAAGGAACAAAGACTTAGAGAGCAGAATGGAAATGGACAGGAAATAAAGCACCAGATCAAATATACGGTGTCGAATAAGAACAGAGCTGCCTACGAGAGTGAACTGGAGACGTGGATTGTGAATTAATCCCCTTAATGGCCGTTACACAAGCCACTAAGGCTAAGGTACAGCCAGTGATGGACTATAGGGAGATAAATTAATATGTAGATGCCTTTATGGCGGATGCAGATGTGTGTGCTGAACGAATGAAGGAAGGAATGGCGGCAGCAAGGAGCTAATGTGGCTCTGTTTGACCTGCAAAAAGTGTATCTTCAAATACAAATCCATGAGACATTATGGCCTTTCCAAACGGTTATCATCAAAGGAAAGAGGTACTGCTTGACGTGTCTGGGGTTTGGCCTTAATATGGCTCCCCTAATTATGAAATCAATCATTAAGACAGTACTAGATCAGGATGAGCTGATGAAAAGAGCTGTGTCAGCATATGTCGATGATATATATGTAAATGAGGACATACTTTCGGCGAATGAAGTCAGGTGCAGATTAGAGTCTTTTGGCTTATCTAGCATGGACCCTATTCAGTTAAGGATGGGACCAATGTGCTTGGGTTTAAAGTCTGGAGGGAGTACAACACATTGCAGAAAAAGCGGGGGAGCTCAGTTCTATAACTCACCGCTACACTAATGCAAAGCACAGTATTTTCGTTGGTAGAGGGGAGAACTGGGAAGAAAGCAATCACTTTAATCCATTTCAGTCAGTGCAAAGGATGGGCAAAATTGAATTACCAACAAAAATAGGTGTCAAAAAGCCATTAACAATGAATTATGGTAAATCTTGTCATTGAAATTCTAAGGCACAACACTAAATGATAAAAATTTCTGTCACATTAATGGTTTAATAATTGTCAGTGTTTCATCTAAAAATTTCAAGTACTATTAAAAATAAGCAAATGCTTATATAAAGAACTATTAGGATGAGGTGCCTGAGTGATTATATTTGCTAAGATAAAAATAGCAGCAGATGTCCAAAATGACTTCAAGTTGATTGCTAACTGGGCAAAAGATGGCATGTTAATTTTAACACTTCCAAAACTAAACTTCTCTCCATTAATCATGTGAGAGACCCCTTGATTGCCTTCCATCAACATGGCTGATGCTATCCTCTAGGAATGTAACTCATTGTGCCTTCTCGGGCTCACATTCTCTGAAGTCAAAAGACTATATTGAATCTATTGTTAGATCAGCTGCTAAGAAAGTCAGTTCACTATATCAGGCAAGGCAATTTTACTCTTCAGGATCTATCTTATGTATTTATGTCTACCATTTGTCTATGCTTAGAATATTGCTGCCACATATGGTCTGATGCCCCTGCTATTTACCTTGAGCTCCTTGATAAGATCCAAAGAAGAATCACAATAACAATATTGGTCCTGATCTGTCTTTTCTATAAATACTTTCATGGTAATTGTCGGAATGAGCTCTTTGCTATGGTACCTAGAGTTCTTGACTTTAAGCGCAGCATTAGATTGGCATCAAGATCTCATTAGTTTACAGCTGCTCTGGTTTGATGCAGCCATAAGTTTTACGCTAACAGTTTGTAACCTCACAATTCTTGGTTGTGGAACTCCCTTCTGGCTCAATGCTTTCCAGCCAACTTTAATCTACAAAAATTTAAATGCAATGTCAATTGCTATTTACTGTCCATCTGGTTACTCTCTGTTTCTGCTCATCATTAATGTTTCTGTTCCTAATTCTTCCACACTCTGTAACCCTTTGTGTTTTAGTGACATTACTGTCGTTCTTGGAGTGATTCTGATTAAAAAAGGACAAAAAAAGATTGCACTGCAAACAATCTATGATTACATGTAGAATGACTATCATGAGGACTGCTCTTTTTATGCAATGGTCAAACATTTAACTGCTCAGCATTTTTAAAAGGAGCAGAGCATTTGAAATGAACCATTGTTAGAGCAACCCATGGAAACAACCTTTGCTGAAAAGAAAGTATTTGTGCAAGAATAAAATAAAACTAATTTTTTTTTAAATTTTTTTGCTGTTATATCATGAAGAATATTGGGTTTAAAAGGTTTTTAAAAAAATCCTCATAATGTCAAGAGAGGAAAAGAAAAAAAAGGAGTTCCAACATGGCTGATCTAATTTTTAAGTAAATGAACAGGTATGTATGTATATAATTCTTATTTTGCAATGTGTTATTACTATTTCCAATATTTTTCACTAATATTACCTTTTGTCTTGTATTAAATATTTATTAGAGTAAACAGAGTTGACTTGTGGATGAGCTTAAAATCACTAAAAATAAATCCAACTTCAAATTGAATCCTCTCAAATGCAAAAGAACTCGATTAAATAAGCCTTTTAAAGATACTGAAAAGAGAATAGATAAAAATCTATATTAATATATATATCTATATATATTACCTACCTTCATAAATCTAAAGATAGTAAACCTGTTTTTCTTTTATATTCTTTGTACAACTTTTAAAAATTTTCCTTTAGCTTACTTATTCTCTACTTTTCATCCTTCAGATCTTTTTTCTGTTGGTCTTTCCAATTCTGTTGTCATAGAAATGAATAGACAATTGATAGCTATATATCCATATTGAGTGGATTTGGGCAACAATTGATTGTTTATGCAAAAATATTTTTATATATAACAAATATTATACTAAAGTGCACAGATCTGAGAAAAAAATGCTGATTCATATATAAAAATTACATCACTTGTTATATGTATCATGTTAGTGTTATTAAAAAAAAAAAATCTATCAAAAATGGCTGTTTGAAGCCAGAAGGTACAAATGAATGCATTTTCCAACAAAGAATGAAGATGCTAAATTTGTTATTCTTAATTTTACAACATCACCAGTAAATCCTGATGAAATATTTCCAAAAAAAATATTTATTTCCTGGTCTTAGAACCAAATTCTTTATTCAATTCACTGGGCTAAATTGTTCTCATTCTACTGTTCATGCTAAGGGGAGATAACTCATCAGTTAATTCTTGCAATATCACATCTCTTCTAGTGAACCAGAATAGATGACAATTTGCACTACCCAGTACAGGCATTGGATCATGACCACCAGAAATACATTTAACCAATGCTTTTATTTGATATGCCATGCCTACTGTGGATCAAAGAAAGTATCCATTTTGAAATTCCCAGGTTTTCAACAACAAAAGATACCTGACAATGGTCAGAGAGCACAATGAATGGCTGAAACATTGAGTTGATAACAAATAAAATACAGACATTTGATGAAGTAAATCAGTATATAATACAAGGTCATTATTATAAAATTAAAAAAAAAAAGTGCTTGTTAAAATACTATAACCAATTCCTCAGATAACAAATTCCTTTCCTCAGTACTTTTATCATGAAGTTTAAGTATGGACACCACAAGATAAAATTCTCCACTTCAAGTCAATGATGATCTTGCAAATTCTTTCAATGACAAGGTTAAGCAAACTTGTTATTAGCTGTTCTAATAATTGTCATCAAGGACACAGTGAGAAATAAATGAGAAAGGATGAAAAAAATGAAAGTTATTTTCTCAGGCTATTTTATACACACACTTGAATAAAAACGCAAAAATATCTTATCTACTATAAAAGTGTTTTTTATAGACTATTTCTAGAGCAATATGGCTTTTTCTAAGCTTATACCAGTCTGCTATAAAGATAAAAAGGAATCTCTAAAAATAAATATGCCTACTTATGTACCAGTTTTAACTTTAGACAGCAGGAAAAGCAGCAAGCCCTGCTCTCTCAAGTGCAGTGGCAAGGAACTTGCCAAACAGAATCCTTGAAATGGAAGCCATAGTGAATTTCATCTTGGAACAGTGTCTGTGCCATTTAAAATTATTTGTTTGGCATATGAAAATAAATTTTATATAAAACTTGATTTAAAATGTAAAATATTAACTTTCAAGAATTGAAAATGGTTCAAGACTTATCTGAAACAATTTTTTTATCTCACATCAGATAGATAAATGGTATGATAAAATCAAAACTAGATGAAAAAAAATCAGTCAAAATTATCTGTTTCATATAGATATGTATTGGCCAATAAGTCTGTAATTTGCTATTAATTTTAATCTGAAATTTTCCAATTATATTGGCCAAATGCTTGCTAACTAAAAATCCTTTTGTTTTAAAACGCCATACAAATCTGGCTCTAGGTAAAGGGTCCAGTGTTAATTTCCAATCTTCCCAATATTGATAGTCTGTCTTGAAAATAAGCATTTGAAATATTTTTTTTAACTTCTGTTCATAACTGACTCATACCACCAGAATTAAATGTACTAAGATTTCAAAAACAAAGCAGTCCTCTTTCTCATTTATATATAACTATATAACATTTGTTGGGAATATACCCAGCAATTTTTAAATGTCTTGAGAACCAGTTGTACAGTCTTGATAAAACTTGGCAAACAATAAAAGATCTTACTACACAGATATAAGCAAACACTGTCCCATGGGGCTACTCAGCACTGAGACAATACTGAATGAGTTTATGCACTGTGTGACTGTAACAGTGAAAATGTCTTGGATTGAAATTTTTTTTTTTTTTTAGCAAAACATCACTCTAGTCTGTTAGGGTTATTTACAGTTGAAGTAAAAATTTCCACTAACACATGAATGAAATTAAGAGGGCAGCTAATGGCATTCATAAAAAAGGACACTAAGTGTATGAGGTCCAAAGTAGAGTACTTTGAAGGGGACAAATGTCTGGATAGTTTTGAACAGGCCACTTACATTTAAACATTAGCAAAAAGAATAAATACCATCATGGTGAACAGCCTGTATGAAATAGGATGTAATTTTTTTAACATACCACATATATATATATATATATATATATATATATATATATATATATATATATATATATTTAATTGATTTCACCCCAAGCAAGACAATAAAACTACGAAAACACAAGAGGTTACAGAGCGTGGAAGAATTAGGAACAGAAACATTACTAATGAGTGGGAAGAGAAAAGAATAATCAAGAGAACAGTAGCTAGTGATTGACATTTCATTTAAATTTTTGCAGATTAAAGTTGGCTGGAAAGCATGGAGCCAAAAGGGAGTTCCACAAGCAAGAAAAGAAACTGTTAGCATAGAATTTATGGCTACATCAAGCCAACTCAATAAGTGACGAGATCTCGATGCCAGTCTAGTACTGTGCTTAAATTCAAAAAGTCTAGGTAGTGAAGAGCTCATTCAAACAATTACCATGAAAATATTTATAGAAAAGACATTGGAAGGCAACCTTATAGCAATGAGGAAGTGACTGAAGCCAAGCTGCCAGATCAAGACTGATAATAGTCCTCATTCTTTGGATTTTATCAAAGAACTCAAAGTAAATAGCAGGGGCACCAGACCATATGTGTCAGCAATAGCCTAAGCATGAACGAATGGCAGATTTGAAGATATGTATGATATATTCTGTAGAGAAAAATTGTCTCACAAAACACATTAAACCAACTTTCTTAGCAGCTGACCTAGCAATATAGTCTTTCCACTTCATGTCAGCTGATAATAGTACAATGAGTCACTTTCCTGGAGGATGGCATCAGCCATGCTGATAGAAGGCAGAGAAGGATCTCTCAGATGTCTAATAGAGAAGTTTAGTTTTGGAGATGTTAAAATTAAGAAGCCATCTTTTGCCCCAGTTAACAATGGACTCAAGGTTGTTTTCGACATCAGCTGCTATTTTGAGCTTATTGAACTGAACAGCCTTACTATCAAGACAGGAGTAAATGGTTGTGCCATCAATGTAGATACAAATTTGAGAGCCGATGCCATCAGGAAGGTCATTAATGAAAATATAAAAAGTAGGGCCAAGGATGGAGCCTTGGGGGACACCTGCATTAGTATGAAAGGATCTAGATGATTGGCCATTAAGGATAACTTTCATTTCACAATTTGATGTGACCAGAGACACTAACTTTTCAGCTGTATGCCAAACCCTGTCAAAAGCTTTTGAGGTGTCCAAAGCTACAGCCTAGGCTTCAGTTTTTATCTAGAGAATGATAGACTGTTTCCACAATTATCATCAGTACATTAGCAGTTGACCTGGAGAAATGAAAGCCATAAAAAAGCCTCTGCTATAAGAGATCAATCCAGCATTGATTACGGCCTCTAGGAGTGTCTCAAAAAGAGGTAGAAGACTAATAGGCTGGAAGGATCATATAGTTCATCAGAACTCATAAAAACTGAAACATCAGATGATGACTTCCAGCAGATAGGAAAGCAGGAGGCAGCAAAGCATTTACCATACAGTTTAGAGAGAACAGAAGCCAGTTTGGGTGCACACTTCTTAATGACTATTACAGGGGTAGCATCAGGTCCACATGCTTTGTGGGGATCTAGGTTAGGGATAATAGCAAAAACCATAGAAAGGGTTATGCATATCACTCGACAGAGACTCAGTTCTAGGAGGGAAGTTAGGCAGGGATATTCCAGATGATGCAAGAGTAGAGTTTAAGGAGAAATTATGGGTGAAGCATTCAGTTTTGTCAGCAGAGAATGTTAACACCTCAAATTGATTAAAAAGAGGAGGAATAGAGACCTTACACTTATTTAATACACTATTACAGAGCCATCAGTAATCATGAAAGCCAAAGGCAAACAAGGACTTAGCTCCTTTGAGGACTCATTCACATTTATTATGAGCAGTAATGAATAGGTGTCTGTTGTGACAGGAACTGTCATGCTGGTACAGCTGAAAATAGTGGTTCCTGTGGGTTATAGAACCATGGAGAGGATTGAAGTTTCACCTGGTCTTTCCAAGAAGGAATGAAAGCATCCACACTGGCTTTGAAGAAGAAACTTCAGTGGCGCAATTAGATTGTTATAGATGTCATTCTAAGGGGCATTACAAAGAAAATCACGGAGTCCGAATCAGCATGCAGGTAACGGAAAGTGGTCTTATGAACAGGGGGATACTGTTTAATAGATTATTGGAATGAAATAGCAACAGATACCACAGAGTGA
The DNA here is from genome assembly GCA_963932145.1 of Acanthosepion lycidas. Lineage (NCBI taxonomy): Eukaryota > Metazoa > Mollusca > Cephalopoda > Sepiida > Sepiidae > Acanthosepion > Acanthosepion lycidas. The sequence goes on along the minus strand of OZ010607.1, from coordinate 9,175,541 downwards.
TCCAAGTTACTCAGAGGGCAGTGTTGCAAAGCTCAGCAAGAGTGAGGAAAGGAGTTAAGAAATAAATTAAGTAGAGAGCACTGTTGCTTGATTTTGCTAGGGAAACGAGTAGGGAAATCCATGATTTGAGTAAGAGATTGGGCAATGGAAAAATTTAATGACTGAATAACTCAACAATCCCGTTTGAGAAAGAAAGACAGAAAAAAAAGAAAGAAAGACAGAAAAAAGAAAGAAGAAAAAAAGAGAAAAGAAAAAAAGAGAAAAGATGAAACTCTAGGGGATCTTCTGACCCTTACCTCTTTTTGGCAAAGTACTTGAGGCTCTATCAGCAGCAAATTGGTTATGTATCTTACTTTACACTGCTTCCTTTAGGACAAACAATAGGGTTCTGTTTTTCTCAAGTATACTGCTGATGTGTTAATGGCCATCATGAATTTGTCTATCAAGCTTTAGATAAGAATGGAAAAGCTCAGGCTGTTGCTCTATATAATTCAAAGGTTTTTCGACAGTTTAGGACGCTGGCTTTCACCACAAGCTAAACGGCTAGAGTTCCGGGATGAACCCAATTGTTCCTAACAAATTGAGCAATGAAGGTAGTGTTGAATGGGTATGCTTCTAGATCATTTCATACTAATGCAGGAGTCTTCAGGGCTCTATCCTTGGACTTTGCCGTTTCTGATCTTCAACAACCTTCCCAATATTATCAGTTTCCAACTAGGTATTTATGCAGATCACATAATTATTTATTCCTGTCTTAATAGCAAGTCTGACAGATCCAATAAAGTAATCTACTCTCGAAAAGGACCTTTGGTTAACTGTGGCAAGAAATGGCTTGTAAATTTTAACACCTCCAAAACAAAACTGCTTTCATTTAATCACAGCAGAGCCTTTTCTGCCTGCCATCAGCATGGCCAATACTAAACTCCAGGAGAGTAATACTTTGCATTTTCTTGAGCTCATGTTTTCTACTGACATGAAAGGGTGATTACATTGAATCAATTGCTACATCTACTGCCAGGAAAGTTGTTTCACTGTGTTGTGCCAGAAAAATTCTCTCATCAGAATCTCTCTTGCATATTTATTTACTATTCATCTGTGCATCGAATTTTGTTGCCATATCTGGTCTGGTGCACCTGTATATTTTAAGATTCTTGACAAAATTGATAAACTGATTTCTTTAGTGCCTCGACTGTATGAATTTAAATATGCTACTAGATTGGCAACTAGGTCTCATTGTTTTACTGTTGAACTATCTGGATACAATCATCTCTTCTATTCTAATAATTTATCTAGCACTTCTCACCTGCGAAACTACCTTTTGATTTCTTGCTTCCCTGCTACTTACAAACTTCAAATTAAAATGCAATGTCAATCTTCAGAAATTTAAATGCAATGTCAAACATCATCTTTTGTCTTTCTGAATCCTGTTCATTTATTGTCCTCTCCCATCTAAAGTCTTCACTTTCTCTTTCCCTCCTATAACCCCCACCCCAGTGCCCTAGTGGCATTATTGCCTTGTTTGGCAGGAAATGATTAAAAATAAATAAATTGATGAATCAGTGGCAGAACATAGGGGGACAGGGAGGGGCTGTTGCCCTGGAGCACAACAAAGTCATTTATATGGTGAAAAATTAAGACCAAATTACGTTAGGGTAGACCAAGTTTTAACATATTTAACATTATTGGTGAAAATGTTGGTAAATTAATTTAAAATGTGGTGAAAGAGGACCTAAAATTTCCTTCTTTTTATTTACTTTAATATCCTTTTTGTGACTGCCTGCAGATACTTATTTCATTTATGGCATGTCTTGAATTATTTTGGTGATGGCACTCAGTAGTTCTTTGAACATGTGCAGTGCAGATGGAAGAGTCAAGATAATTCTTTAACTCAGAAATAAGGACAGAAAATTCCTAACAATCAAGAAGAGGACAGTAGTTAAAATATACAATTCTCAGTAATTCAGACAAGCAAACAAACAAAAAAATAAAAAATTGTAGTTTGATTAATAAATGTGTATTTTTATATAAATAAATAAATAAATAAATAAATAAAAAAAAAAGTGTGCAGGATGCTAAAAAGGAAATTTAAACACTACTCAATTTTACAAAATTTTGTAAATATTTTATCTTCTCATCTCAGTCCAGTGGCTGACATAGTTGCACATTTGAAACTGATGCCAAACAGAAGAAAAAAAAAAGACCCTCAGATCTTGAATGCTTACATTCTACTTTCAATGTAGAAAAATCTCTAAAATATATTAAGATTCTTGTAAATTCAATTGAGAAAACACACAATAAAATCACTTTAATTAAAAAATAAAAACTTAGTGATTCCAAAATATCAGAGCAAAGAGAATAAAGTTTACATGAAACCAGTTTCTGAGATTATATTGGAAATCTATTAAATTTAGCAGTTGAACAGAACAATGTAAAACATTTGGGTGAAGGTCATGTGTTATTTGGACACAAGAGTCAGAAAATTGTGGGAAACTTCAGTAAATCACAAATTCAAAATAAACCATCAAAGATTAACATACAACCTAATTTAATGAAATGTAACAATTTCTATAAAAATGTACATGTGGGTTAATATTTCCAGTTTAGAAAGGTGGGGTAAAATTGGAGAAATAATTCTTGTAAATGGGCCAAAATATTTACAGATCAATGTGTTATGTCTCCACAAAATAGCTAAAAAATTAGCATACCATAATGGAAAAATGCTCCAAACTTGATGAAAACAAAGTTTTATCATTAAATTAAGAGAAAAAACAAAAAAATTTCAAAGTATTTTTGAATATTTAAATTTAAAATTTTAATTTAAAATAAATTTTTTTTTTTTTTTTTTTAACCCTTTTTAGGACAAAATCCTGTTATATTGTGTCAGTGGATGTAAGTGTACTATAAATTAGCATAGCAACTTTTAGCTTTTTTTTTTTGGTAAAAGACACATTAATTGTTAGATTTTAATGAAACTTTCGGGACTTCTTCACAAATTAAATTATTTTAGTTAATGATTTTTTTTTTCTAGAAAATTATAATTTTATGAAAACTCAAGAAATTCAATGAGAATTTTTAGCAACTATAAAGGCAGAACTCATTGGATAATTTAAATTTTTTTTTTTTGTAAAATCAAACCCCCTTTCTTACTGAAAATTTGCTCTGAATCATAAAATAAACAAATGCAATAAAATTAAGATATTATTTAATTAGAAATGCGTTATATATATATATATATATATATATATATATATATATATATATATATAAGGACTTTACCAGTATTTTATCACTATCATTGATGCTTTTAACTATTTGATCTTATAATTTAGGCTCTACTTATGTATTGAGCACTGTTTTTTAAAAAATAACACAAAAATACTAAAGAACTCTGGATTATCAACCTAACGTGTTCTTTCCTATTTTTTTATATATTTACACACACAAGGACAATATTGTGCTAAGTAAAAATGATATTCAATGAAAAATGAATTTTTACAAGATTTGATTTTTTAATTTTTTTACAATTTTAATTAGAATAATTTATAAAGTTTTTAAATCTTAAAATTCAGTTTCAGTGGTGTAACTGTTAGGGAATATTGTTAATTAAAACTATATTTACTAATCATTTATCGTCAAGCTTATTGCAATCTCACAACCCCAAGTACTTTTTAAATAATTTAAAATTTTTTTTATGTGTATAAACATGCTGATATTTGGAAATACAGTTGCCCATAAACTACATTATCAGAAAATAAGAGCAATAACAATAGTAAATTTAAAGCCGAAATTAAAAAATAAATTCAAAACATTGACAAAATAACAAGATTAAAAGGAAAATTACTTAAGAAAAAAAGGGGGGGATTTGAGAAAAATTAAAAAGGTAATAAGCAAGAAAATATTTGAAGAAAATGTAAACAAACAGAAAAAAAAAAAAAATCAGTGGTGAGTATTGACTGATATGAAATACCCCATAAGCATGGAAAATGGAATTAATCTATCCTTGTGGATTAAATAAAGGTTCAGTTCAAAATTTTAGGAAGGTTACTAAATTCGACAACAGATACCTGAAGAAAGCTAGAGGGCACAACAGCTGAAACACTGAGTATAACAACCAATTTGAACATGTTGGGACAAATAGCAAAGCATGTAATAATGATAATTTCTCATCTCAAAAATTCCAACAGAATCATCCTATTTAAATATATTACACACACACACTCTCTCTGAAGAATGATACCAATTTTGACTTTGGTATGTTCATGCAAGAGGATAAAATTGTCAGAGTCTGCAACCATCTTGTGATAGAATAACTCATTGCACTGCCTGAATTCTTTAAACTGATATATGTTGCAATATAACTCTTTGCAGGTTATTTAAAGCCAGAAAATATTTTTAGATTGTAAGAATTTTTTTGAGATAATAATAGTTTAATAATACAAATCTAATTAACCCATACTATGCTGAGGGGAAAAGGTAGATTCATGCCTTTTTCAAGGTTATTTGCACATAAGTGAATATAACAAGCCTAATGGGAACTGGAACTTAGCTTTGATTAACAATTCTGAACCATTATCCATTACACCACCTTCACATCCAAGCTTACAGCACCTGATATTCTCAAGAAGTCACCCATCTCGGTAAAATATGTAATCTAGAGAGTTGAAATTTTATTTTCCATCAACCACAAAGATTCATTTTTATAGAGTTATGCATGGTAGAGTAGTAAATATAGGATTAATGTTTATTTCATCAGATACATTCTTCAGGTATACAATCAGAGGAAAAGCTTTATTTAACACAGGTAAAATGTGAAATATTAATGACAATTTTAGAGAGGACTAGCAGTAGAGCCCGGCATTGCAACAGTAAGAGATAGATCAAGTATCGACCATCATAAAGACTGAAAAATAAAATTGACAAAGATTATTGTTTAAGGTTGACAGACACACATGTCTTAATTAGTTTTTTTTTTTTGTTTTTTACGAATTGGTCAAACCCAAACAAAAACATTGTTTTCAATCGTTATGAGTCTACTGAGTCTCAATTTTATTATAAACAATTGTCTTGTAAATGGAATTTTTAAAGCATTCTGAATGTAAAAATAAAGAAAAGTGTGCAAGACAATAAGAAACACTACCTGCCCCCCCCCCAAAGAAGTTTTGTTGAAATTGGTTGAAAAATGTAGGAAATCCGATCCAATATATAAACGTACAGACACACAAACACAACCTGGGTTTTATAATAAGTATGATTAACAATATATTTCTTGTAATTGTGCAAATTCTCTCCAATTTAGGATGTCTGCACAAAAATATTTAGAATTTATCAGCTTTTTTCAACATTTTAAAATGAATATCAATTAAACATTAAGATGCTTTTGAATTGGTGTACTCTCCTATCGTGAACGATAAATGAGGGTCAGCATTGGATGGTGCCTTTTGTTTTATACTTATGCATGCTAGCAGGGGCTACTGTGGAGAAAATCAGGTAAGGGAAAAACATTTTATTTGTGTTTTCTTAAGTGTGATACTAGTCTAGCTTTGCTGCAGGTGACAAAGCCACACTGACAGATGAAATTTGTTAAAGCGGGATTTTGATAGAATGTTGGCTTCAGAGTTTGATGAAGCTGATCACGGTGCTTCAGTCTACTGTCTTCAAAACCCTTTAACTTAATGAAACATGTCCTATGTCACTCCTTTCGATGCTATGCTTGGGCTTCCCAGATTTTCAGATCAAAGTTGAGATGTTTCAAGTTGTCTTTCAATTTGTCTTTGTAGCATAAGTGTGGACGTCCAACTGAATGCTTGGAGTTTGGTAGTTGTCCATACAGCACCTCTTTTGGAAGCCTATGCTCATCCATTCTCACAACATGACCAGCCCACCTAAGTTTTGTTTGTATAATTTAAAAAATACACATAACCAAAAACATTTGCAGCTTCTCACTTCTCTTTAAGATATACACTTTTCTCTTGTTGGAACAACTATGAACATGAACAAAATATCTTGACCATGTTTTGAAAATGAAAACAAAGCCAGAGATAGCACATGTTAAAATCATCTGATGAATAGGTTTTTTTTTTAAAGTAATAGTCAAGAGGATAATTCAGAGTTGTGTGTCTAGATTTTGAAAGCAGAGAGTTGCAGAGTTAAAAATGATTCAAAAGGTGGCAAATCTGAATGATTTCTATGTAAGCATGCCAAATCTACATAAATTGTGTCATTGTGAAACATTGTCAATGTTGTGTAGAAAGCAGAGAGAGGAGGAGCAAATACCAGGACAACCCACAAAATGATGGTCCAGACAAAAATGGAAAGAGAAAATATTAGGTTGGTGCAAAAATAATGTCGTTTTCTCACATATGTTACTATGTGATAAAACATTATTTTTGCACCAACCTAATATTAGTTGAAACCAAAATCATGAAAAATGTATGCTCATACACTGAAACTGTTACAATATACAGATCTACATATGGGGACACATTCCTACAGACAAGGAATGCACACTACATTAAGACAAATTAAGGAAATCACTTAATGTAGCACTACTGTGCAACAGTAATTGCTAGCCAAGAGCAAAACCTGGACTTAACAATGACTAGTTCTATTTAGTCAAAGTCCATCATAAAAATGTGGCTTCATACAGCCTTCCATAGTGTCCTAAACAAACTGCCCATTTCAGTAATCAGTCTCAATTTAAGAAGATTGTCAATTGGTTACTTTCAAATAACTTGTGATGAATGGAAAAAAATAAATAAAAAGGTTGAATTCAGCACATTTGTAAGAGTTTGCAAAGTGAGATTATTAGGTGCTTTCCTTCAACACCCTCCCCCACTTTAATTCTATATAAAATCTAGAATTTAATAACTTGAAAAATACTTTATCAACTTTGCTTTTATTAAAATTTATGAATTTTTCAATTGTCTTATTTTTAATTTTGTACCCTCAAAAAGTGGCTTCTTTATCCAGAATTGATTCTGGAGGTGCATATAAGGAAAGGGTGGAGTAAGGTTTTATTGCAGATTTATGTCTGAGAATTAGGTGAATAGTACGAGAGGTAGATTAAAAAGTGGGGGAAAAACATATGATGAAATTAATGTTTATTTAAAAAAGAAAAAATTTAAATGAGAAATTAAAACAGTTGCTAAATTGAACAATGCAGTGTGATTCAAGATGTTGCATATTTATTGGTTGTAGAAAAAAGGTTTCATTACATTCCTCCAGTTTTTATCTATTAACAAAGTTTGGTTTTGAACAAGTCAACAAGAATAGAGTCCCTGGTAAGGTTCAAGTTTATTACAAACTGTTTTAAAATTTCCCCTCAAATTGAAATATGCCAAAGGTTCTGCCCCCCCCCCACCAAAAAAAAAAAAAAAAAAAAGAAAAACAAAAAAAAAAAACAACTAGGTCTGCATATATATACTCTGTATACATTTCCAAAAATACTGGAAATACACCCAGCATCTAAGAGGGCTAACCAGCCCTTAAAAAAAAAAAAAAAAAAAAAAAAAAAAAAAAAAAAATCAACATTGTGAATTTTCCTTATCTACAACTTATATAACACACATACACATCAATAAGTATGTAGCCTAATGCTGAAATTTCATGTATAATATATTATATGATTAATATTCCCCATTGAATTAAGTGAATTGCCAAGGAAAGAAATTATTCTAAAATTTGTTTTTAAAGTATTTTTTGTTTTATTAGGATGTGAACTTTGTGTGTGTGTGTGTGTGTGTGTGTGTAGCACCTATCAAAATTGCAGGGATGATTTATATATAGAGCGGATTTTGTCATAGTGTAATATCTAAATTTGCTAAAAAATACCTATCTGACTCATGTATATATCTATGTTTAATCACTATATTTTAAGTCCAACTCCTTTTCACATATATAATTGATCACAGAAACATTTTGTTATAGTCTTTACCTTAGTGCCTAAAGCTTGTTTTAGATAAATATATAAAAAGATGCTGAAAATTTCTCATCCCAACCCATTCCCCAAAATCAGTATTTTAATATTTGTTCATTAAAATACTAATCACGAGAAGTAGGTTAGACCAAAAACTTTTCAGCATCCCCCTCATAAAATATATCTACTGGATTTAGTTTAAGGCATTTATTCTCTAGTTCACACTCCTCCCTAGTCTTTTGAACAAAGTAGAGGTTTACCTTTTGTTTCCTGTTTACGATCTAAAACTGAACTTTAATTTACTATAGATTCACTGCCCCCCACCCCACCGCCAATAGTTTTGACTATCGTCATTTTCAAAAGACCAGAGAGAAGTTTGAATTCCTCTCTGATCTTTTGAAAATGATTAGAGGTTTATCACTTGTGTATGATTGGGTTTCCAGTTCCTTCTAAAGCCTTTTCCTTCTCTTTCACTTCTGGTGGCCCTTTGAATCTTGGTAGCATTCTCTCCTTGCTTGGGGTGTTATCTCTTACTCTGTAAACATCTACCTGAATTGGCTCTTGGTCCTTGTACAGAGAGAACATGATTGTGTGTGTGTGTGTGTGTGTGTATATATATATATATATATATATATATATATATATTATACACACACACAAGTGCTAATTTAGCAAAAATCCATTTTATCAGAAAACTTGATAATCTTTGTTAAACAATGATTCCTTAAATTAACTTAAATTATAAATTAAATCAAATAAATATGGTCAGGTGATAACTGACATGCGGGTACAGCATGGCTTTCACTTAGACCGGAACACTAAACTCTTAGATTAGTAGTAAATAAGCAATACGAGGCTAAACTAGTAAAGATCATGTCAATTATTTTGAAAGCATTTTATTAACATAAAAAAATGTATTATTTTCTTGGGGATTATCTCACTCGAGACCAATTGAGCTTCTTTTATTTTGTTTTTTCAATCTCAAGTAGTATATGTGTATATGAGAGAGAGAAAGAGTGTATTCTAAGATGCCTCCTCCACCCAGAGTCAAACAAACAAAAGAATTATGTTATCTAATCAGTGTTCAAGCACAGGAATATCTAAAGTTGGGGATGTTTTTCTCCAGGGTTACTCTAGAGTAGTTTATTACAAATATACAGACTCTCTCATTCACACACACACACACACATATATATATATATATATATATATATATATATATATATATATATATACACACACACACACACACACACAAGTATTTTTATAGTATGCTATATTTATGGGTAAAAATGCTCAATATCAGGGACAAACCATATGTAAATAAAAAGTGAACACTGTTTCTTACTTGAACACAATTTTCATATATTCAAGCATGAATGACTGTTACCGCTGTGTTGACATCAGTTTCCACTACTGCCAAATTCTCATCCCAATATATTTATTATCCAAATCTCTTAATTAGTTCATTTCACCTTAAGAAAATACTAATTCATACAAATTTTACAGCCTACTGAACCCAAAAACCATATTATGGTTTCATTAAATGCCTTTTTATTAATGACCTATAAAAGAAACTATTGCTATATTAGCTGCATGTTTAGAACATTCACTTTCCAACCATGAGACGCAGGCTTGAACCATATATGATCTATTTGTCAAAAAGGTGACTCCTTTATGTTATCAGGCTGGGAAGGTGATCCCAGGATGTGGTACTTTTGGAAAGTACCTGAAAACAATACCATAAGTTGACCCAAGATTTTTAGATGAAATTGTGTAGATGGAACTGTTTGGAAGTGGTTAATGATTGTGCTAGCATAAAGTCACAAATCATAATGAGCAAGAAGTTTAGTGTACTGGTATTATTCAAGTTGCTGATCATGACCGATTATGAAATGAGAAGCCAACCACTATATGATTATTGCTATATTACAATACATTTATAAATCTCATTCACAACAACCCACTAAAATTAAACCTATTACTCTTGCACTACACAAATTCCCTATTTCAATTGCCTTGGTAACATTTATGAACAGGCTGCATCATGATGTGGTCCCCATCTTGATTCAATGGTTTATAGTTAGTCTCATCATGAAGATTTAGTTATTAAAAATTTGGCCAAATCTGATTTACCAAAAAACTGACAAACTTAATAAAATTCCCTTTCTAGATATTTTAATTGATTTTAATAATCACACTTTCATTACCTCTTTATATCAAAAACTAGAGGCTCAAAGTCTTCCCTTCTTTATTACAATTGTTAATATCCCTACTGATACAAAACTGCTGTCAAATCTTTTTTTTTATAAATAGAGATTTACTCATCTTGCACATTATTTCTGAGAACTAGCTAATGAACTCTTAACACATTCCGTAATTATATTTTAAATAAAAATTACTCTCAATAAAATTAATCAGAATAATTCACAAAACAATTATAATAAAAACAGTAATACAATAATCTTATTGTAAACACGTTCAATTTAATTATAAACCATATGAAATAGCTATTAAAATAGAAATACATCTCTCATCAACATTAAATGTTTGATTAACTATAATAAAAACATTATGAACATCAAATCTTATCACTAATGAAAATAACATTATACAAAACAATATCTGAATTCTTATTTCCAATAGAAGATTCTAACTGCAAACAAAATTCAGTTTACATCGTTTATACTCTTTATCAAAATATTGTATCATTTATCTGACCAATAAATTGCAAATAGAGATCCCAGATTGCTCAACTAATATAAAAAATAACTACATTAAGTAATAATTCCATTAATCTGGAAAATGAAATATTAAGTATTTTCAATAATAAAAATAGCTATATATAAACAAATTTTTCAGAATTCACATTACTAGGTTAACAATGCTGACATGTAATCAACGATATTCCTTAATTTTTCCAATGATTTCTTATGAAGTAAAAATTTGTAAACCGTATTTTCTAATAGAAACAACAGTAGGATATCAGTTTGAGTTCACCATGCCATCTTTTCACAAATAGTGTCTACATATCTTATTTCTGAGGATGACCAGAAAATGGTTGAAAACAATACTTGTATACTCTTGAACCAACTATTCATTCCTTTGTAGGAAAGCAAGAGAAACTGAATAAAATAAATGAAACTATACCATATCCATTGTATTTAATAATATTGTGTGTGTGTATATGTATACATATTAGATATTATATACACCATAAATTTAGCATGAAATATATTGGGAAAGTAAAACAGAAATTTGTACATTTTCATCTTCAGCTACAAAATTTGGTGTGTATGTCCTTAAAATTAGTTCAGAGTATTGGGACAATGAGAATAAAGCAAGTGAGTTAAATTTAAATCCAAACATTTTCATTTGGAATATAAAACTGAAGTATAGTTGAGAACATAGTAATTATTTTTTTCCATTTTATTGTTAAAGGATCACTTGATTTTTCTTGATGTTTCAAAATTTGATTTAAACAAGTCACCAGATTTAATGTTGTATTTTTAAATACTGCAAATACAAGGTGAAACACAAAAGATAGGAATTTGATCAAGGAAAATAGTTAAAAAAAAAAAAAAAAAAAATCCTACTGTTTTCTTCAAAGTAAGAACAGTTTAAGAACATTGTGTGTGTTGAAAAATCCAGATATAAATAAAATATACTTGTGAAAAGACAGTATGAATAAAGACAAAAAGAAAACTTTGCTTACCAATGTATTATGGTCCCTCGGGGCCAAAACACATTTGTAAATAAATTTTCCATTTGCCTCATATATAAAAATAATTATTTTTTTAAAAATATGATTCCTTCACACTAGTGTAGTCAACACTAGAAAAATTTAAGTTCCAGCAGAGCCTGAAAAAGCATGTTAGTCAAAACCATCTGAAACAGAAATGGCTTGGATACACACAATCAGAACAAAAAAAAAAAAAAAATAATAATTATAATCTAAGCTCTACTTCTGTATGGAGCACTGTTTTTTTTAAAATAAAAAAAAAATACTAAAGAACCTTGGATTATTTACCTAATGTGTTCTTTCCTATTTTTCTACATACCTGCACACACACACACACATATATATATATATATCTCACACACAGTTTAAATCAAGTGAGGTACTATATGGTTTCCAGCCCCAAAGACTTAAACATGAAGCTATCACAGAAAGCACAATAAAAGCTAAGATATATTTATACACCCGACTGGCCCATAATAAAGCTTTCTCTACCCTGATTGGGCAAATGCCAAGCTAATTTTACATGCTTTGTTTTGATCAAAGAATCACAAATATCAATTAAACAAGACTTTGTTATTTTCAACAGAAAGAGTAGTGGGAAAGAGTGCTACATTGACTAACAGAGGAGTAAAGCAATAATCCTGTCACATTGTGAATTTTCATGAGGGATAGTTATTTTGGGCCAAGCTATCTCGGAAATTCATCAGAAGACATAGCTCCACAAATAGCAGGTGTTCTTTATACCTAGAGTTCTTTTCCTTCTGCTTTGTTTTAAATGCAGCCATTTTTACTGTGTAGCCAGTACTAGAAAAATTTAACTTCCAGCAGAGCCTGAAAAAGCATGTTAGTCAAAACCATCTGAAACAGAAATGGCTTGGATACACACAATCAGAACAACTGTTTTTAGACAAGGATTTATAATAGAAAGATGAAAGTAATTTAAAAATATATCTCAAGGTAACCCACATTTGATTTAGAAATTGGAGTCAATCCTATAATTTACCCAACTGTCTTTTTTATATGCAAAATTGTATCTTTTGTACAGCAACAGCTATAGCCACCAAATTTTCTCCAAGATCACAGGGCATGTTTTAGCATATTAGTTTATTAAAATTCTAAAATGTAAGATTTTTACCAAGTTGTAAACTGGACCCTTACTTTGTGTCCAAGTAATCTAAAGTAAATCTTTGCTTTTGTTCAAACGTATTAAGATCAGCTGAAAATTGTCTGCCCCAAAACTAAGTCACCAGAAAAAAAAAAAAAAAAAAAAAATCCATGTTCTGTTTACATTTTTAGTATGAAGCCAAACAGCTAAGTATTTAATATTAACCTCTTAATGAGGTTCATTATAAATTCTCACCCCCCCCACAAATATTACTATTTGAAAGGCTTTGTAAAATTCATAATCTGCAGCACAGACTTTCAGCTAGGTCTGTTAATGTTGCATTATTTATTTGCATATATATATATATATATATATATATATATATATATATAGGCAGAAATGCAAAACATATGCACACACACACAAACACATATCTTCACAGAAAAGTATTAAAAGTGTAATTTTGCTTTTTATGCCAACTTCAGAATTTCGTTTGTAAGGTTTCAATAGTAACATGAATAAATATCAGAATGACTAATTTGTGTAAAGATTAACAAGGGGAGTAACAGCTTCTCGTGATTACAGCCTGAGCAAGTATTGTAGTAATGGAAAAGTGGTTTATCAAACTTATAAGCATTTTAACCATTACAACATGCAGTGATGATATACTCAAGCAGTAGAACAGAACACCAAGAGAAGCAAATTCATACCTTTATCAAAGTCAGTAGTACAAAGTGAACATAAATAGTGGCAGGAAGAATTTAAACTCATTTTGTGAATTCTGTTTTCTGACCTGATAACTCAGAGACTTTTTATTTAGTTTGGCAATCAAACACTGATAAACTAAGAGTATGAATTTGTTTTCAGTTATAAACATTTAAATTGCTAAGTTTTTGTCAAAAGATGAACAGGGTGAAAAAATAACTAAAAATAAAAGGATTATACAATTGTAATGTCCTGGGAATGATCATAAGAATAAAAATTGAAGAATCCCAAAAATACAATTACTCAGGGCTGTTGACAAAATTTGAGAAAGCTCATGAAAATGAAGCCTAATAATTGTTTGAAAATCACCAATAAAACTAAAGAAATGAAAATACCTTCATCCATAGACTTAAAACAAAGTTTATAAAGCAAGCTTTAATGTATGGATGTGAATGAGAGAAATTAACAAAACAAAACAAAAAATGCTATAGAGAAGTCTATGGATCAAAACAGACTAAGAGATCACAAAAGTGATAAAATTGCTCTAGTAATACATTGAATGGTGCCCAATGGATAAACAGTAGGAGAAAAGAAAACAGGGACATGAGATAGGAGTTTACTGGTAAGATATGGCAGTGGATAGCATAGTCATAGAAGAAAATTTGGAAGACAATGGACTTGCAATGTTAGCTTTTGGTGTTATAGATATTTCAAATTTGTATGTTGCACATACAACTATCATCCTATCTCCGTAGAGTGCAAATTTTTATTTAATGATATTTCTCAAACATTCAGGCTGGTAGACAAAAATAAATAAATATACTCTTTAATAAACGAATGCCTACTCAAATACAAGTAACCACAAAAATAATGTTTAAAGTGATAAAAACCTGTTGGATTAATAAAAAAATGTTCTATATATATATATATATATATGAATATATGAGATAGAAGATGAAGAGACAAAGAGAATTTTTTTTAATGAAAGACATGTTTTGTCAGAGAATGACTATGTTGTCTTTGGCCTCATAAGGCTGACTAAAAGAAAGACAAAACTATGTGTTAAGAGAATGTCTTAGGATCTCTGAGGATAAGCTGGTATCGTAAATCACATTAACTACCCTAGCTTTTTTAAAATCCTACAATGCCAATATCACATTCACTTTTATCTTGGATGTTATTATACATCTTACACACATTATGTATGTTAAGCTTTTTATTCAATTTTTCATGTGTTCATATAAGTGTTTCCTTTTCTGGACATAAGTGTGTAAAAATTGTCTGAATGTTGTATATATCTGAGCACTTTTTGGCTATTCTTTTAACCATCATCAAAGATTTTTATTTTTTTGTTTTTTATTTTTAACTGAATGTGTTAATTTTCATGTATGTAACTAGAGTTAGTGGGATTTTTTTTTAATTTATTTTCCAAACATGGTCAGCACATTGTGATCATGTATATAGTTGATGTTATTGAATGTTGTTTTTTTTAATTATCAAGGTTTCCGTTATTTTTATATATATATATATATATATATATATATATATATATATACACACACACACACATGTGGATGAGGCTATTATAGTTGTATTTTCTATAAGTATGTTGCGGATGAAGTCTGGTAGGTTTCTGTGTGTTTAAAGGAGTCTTAATTGAGCAATGGTCAGAGAGATGTAACGTGAATCTTCTAATACCTCAATTAGGACTCATTTAAATACACGGAAACCTACCCAATTCCATCCAATTTTTGTTGACCCATAATTTGAAAAAGAAATTTGCGATTTCTCTTAAATCATTAGTAAAACTGACAATGAATAAATGTTAGACACAACTTTTTATTGGAAAATTCAGTCGTAACTATTATGAGAAGGTGGTGAAAAATTCTTGGCCATACCCACTTTGCAAAATCTGATAAAATTACCAAACATCAGATTTTTCAACATTCAGACTATATGCTTGTGTATATAAATTTTTACTCCCTGATAATTCAGAACATTGAATATATATATTTACTGGGTATGAGGAGCATTTATTTAAACCCCTATCCCCAGCAATCTGAAGATATCTATGATGCAACCCCACCACATACACACAATCATAATAACAAAAGAATTGTGTTATATCTAATCAGTGTTCAAACACTGACATATCAAAATTTTGGAAACAGTTAATTGAGGTGGTTAGTTGTAGACACAAAAACACTCAATATTTAACTTATAGATATCTGTATTGCTCACTGTATTTTGTGGAATATAAGATGCACCCTAAATTTAGCATGAAAATGGTGAAATTTTCTAGAGCCAGTTTTGAACAACATTGGATCTCAAATCTTGTCTTTATTTTGTAGGTCAAAAAATGTCAGGTTTTGAATTGAATGAAAATATTAAAGAATTGAACAAAAACAGTTAATTTATCGCCTATAAATAATTGCAAAAATTTAATTTTGATTATTGACAATTACATGAGGTCACATCCTACACAATTTAATTCCCTTAGATTAGAAAGTATTACATCATTTTGTGCAAGATATTTTTGTGTGTGCACAAATTCAGGTTTTTCTAAATAAATCTTTGCATTTTGCTTTTGATGAAGTTCCTGAAGGACAGACCAAAACATGCTACAAAAATATGCTTTCCTATTTTGTCAGTTCAATCCATTATTAGTATACATTGGCAGCTTTAATTTAGTAAAAAAATATATTGCAAAAGTAAAATTGTTAACAGGAATTTAAACATTCTTATCTTCAGTGTGTTGGTTGCAGGTTAAATTTGCAAGTTAGATTGTAGTGTTTTTATTTGATGAAAAATATAGTAAGTGTGAATATGTGTGTATGTGTATATATATCTCCACAGGTAAGATGAGAACAGAGTACAATTCCAACATTCATAACATTTAATTTATTAAAGGGCTTAATACAGAGTAGAGCAATAATCTTTATTTTAGGATATTACATTGAAAATCACTACAGAATTGCAGTCATGTTTCAATCTGTAACTGCATTTCATCAGGCGATTGTAAATTACTGGTGAGTAAATGATTTATTCAGATATAAAAGCAAAATACTGCCTCTTTATGAAAAAAAGAAAAGAGCAGGGTGTTGTTATAAGGTTTGTGGGCTTTACTTAGGCCAACCAATTGAATATGTCGTACGTTAAATTTAAATTAAAGAAAGAAGCAAAAATTAAATTATTTTTCATAAATGGATCTGAAATCAACGGTAGCAAGTCATTAAACAGGAGTGGATGTAAATGGATACATACTGTACATTAGGCAATGTCATTTCCCAAGAAAAATTAAGTGGTAATCTAACATAGGTACTTTCATGAGATCGCTAAAAACAGAACATAGCATGATGAAAAAGATGCCAAAGTTGATGAAAACAAAATTTTAGTGTCTAAATGCTTATGTTATTATTGAGAGGAAAGATCAAAGTATTTTTTAAATATTTTTAAAAATTTTTTCTTCTTTTTAGAACACTGTAAATTTTGATTAAAAAAACCTTGTTTCTCTTTTTATCAACCGAACCAATAAAATAACATAAAATTTTAGCGCGTTTTTTTCCTGTATGTGACACATTAATTTGGAAAATCTTGCAAAAATAAAAATAATTGTTGGATTTTAGTGAAACTTTCAGAAACTATTCACAAATGATGGAACTTATTATAAATATCTTTTATTTTTAGTAAAGTCATGGCAGAAATATTTTTTTTTTCATATGTATTACCTCCTCTAACTAATTGTACGAAAACTCTATAATTTCAATTTTGAGGAGATTAATGATTATATTAGTTAAAAGCACAATGCTTTGAGGAAACAAAATCATGTTTTTTTTTTTTTTGTTGGAACCCCCCCCTATCTGAAAATCGTCTCTGAAATGTAGCATACAAAACTCAATAAAACAAAAATATTATTTAATTTCAAAAGCTTTTAATAGCTTTTATTTATTTCAATGAACATGGACAATATTGTCTGAAAGCAAAAAGATATTTCGATGAAAAATGAATTTTTAAAACAATTATTTGTTATTTCTGAAATATTTTTTTTATTTTTACATTATGTTGCTAATTCTTCTAAAATTAGGGAAAAGTTTGTAGAACTTAACGAATGTTGTTATTAAGTAGATATATATTTACAGATTATAATTTCCAAAGCTTATTACAAACTAACGACCCCTCTTATTTAAAAAAAATTAATGTGTGTCAATAATTTTTACCAAATGAAATCTACGGAAGCTGGAAGTATCGTGCGTGCAATAAATAAAAAACGTCAGCAGTGCAGCACTAGTATCTTATTTTTTTTTTTTATAGTATTTATAATTTCTCCAGATAGTATCAACAAACTTATGGTACAGTACTTAAAAAAAAAAAAAAAAAAAAAAAAACGGAATGGCGAAAGTTTTTTTACTTTAATTATTACAAGGTAGTACTTAAGCAGGTCCACTTAAAAAAATATGTCCATTCTGTCCGCCCGTAGGGGAACTTGAATCTCATGTCAGCTGTCAATAATTGATAGACGGCATCAATTCGCACTTGTCAATTCACGCGTGGCTCAAATCGGCTCTCTTTTATCTTAAAAAACATTTTTCTACAAAGAAAGTAAGTAAAAGTTTCTTTTAAATTATTTTAAATAAACTTCAAATTTTCTAAATTTTTTCGAATAAATTTTGAAATATGTATAATTAATTTTTAAACGAATTTTAAACGAAGAATTTAACTTATTTTTAAAAATTTTAAAAATGGCTTAAATCGAGTTTTTTTTTTGTTATTTGGTAAACAAGATTTGTAACCAAAATTTTGGACATGTTAAGTATGAGTAAAAAATTTCAAAAAATATTGAAAAATACTTTAGTGTTTCTTCTCAATAATGAAATATACATTTAACACAAGGAAATTATTTTCATTAATTTTCAGACCGTTCTTGTCATACTATCGATTTTCATGAAGTTACCTAATCTAACAAAATACTAGACAAGTTGTATGCTTTGTGAGTTTCCTAGATAAAAAAAAAAAAAATTTATAGTTGATAAATAGCTTCTTTAAGAAAGCAGTAAATAATTTAAATATATATACTAACTTGGTAATATGCAACTGTTGACTAAAGATTCTTTATATAAGGTGTTAATAACAATAACCAATCAATGCAAAATGTCAAAACACCAACCAAATACTAATACATCCATACAAGATGTTACTAATACTACCAGGAGATTAATACAAAATTATATTAAATCTAAATTAATTTTGCCAACAGAAAAATAAGCCATATATGGTACAACACAGTTCAACTAAATCTAAGAAAAAGTATTGTCAAATTCCAAGTCTAACTGAATACTAAGGAAAAAGGTAGACTGTATTTACAATTTACCATTAACTCAGGTCTTTGGTTTAATAAAGCATTCTCATCAAAGGATCTGATAATTTGCAATTTTTCAGGTAAACACAGAAAAAAGGGTTCATATAAGGTTCTACATGTCCTTACCATTTTAAAAATTTTCCATTTCACCATAGGAGTTTTATTATTGTCTTTCAAACTCCAAAAATATTTAGAACACACTGCAAAATAAAAAAGGTTCAACTATTTCCTTCAAAGTAATTATGAGCCATACTGCTGTTAGAACATCCATATTTGACACTTCATTTGCAAACAGTACTCCAATTTCATGAAATTTTGAGTAACACTTCAGATATTACAAACAACTCAAACTCATTCAAAACCAGAGAAGCATTACTAACCATTAAAATTTAAATGAAAAGATGACTATCAAATATGTAGGTGATAAAACTTATCTACATATCCATTTCAATATATCAGGTTTCAATAAAACAGTAACCAAATTTAAAAACATGACTGGTAATTATTGTGGTTCACTTTCTGAAACTGATTTGAGAAATCTATATCTGGCTTTAAAACTAAAAAGGGAGAAAATGTTTGATGAGATCAGTCTTGTACTTTCTATAAGTATCTACAGAGAGAAAACACAAAGGATAAAATTATAACAGTAATCATTTGTTGCCAGAAGAAATTGTAATTTCCATTTAAAGAACTTCAGTTTCCTCAAATGACTATCTGCAGTGAAGAGAAAGAAAAATAAAGACTACTGATTAAAAAGATGCAACAGTATAGACTATTTTTTTATAAAAAATATTACAAATGACCTACAAAATAAATAATGAAAGAAAAATTTATTTTTTATTATATAAGAAGAAAACTGAATGAATAAAAAACCCAAAAAAGTAACATGGAGTTAAAGAAAAACAAATATTTTCTTTTCCTTAGAAACAGAAAAAATACTATGAATAAAATATAGGTACCTCCAAAAATTTTCTAAAAGAGGCCTGTGACTTGATAAAAATAAAATTTAATCATCAAAATATTTGTTATTATTAAGAGGAAAGACCAAAGTATTTTTTAAATATTTTATTAAATATTTTAATTCTTTCTAGCATGTTTGAAATTTTGGTTAAAAAATTTGTTTTTCTTGCATCAGTAGGTGAGTCAAAGATTAGTTTTGGAACTTTTAGCATTTTTTTTTTTCGTGTTAAAACACATGGTTTTGGAAATCCTTGCAAATATCAAATAATTGCTGGATTTTAATGAAATTTTCAGGACTGATTCATAAATTTAATTTAATTTTTTTTTTCTTTTTTAAAATTTACATTGTTTAATTTTATGAAATTTCAAGAAATTAAAATTTTGGCCTCTTCATATTTATATTAGTTAGAAGCAAGACTTCTTGGGGAATTTAAATCATCAATTTGTAGTTTTTTTTTCAAACAGAAACACAATTTACTAAAAATCTGATCAGAATCATAAAATAAAAAATACAATAAAACTATGACATTATTTAATTAGAAAAGCTTTTATTTGCTTTTATAAATAAGATATCAAGGAGACCATTGACTTCTACAGAATAGTTTGTTTTTGTTTTTTTTTCACGGAATAATGAATTTTTTTTTCTTTTTTACAAGAATTGTTTCATCTTTTTTTTTAAAGTTAGAATAATTTATTAAGTTTTTAATCTTAAAATTCTGTATTAATTTCATTCAGCCTTTTAGATTATATTATTAGGTGAAAACTATATTTATTAATTATAAATGGAAAAGCTAAATCCAAATCATCAAACACCAATATTTTTAAAAGAATTTTGAATTTTTTTTTGTATTATGTATAAAATGTGGTGATTTTTGTATTGGGTGACCATACACAACATTATCAGAAAATAACTATAGTAAATTTAAAGCTGAAGTTTCTAAAATTCAATAAAACTTTAGATTATGCAGAATATTTTCCTAAATTTTTAAGATTATTGAATACTTAAAAATGACAAAGTGCTCATGACATTTTCTTCAATTTTTTTTTTGTTTTACCGTTAAAATCTCTGTAGAACAGCATTAGATCTGTCAACACATTAACATAGTTGCTGTTGGGTTAAAAAATGCATTTTGTGGTATTTTAAACTTAAGGTAAGTAATATTTGTTTCAATCCAGATTAATATTTTAAATCATCTAATATTTTTCGAATAAAGTTTCAAAAAAGTGTATTTTATTTTTGGAAGATTTTTCAATAAAGAGAATTACATTGCAATAAAAGACGACTCAAGAAAAAAAAAAAAAAAAAAAAATTCCTGTCAATTTAGTTTGAGAAATACAGCAAAGTATTTTGCTTACTGGATATATTAAAATTAATCTATTAGTTTGAAAATAAAAACAAAATAAGTTTCAAGAACATTTTAATTTTTTAAAATTCATTTTAAACTTTCAATAACATGTTTTTTTTGTTATGATCCCTACTAAAATATAAACACTTTTAAATTTATATATAGTGTATATAACATTTTTTAGGATGCACAGATAGCACACTGATCCCATAATCTCATTTCTTTTTTATCAGTGCCATGCTTGTAAACAAAGTTATGTAGTTTAACTTTAGATTCAGCTTTTGTTCAATTTTTTCTCAATGATCAAAGCTTGAACCTCTGTGCTAGACTAAGCTAATATCTACAAATCCCCCACAAAAAAAAGAAAGAAGCTATTAAGCTATTTAAGAAATCTTTTCACTTTGCCAACTGGAAATGTTTGAGGGTCTGAACTGATGCTCACATCCATCAAAATAAAGATTTGTATATTCCCTTCTCAATAAAAGCACCATTTTAAAACTGAATCATTTGAGTGAATCTGTGGAACCTTGACAAGAATTATCTACATTTTAAATTTTAAAATGTATGAGATGTGTCTGGAGAGTATAGCAGTCATTTAATATTAATGAAAAGACTAGCCTACTAAGGGGAGTGGCACCTGCGTCTTCTTCAAAGTACTCACCTTGGGCCCGTTACTTATCCCAGGGTTACTACCAATTTTTAAAACAATCTGTAAACTCTTGTTACAGAAGAACGCAACAATGACTGCCAACCAGAGAAATCTGGAAGCATAAGACCAAAATGTGACAAAAACCGAAATCAGTGTAGATTAAGTTTTAACTTATTTAATTACGTTCATAATAGAAACAAAGATGAAGTTCTTCCAGCAAGTTCAACAACGCCAAAAAAGATTTAGTTGTTAAAAAGTTATCAGTGAAAAATTCCTGAATTGCTTTGAGGATATCTTTATGTAATTGTTTAACAAATGGCATTTAGGTATTTAAAAGCTGATCGCTTTGTGAAGGAAATTTAGTCTTTGTTCTTCTATAACACTCAAACAGAATGAGTAATTGCATTTTTCTATTAATTGGAATGCATTGTTTTCCATCTGGTTTTAAGATTAACATTCATTTTTCATACACATGCTCACACTCACACACAAGTTGCATCTATGCAGACACAGTTTTGATAATTTCACCTTCATCTGGTACAGGGTTACCACAAATGGAAACTTAGTGAGAATTTAGCTTACTAGAATAGCAAATGACCCACCAACCCAGCTAATTATCAAAGTCAGGTACCCAGAGATATTTACATTAGCATAATCACAAGGTCACAGTGATTAGTGCTTTTATTAAATTTCTAGTAACTAGGAGGCCAACTATGGAGATATGTTTTATATATAAAACCTACACAAATTTACCTGCAGTATTTTACTATTTATTTATCTGGGAGCTAAAAATAATTGAAGACAAATAAATTGTTTGTTTTTTAAGTCAAGATTAAAATAACTTGAAATTCTATGTTACTCACAGTTTAGTTTGGCATTTTAAAACTAGAAAGACATGTTCCTTAACTGATGACAACATTAATAATCTAAAACTTTAATATTATGTACCTTTCTATTCAAACTAGCATGCTCATCTTGGTTTTTATACTTACAACTGTTTAGCCATCATACCCTCCAAACTTCTGAGTATTTGTCATACTTGGTAATCTTCTTGAAATTTTGAACTGGACCCTTTATTCAAGTTTTCTCTCATTCAACTTCCCATATTTAGGAGATATCTTGTACAAGTCAATTCTACAGAATAGCATACAAAACATCCACTAAACATGGAAAGTAAAAAAAGAACAATCTACTCATATGGATTAAATAAAACTTTTAGCTCAAGATCCCATGAAGATTACCATGTATAACAGACATGAAGAAGCCCAAAGAGTACATTAGCAGAAACAAGTATAAAACCCAAAATAAGCAGGCTAGTCCAAATAGAAAGCCATATAATAATTTCTCACCCCCAAATTCTGGTGTAAATGATGCATATTATATCAAATTTTAAGAAAACAATATGATGACAAGACTTGCTAAAGCTGTAAGATGACTGAAACTGTAACATTGAGTGTAAAATAAGGGATAATTTGATTACTGAAAATTTGTAATACTTGTCACAACAGATATTGTCTAAAATAAGTGAACATTTCCAACTTGTGATGGGGATTAGTGTTTTGACCAAAGTCAAAACCAAGATTTCAAATGGTGATTTTCAAAATAGTTCCCCACCAAAGATTGTGTTGTATCAATCATTTTTTATCAATTTTACTCCATTTGATATTGTGCTGAACTTAGCAAAGCTTAGTAAATATTTTAAATAATATGGATCTCCTTGTCCAAGTTGATCATTGCAAAGTAAACCTTATCACTTAGAGAAACACCATGAACGATATATATTTTAGAATTTCAAACATTTGCCAAGAGCTTGTGTGTATGTGTGCATTATATATTCTATGAGAGAATTTCAAATGGATTCATGTAAACATTACAAGATGATTAACATCTAGATTTATTTTATACTCTCTTCTTTGCTGTTGGCAGGTGTGTGAGGGCATTCTTAGATAAAAAAAAATATTGCAGAGATAGTTTTTATTAAAATGCTGAAAAAAAAAAAAAAAAAAAAAAGGATAAACTTCCTATTTTGGATGGCCAGTTTTATACTTTGTATAATGTGATTATTTTCAAATCACAGGAAAAATAATTAACCTGTTTTATTGGATGCTCTAAAAATTTAACCCTAAGCCAAACAGGGTTTAGTTTAGATTGTCAATTTCAGTCATGTTGATTAGTTAATATCAAATGCAACTTAGACTAATTCACCAAATGTCTTTTCATCTGTCATACCATAAGATCTGGCCATCTAATTTTCTATGATCTGGCATGAGACACCAAACCATTGTTTTAGCATAATAGTTTTTTAGAATACTTTAAGGTTTGTAAAGGGTTTGATTTATAATGTCAGTGTGCAAAACTGGGACCTTACCAGGTATCCATCAGGTTAAATGAACTTAACAACTTGCTGAAAATTGTCTAGAGACCAAAGCTATGACCCCTACCCCAACAGCCAATCACTTTTTTCCCCTGGTCAGATAAAAATGTGCTGTTTACTTTTGTAGTGTGAATCACAAGGAGTCTATAATTTTTAAAATTCATTATAAATCCTCACAAAGACAGTTCAGTATCATGTTTCGGTTTATGACTAAAATAAAAAATCTAGTTAAAAAAAACAAAACAAAACAAAAACAAAGGGTATTTGAAATATATTAAGATATTTACATTAAATATGATGCAAGAGTTCATGATAGTGGTGATTTTCAAATAAAGTAAGCTTCAATAAATATATTTTTACATTAATGTGGGTGTCCCTCAGGGTTCTATCCTTTGACCAAATTTGTTCCTAATAGTCATCAACAACCTTCCAAATGTCATCATTTTTTGATTATTTAATTTTATAAAATTCCAAAAAATTAAATTTTGTACATCTTAATGTTTATATGAGTTAAAAGCAGAACTCCTTGGAGAATTTAAATCATCAATTTCTTTCCCAAAACAGGATCACCATTTTTGGAAAATCTGCTCTGAACTGCAAAATAAAAAAATGCAACAAAGCTAAGAAATTATTTAATTAGAAAAGCTTTTAATTGTTTATATGAATAAAATATATTATGTACTATTGTCTTAAGAATAAGTTTTTTTTTATGAATAATGAATTTTTACAAGAAATGTTTCCATTTTCTTTTTTTTTCTTTTTTTTTAATTTGAACTATAATAATTTACAAAGTTTTAAATCTTAAAAATTTGCCTTACTTTACAGAGGTTACGTGATATTATTAAGAAAAGACTATATTTAATAATCATAAATGGAAAAGCTTAGTATAATTCAACACCCAATATTTTAAAAAGAATTATGGAATATTTTCTTGATGTGCATAAACATGCCAATTTTTGTAAATATGGATGTTATCAGTAAATAATAGCAACGACTATAGTAAATTTAAAGCCAAAGTAGCTAAAACTCAAAACATTAGATTACCAAGAATATTTTCCTAAATTTTTAAGATCACTGAATAATTAAAAATTATATAGAAAAGATGCTCACATAGTCCTCAAGTGAATTTTATAAATATGTTCATCATAGAAAAAAATTAGATAACCTTCCATCTGTCAATCAAACTGTCAACATTATAAACAGCTACTTCCTTGTTAAAAAATGCATTTCTGTGATATTTTTAACTTAAAGTAATATTTGTTTCAAATCAGATTAATTAAACTTTAAATTTGCCAATATTCCTCGAAGTTTTAGAAAAGTATATTTTATTTTTGAAAGAGTTTTTAATAAAGAGAATTACATTGCGATGAAAGATGGTTAAAAATGGTACTAAAATCAGTGATCTTAGCAATTCTAAAACAAAAACTCCTTCCAGTTAATTTAAATTAGTTTGAAATACAGAAAAGTAATTTGGTCATTGAAAATATTAAATTTAATGCATTAGTTTAAAATTTGAAACTAAAATAAGATTCAAGAAATATTTTTTTCATTTTTTAAAATTCATTTTAAACCTTAGGTATTGTCTTTCTGTTGTAGTACCTATTTATAAGTTTACCATTTGTCCATGCATTGGATATTGCTACCACATCTGGTCTGGTGCTTCTGATATACACACACACACGAGTGAGATATTCTAGTCAAAATCTAAAGTCTAAAGAAGAATTTACAATGTTATTGGCCATTATCTGACATCTCAGCTTCAGTTACTCTCCCCACCACCATAACAGCTTTCATGTGCCTTTTCTATAAATATTTTCATGATAATTGTCCTAATGAGCATTTTTTCTTTGGTATTTCAACTTCATGAATTCAAAAGCAATACTTGATTGGCAACTAGGTCTCATCATTTTACAGTTGAAATGGCAAAATGTAACCATAAGTTCTATGCTAATAGTTTCTTCTCTTGCACTTGTGGAACTTTCTTGTAGCTTCAAGCTTTCCAGTCAACTTTGATCTTCAAAACTAACTGCATTGTCAATCATCAGTTTCTGTTTCCTTACTTTTTCCCCCCAGACGCTTTCACTCTCAACAACCAACTGAATCTTACCTTGCTTGGGGTGAAATAATTATAATATAGTTAAAATCTATCTATTTGAGACCAAAGTACACCTCCCAGCTAAAATTCCACCCCTGGAGC
Organism: Acanthosepion lycidas; assembly: GCA_963932145.1. Taxonomy (NCBI): domain Eukaryota; kingdom Metazoa; phylum Mollusca; class Cephalopoda; order Sepiida; family Sepiidae; genus Acanthosepion; species Acanthosepion lycidas. Next base: position 9,149,192 of record OZ010607.1, on the reverse strand, counting down.
ATATTTGTCTAAATAAGTAATTAACTTCTGGCTAGTTATTTCCTAACTTGGATAGTCAATCTCCAGGTGAAATATTTAGACCAGACAGTTGAAGTAGTCTCTTGTATCTAACAGGGTTAAAACTTGAAAATAAAAGTAAAATACAGCAAATTTGTCACTCTGATCCTTAAGTGGATATTTTTTATTTTAATCCAAATACATTTTCAAGTGTACTACACCACTCCCCCTGCCAAAGGAGTTAGGAAAGCCTTGTTTTGAAGCATTACTTTTTCTTTCCTCTTGACAAAGAAGTCTACATGTACAGAGAAAAAAATCTGGGTTGGTCATGGAAAACAGTGATTTTATTGAAATTATTAAAAAGTAGAAGCCAGCAACTAAGTCCAGAGTCTGTACAAACATTAAGTTATAGACTTTTATTCAGAATGAAAACAAAAAGGAAGTCAGCATCTAATCTTGATAAGGTTTCATGAGACTACCAGACCATGGCCAGATAAAAGATCCACGATTCTTAGGGTCAGCTTCTATGACCACCATATCTTAACTGACATTGCAGCCAAAGTTTTGGGACAGTGCACCTTCCTTGGGAGATATCACTGCAAAACAGAAGGTTCCAGATTGCATACCTCAATGGCGCCATCTGATAGATAAAATCTTTTTGCAAATTTGAAACAAGAGAATTTTAGAAAAAAAAACTTCAAGAAATACATAATGTAGATACAGAAGAATGCTCCTATTCAAACAGGCTATTAATAAAGAAATAAATAGTACCAAAATATTTTCAATTTACATTGAATCAAAATTTAAAAAATTAAAAATAAAATTAAATAAACTATCTTTCATTTATCTACACAAATCAATATTTTAGAATTGTCACTCCCTGAAATGTATTTATCATAAAAATTTACATGAACTTCTTTACTAAAATCAGGCATTAATCTATTTGAATTAGTATCATCTTGGTTGTTATAGTCATTTCTATCTGAATTTCAGAAATAAGGAATTATTACCCATAGACATTCAACAGAAGTTGACAACTAAAATTATCCATTATCTCATGCCTCTACTCTTCTCATCCTTATCAATCTTCATTGCATACACAGTTTAATATGTGAAAAATGAATCTACACACATTTTCTATGATTATCGTTTTCTTTTTTTTTATCTCTTGTTATATCTTCCCATAAAGAATTTCAATATCCAATAATTTTTACATTTCTTTTTGTCTTATAATGTTTCACTAATCCTTTTTTTGATATCTAGTCAGGAAGCATATATATATATATATATATATATATATATATATAGTAAGGTTAACCCTTTACAAAGCCCAGGGGCCACTCAAGGTAGGTGGTTACATTTAGAGGCCATTTGTGTGTATAGGAGTGGAAGGTAACAGTTAACCCTAACCTTGAACAGGTTAAGATTGTAGTGATCAGGGAAACACTGTTGAAAGTAGTTCCACAAGGCAGTGGTTCACAGGAAGAAGTTTCTTGTGTGGAACTTACTTCTCACCAATGGAATATGGAGGAAACATGGGTGGTTTGCTAAGTGGCATGGCATGTTTTTGCCATGAAGGTTTGACTTGGTAGGACCAGGGAATGTAGTTTGTCTGACAAATTTCTGTGCAAGTAGTGGTAGAGCAACAAGAAGCTTGCCAGATCCTGCCTATGGGATAGAGGTTGAAGGGTGGAGAATAATTTGTCACCCACAAAGGCTTGGAGACACTTTTGGAATATCAAGGCTGAACTCTGGGCAGCTCCCATCCAAATATGACAACAGTACTCCAATTTTTGGTCTGATCTGGCTCTTGTAAAGGTAAAGAATAACAGGAGTCAGGTACTTACTGGAGTGGTACAGAGAGCGAACTACTTTATCTGCATCCTTAACAATGGATCACTTGAGGTCAGGTGTGAGTTTGAGGCCCAACAGTCTTTCAAAGGCATAGTGCTTCCCTAAGAGGACCTCTGTTCATTCTGATTTGTGATAGTTCAGGGTCAGATCGACATTGATGGAATGTAACTAGCTTGGTCTTTGTGGCATTGAATGCACGTAACCAGCCAGTTTTTATTCCATTGGGTAGTTTGTGTAAGATCAGAAGAGAGATCAGTTGCCACTGATAATCAAGTGTTTTAGAGGTATGCCCATATAGAGTCGTATCGTCAGCATAGATGTTTACAAATGATCTGAGTATATTCTTAGGTAGATCATTTATGTAAATCAAAAAGAGGGTTTGTCCAAGGAGTGATCCTGAAGGATGTCTGCAATGACCACTAGGGCACCAGAGGACTGGCCATTAATAACTACAGTAAGGTACTTAACTGTTAAAAAGGATTATACAATGTAGAAGAGCCTTTCAGTGATACAATAACTGGAGATCTTGTGTAATAAACCTTTGTGCCACACCTTGTTGAAGGCCTTCGAGATATTTAATGCTATGGTTCTCAAAGTGAGTGAGATTATATACATACATACAATTAGTTTTTTTCTCTTTCTTTTCCTCTAGTTTTATCTCATACTTTTATACCCTCTTTCCCAACTTTTTACATTTAATACTATGTAGGGTTCTTGGTCAGAAACATAACTGATTATGGATTAGAAGCATTGGGAACATGGCTGGTTATAGTAATCCTAAGTGTAATGGCCATATATACATGTAAACAATATTAGTATTAATGCTTCAACAACCTTGTAGATAAATGTTTAGGTCATGTTAGTATAAATTTCTTTATTAGGCTTGCACAAAATAATGTCGGTTTCTCACATAGTAACATATATGAGAAAACGACATTATTTTTGCACCAACCTAATACTTACCAAAGAAAGGATTGCTCTCTCTCTCTTTATATATATATATATATATATATATATATATATATATATATATAGAATCACCATTACAAATTGCTGTGAATGAGTTGGTCTGATCAATGTTTGTTGCCTTTTACTGAATTACACTACTGAGGAAAAAAAAGAAAAAAAAAAAGAAAAAAAAAGACTTGTTTCCTCCATCAATTATGAATTGTTATCAGAATATGCACAGTCAACCATTATTAAAGTCTGACTAATATTTCATCACAGTTTCATTTAAACTGTTAGTCTATGGCAGTGAATAAACAATGTGAATCAGGAATTAAGAACAGTCACCAGGCAAGACTTGAACCCATATCAGTTCTCTCGAGAAGCCTGACAATACATGACAGCTGCTCTAATGATTGCACTACCAGAGCATTTACAGTTGGCAAAAGATCAAATCTTACCCTAAAACCTATTTACCCCCACCCAAAGCTCTAGGAGCTCTCTTGGTAGAACAGCTGCCAAACATTGGTAGGCTCCCCAAGATAAAAAGGACAAGTCTTGCCTAGAGATTGTTCTTTATTTTCAATCTTTGCTGTTTACTAGACTTCTGTAGACTGATGGTTTGAATAAGATGCTATGAAATGCAACTAACATTAAAATGAAATATCAACCAAAAATTTAATAAAAGTTGACAATGCATCATCTAATAAAAATTCAATATTATTCTTGATAACCATAGAATGTCATTTTGAATAATTATGATAACCCCCCCCCAAAAAAAACCCAACTAAAATATGATAAAAGACAAACACTAATCAGAAACATACTTAATACTGAAAAGTTATTCTATTTGATGGCATAAAAGATGTCCCTTCCTCCTTAAAAAGAAGAGACCAAAAATATCTAAGTTAATTTTATCTACACTGATAGATTATCAGTGCCCCACTTTACCTAACTGCATAATGCTACAATAATAAATTTATTTTTGTGGTGGAAGAGGGTCTTGTCTGCTACTTTTTATTCTTTTTAATTTTGATTTCTTTAAACAGGTATCCTCATCTAAGGTTGTTATGGTTACAACATTTTATTTATTTTGCCCTCTGTCTTTTTTTCCAGAACATACCATAATCAGAAACTTGATGTCCATATTAAAGGATATCTCATATTAGTTAATTCTTCTTAATTTGTCTTTGTTACAAAACCTTTTAGCTAAAAAAGGTCTACACAAAGCACATATCCTTAATTTCCCTGATTCCATCTAAAATGAGAAGCCAATTATATGAAAACATACACTATATATATATATATATATATATATATATATATATAGTGTATGTGTGTGTGTGTGTGTGTTAGACGGGCAGACACAGAGAGAGGGAGAAACCACAAGCAAATGGAGAGGAATATTTCATATTATATAAGAGCCATAAAAACTCCATATTCAGCTCAAAAATAACTGAAAATGTAACCCCCGGTTGTTGTCACTTATCTTGTGAAATGAATGCTGTCTGCTCTAAGTTCAGGATAGATTTTAGAGCAAGATCTAACAGGATGATCAAATATTTGGGGTTCAGTTCCATATTCAAGAGCTGTTTTATAAAGGAATTAACTTGTGATGCTCCGAAAAATATATGCCAATGTGCAGGACGGTCTATTAAGGAGTTAAAGAGAAATATTTTGTTTTTACAATGTAAAAATTTACTTGGCCATTAGATTTTCTACACAACAGAGCAAAAAACAAAAAAAAACAAAACAAAAATAGCTACAGTTAAATAAAATGAGATAATCTCTTAAACAAAAAAAAAAGTTTATTTCAGTATTTTGTACTTACCCAATTCAATTTCTCCAACTTCAAAAGAGCAAACCCAATCAAACATTACCTAATTTTTTCAGCTGTAAAAATGGAAGTAGTGACATTAACCTATTGTTACTTAGAGTACAGTTTATTATTGGTTGATGAATTATATCGATGACAATAACTAGTGATTGGTAAAGGGATTGGACTTTTATTGATCACTCAATAACAGTGCAGGATAATAAAATATATGAATGACCAACTAGTACAAAATAAGACGTAGTGCAAGTAGTGATTCACTCTAAATAATGCTAACAATGAAAATAAGTGGGTAAAAATAATAACAATGGTAAGGTTTCTTGAGGGAAAATTTTTAGGATAAAAATTATTAAGAATTGGAATCAAAATAATTTTAATATTTGAAAATGATCATTAATAACCATATAGTATTTATATAAATTAATTTTACAATTATTAATATCAAATATTACTAATAATTACAATGAAAGTTAATGGGTTATTAATGCTGAAATCTAAATACAAAATTTTATTTTTGAGAATGGTTTTTGTGATATGAGTTTTACTAATTTACGATGGCTGGGGAGAAAATAGGTAGATTCATACCTTTCCCATAGATATTTGCATGAATCTAACAAACTCAACTGGAATTGGAACTTGGCACTCCAATTAACAATTCCGAACCAGTGACCATTACACCACCCACTCATCCAAGCTTACAGCACTTGGTATTCCCGAATTGTCACCCATCTCGGTACTGACCAGGCTTGTCGTTGCTTAACTTCAGTGATCATATGGGAACCAGTGTTTTAATGTGATGTGACCGTAAGTTGAAAAGGCATAGGCAAGCTATGTTATGCCAGTGGGAAAGTGACTGAAGCCGAGATACCAGGTCAGGACCAATAACTTTGCAGATTCTTCTTTGGATTTTATAAAAAAAATCTCTAAATACATAGCAGAAGCACCAAACCATATGTGGTAGCAATATTCAATGCATAGACGAATGATTCTGGCAAGAAAAGTTGTCTAGTACAAAACAATGAACCAAATTTCTTAGCAAAACTAGCAATTAATGCATTAACTGTTGAAGTTAAAACCTAACTGTTGTGAGTTCCAAACCTGGGTTGTGTAGTGTGGAAAAGTCATACTTTAATTCAGTAATGGAAACGAATGAACGCCACAATTATATAGCCTAGGGTGAGAAAGATTAACTAGGAGATATCCCCTGAAAATGGAAAGCAGATTGAGAACAATTTAATCTCGTGAATTGAATAGTGAGTTTTTTGGTTCAAAGTTTCGAGAAGGAAACCAAGTAGACACCTGACGAAAGTAGAAAAATGCAACAGCCGAGATGCTGTGAGTATAACTAAAAATGAGATTAGAAAGGTGTGTAATAATGATAATTCCTCATCGGAAAAATTCTGACAAATCAAGGCTGATAATGTTGATAGTAGGTAGGCTCATATCACAGTACTCAACTGATAATGCTGGGAATAAAAAAATATACACTAATGCACTTAAAGTAAAACACAGATATAAGGATTATTATTAATTACTGGTCAGTGGTAATGTAAAACTTAAAAATAGTATTATTCTCAGAGAGGGATAAAATCCATAAAAAATACTCAGAACAACGTTATCATTTAACTACACAGTACATTTTTTTTACATTTTCTGATAGTAACAAGTAAAATATAATAAAAAAAGAAAATTAATTATTAATTTTACTTCTGTCCCGAAATAAAGTAATTTCAAATTAAATATAAATTAATAAAAACTAACGCCAATGGAAATTTTTACCAGCCAAGTCGTCGTCGTTACTACCGCCGAGCAACACATTTATTGTCTATTTCCGTACATTCCAGCTAAAATAGATTTTGGGGGAAACCTGTTTTCTTTTGCCTCCTTCTATCGAGAAATAGCAGATCTAAAATTACGTGTCACGCACGCACATTAGAACTTTTCACAGCATTTTTAAAAATTGTTTTGGTAAGAAACGGTTATAGAAAGATCTTGACAGACGAATTTGACGAAAACTGAAAAAATCTGCCAGACACACACACTTTACACTACTAAACTAGTTTTATAACAGTGTCATCTGTGTTATAATAAAAAGGTCGATAGTATTATTAAGCATGGCGAAAGACTGTTTGGTCAGGTGACAATGTTGTCATTGGAAAAAAACTTTCGTAATAATGCTCATAAAGTCATTTTCAGTGAATTCACTTTTTAAAGTGATGCTTTTCTTTTCCCACCATTATCTTTGAAAAATAAAAGAAATAAAAATGAAACAATCAAAATCTTTAAATAGATTTCATTTTCAAAATATGAAACGAGGTAAAAAAATAAAGTGTGGCTTTTTAAAAATAGAATCAACAGGCGGTGTTTATTTTTTTCAAAGTGTGTAAGACTGAGTAGATTGTAGTTTTATATTTGTATTTTTTCTTGATTGTCTGTCATAATGATGGTTGGGGGAGACAAACCTATACTAAAACACTAACAGTAACTAAGTGTTTTTTTGCTGATTCTTGCAACTTTCAAATTACTTCAAAGACAAGGTGAACATTATTATTATTTAGCGGAAAGAAATGATTTTAATTAATTAATTAATGTCGATTTCATTTACTTTCTCTAGCAATGACCTGGATTCTATATTGAAATCAGTCGAGAGTGGCTTTCCGATTTTCCCTTGCCATTCATTCATTACAAACTTAATCAAAGCAAGACAGTCAAAACGACCACACGCATTTATTTATTTGTCCAAACGACATAAAAAGGTATTAGCCTTCCTTTATGAAATGTTAAATTAATTATACTTTACGTCGGAGTGACATTATTGTGTTTTTTTTTTTTTAAATAAAAAAAAAAATGTTAATAATAATGAATGATCAAGTACTTAACAATTATTATTAAATTAACTAACTGCAATTAGGTTTTTAAAAATCACTCTTCAGTTTCCTTGTTTGTTTGTTTGTTTTTTTACAATCGGGTTTTAAGTACTTTTAAAAGTTACTATTTCAATAAAAAAGCAACAAGAAATTCAATAAACAAAGAGGAAAAAAAAACTATGTTAATAAACAAAGTGCGGAGGGAGAAATTACATAAAATATACTCACTGAAAACTTCGATCCTGTCCTAAGATATATATATATTTTTTAATACGCCAATCGGTGTCTAAAAATAGCAAGTACTTGTTTGTTGGAAGTAAAACAATTACATAAATTGAAAGAAACTTGTCCAGCCAAACAATTTTTTACATTTTCCTCTCTCGTTTTGACGAGAGTAGAGAATTACGAAAATCCGGAGTTGTTACAGTTTTAACTCCACAAAATATCTTCAAATTAAGCAAAATCGCTAGGATTTGAACTTGACGTAATTTGTAACTAAAACTAAAAACATATTTCGTCAAGTCAATGTTATGTCTCTTAGCGCCCACATCTGCCGCCTCCACCTTCTTGGAGTCTGATGACTTGGTTGGAATAATTATTGCAAGAAGCCAACATTATGAGGATTTAATTTGATTATAAAAGCGGAGGGAGAAAGAAGAAAATATTGTCTTTTTCAAAATTAACTAGGTGCATATTATAATGCTGCTTAGCTTAAATTTAAGGGTGAAAAAGAAATCATCGCTTGTTCAAAAAAAGATGTCTTTTGAAGATGATCCCACCCCACCGAAGAAGAAGAAACTATCTTATTTTCGATTCATACATTTTTATATTTTATATTTAGGTGGGGGAAGTCTGAAAAATACACATTTTATATACAGTTAACAAACATTAACATTAACAACATTCAATCATCATTAATAATTATTTAAAGTGGGGATGGAAGGGACAATTTTCCTAATATTTTTCGAAGAAAGCTTCAACATTTTTTTCTACTGAACCAAATAATATTCCCTACCCCGCCAGCTTTTTAAGATCCGGAAAAAATGCAGTCCAAATACTTAACTAAAACTAAAACAGAGTTCAAAAGTAGGCTATTGAATTGAGGGAACTGGGAAATTTAAGAGTTTCATGTGGTGTGGTTGGTTGTTTTTTTTTAGAGACAAAAATCACAAAATATATTCCCTTCCCTGCTGCGTGGACAACCATTTCCCCCCACACCCCTTTTTATCGATAATTATTACGGTCATCAACAAAAATAAAATGATCACGAATTTCATTTTAACATTTTTTATTTAATGTATATTTTCTTTTTTTACTCGTTTATTCTTTCTGATTGGTTGCAATAAAAGTCAATTCCACCAATGTAAGCATTTTAGAACGGTAAATTCCTAGTTTACTCACGCGAGAAATAACTATCTTTTATTTAATTAAAATTACTGATTTTACCTTTTTCTTTTTTTTGTATTTCACCTCCATATACTTACTTATGTAGGAAATTAAAATCCATATTTAAAAATTTCCCCAAATAAAACATGGTGTAAGAAGTTAAAGTATTTAATTTGTCTGTTTCTTTCTTTTTTTTGTTTTTAATCTTTTTCATTAATTTTGGGGGGATAAAAATAAAATAAAAACAACTTTTTGAATTGAATTCTCCATAGCGTAGAAAAAAGGGTATTTGAAATTCGATAGAAAAAAAAAATATAGATTTTATTTTGAAATTTCAGAATTAAATAAAATTTGAATAAACAACCCTCAATCTCTAGTCGGTGTCCGTAGCAAAATAGTAATTTTAATTTATATTTAATTAAATAATTTTGTTTAAATTACATAAACTAAACAGCTGTTATCTGGTATTTATGGACATTTAAAATCTGCGCTGTGAAGCATACGATTTTTGGAACATCCCCACAAAATAAAAATTATAAAAAACAAATTCAGTAATTTCAATTTAAGTTAGATTTAGCGTTAGTCGTATGATGAATAAAAAAACATAATTAAGATTTTTCACTTAATAATTTATTTCAAATCTTTTATTCAAGAGGTTTTTTGTTTTGTTCATTTTTTTTTTTTTTTTTTTTATTTAGTGCCACATTTTCACATCTCTGCTTCCCTCCTCCTACGCAATCAAACCATAATTTCATAATTAAAATTAGAGATTTTTAAATCTAGAAAGTGAAACTATCCAAAAATATTTTGGGTTTTCTTGTACTGGTTCCCCTTCTCCTTCGCCCTCATTCAAAAATTATCATCTTCAAAAATAGATACGAAAAAGCAGTTTTCTGAGCCAACAATACACACGACGGAGTTAAAACGAGGTGTGTGTGTGGGGAGAGAGAGAGAGAGAGAGAGAGAGAGAGAAGAAGCAAACGCGAGAGAGCAAGTGATTTATTTTTGTTGTAGAACGCTCGACGAAAAGGCATCTTTAACTCTCTTGGTGGTTGGTTAGCAGAAAGGCACCGCCACTGAGAAGGAAGATTCTTTAGTCTTCTTAGCTTCTTCTATCTCGTTATATATAGAACTCAATACAGACACTGACATATCGGCAAAAAAACTAAGGATTCAACAAGAAAATACGATCAAGCCATAAGCGGGAATTATTATTCATTTCGAGTAAAAAATTGTGTTTATAGTTTATAACTAAGAAATCAAAAATATTTTTAGCTAAAAAAGTGAAAGTAAATTTTTTTTAAATACAACTGTTTTTCATTCCTATCTGTCGGCTTCATTAGGTTAACCGTTAGCGAGAAGAAAATTAGATTATGATTATATTTGTATGGCTTATCTTTGTTCTCTACCGAGAATTAGTTTGGTTTATGTGTGTACGCACTCTGTCACAGTGTGTGTACATGCGTGTGATTCAAGTCTACAAATAGAATGATTATATTTTTATAGACTTTTTTTTTTCAGTATATGAAGTATTATCTAAGACTGCAGATTCTTTTTACAATTACGTTGAAAAACTAATGTTGGTTGAGGTAGTCAGATTTTAGAAGTTGTAAAAAAGAAATGGTCAAAAAGGAGGAGAGACTCCTTTCCATGTCACTATCATCAGGGATGATTTTTTTAAAGTTTACTTTAACTTGTTTAAGTCATCGAGTCACCATAATCATTCTGAATAACTTTAAAAGCTGTTTTAAATAGCAGTTTATTCTTAAAGATTTAAAAATATGGTACATGAGGCAAACAACCATACACTCTACACACATATGCATAAGCGCAGCTCATGAAAGCATTTACTTTATAAAATAAACAACGCATTTCTTAAAGGAAAGAAACTGTTGCGCCACCCACACACACTCTTGCAAATTAGCTGCTTTTATACAACAAATTGGGGAGGCGAGTTCTGAAGGGTGAAAAAAAAAAAAAAAGGGAGTGTAACAATTACGAGATTTCCCATGAACCATTTTTTAGAAATATAAAATAATAATAAAAAGTTAAAAACTAAAAAGGAAATGCTGTTATCTAGCAAACACACACCACTTTAGTTGCGAGCTACTGACTAAATGCTTTATTTATGCGACCCCCCCAACCTCCTTTTCTCTCTAAGAGTTAAAATATTCGGAATGTTTTTCGCCCAGCTGGGCTGACATCATTCTTCGAGATGCACAGACTCCATTTTTAACCAACCACTATTAGAAACATCCGTCAGACTTCCTTACACTAAAAGCAGACATTAACTTTGTTTATTTTTTTCTTTCTTTTGCTCTCAAAGAAGGGTAAATCCCAACTATATAAAGACTAAGAGTCAATCCAACTGATAATTCTTTAGTTTAATTTAAAGTTATGAGTGACTAAGTTCACTCCACTTCACCAAGAAATAAGTTTTGATAACTGCTTTGCAACTTAGTCAAGCCTTAAAAAAAAAAAATGAATCTAATGTTCCTAGAAAACGATACTGATGAATTAGATTCGTTGTTTACTGTTTTTTTTTTTTTAGGAATAAATAAGCATAGGGTTTAAAAAGGAAAAAAAAACAACTTGATAATTATAATTTTTTTTACTAGTTCAGAAATGCTTTTTATACCAATAAGTAAAAGTTTGCAACTTATTGACAAGGAAGAAAAAATATTTTTACACAAATAATTTATCTGTTTAATTCTTTCTATGTTCAGTTTATGGTGAATCACACCGATCAAATACAAGTGAGAGTGAAAACTTCAAATCAAAATTCAACTAATAATCGTGTCAGGCTGTAAAAAACTTAACTGAGGTGTTGGAGAAGAATCGTCGAGTTAGACTAGAGAGCGATTTTAAAAGTTTAGAGAATAGAGAATGTTATTTCATGAAGGGTTGATGCATTTTAACACCCACCCATACACAACGAGTACTGAAAAGTCCATCATGCAGTGTCAATATTCCATACACCTTAAAAAATTTTTTACGAGAATTCCATATTGACAGAATTACTCCAATTGTTGTACTTTCAATCGGAGAGGCAGGTTCTTAAGTTCTAAACGAAACCCAATCCTTCCTTTTTAGTTTTTCAGTACTTTCAAAGTTGTACCGTTGTTGTACGCAATGACAGTTTTTTTTTATATTATTAGGAAACTGATGCACCAGCATTTTCACTGTTTTTCAAACTGCAATCTTGAAAAAAAAAAGAAAAAAAGTAGTAATTAACTACTTGTCTGATGAAAAATATTTTAATTCAATTTTTCTGAGTCTTTCTTTAAAATAATTTACAATAATTATTTACTTATGACATCATAAGTATAAATAATTATTATCTCATATACACATTTTTAAAGGCAATTTCCCTTTACACGAGGAGGTGCTAAAAAATGGATCTCGGGTCGACCCATTTCTCCAAAGTCTTTCTAAATCAATAATTCTCATGCTTCTTAGTTATAATTGAAATACTGATTTTGGAAAGTGAGTCGTTCTGAAAAATTAGCAACTGTCCCTTTAAACACAATCTTGTTACACTATTTTATGAACCTATATCTTTTACACTTGAATACTTCATACACATGAGAGATAATGTTTAACGCCGTCGTCCTTCATTGCATGCCTCAAGCCATGACCCTTTTTGTTTGCAGTCAGTCTGTCTGCAATGTTTGCAGCTGAAGACTAAAATCCTCTTTTCTTCAACTGCTGACTAACTCATCAACTATTTGTTTACATCACTCAAAGAAAGAAAGAAAGAAAAAAAAAATCACGTAATTGCAAGATAATTACCTGCACTAAACAAGGTGAGGTTAACTTTGGCCCCGGGCTAATTTCATTTCCGCTGATCCACACATTCAACAGTGAAATTTTGCATAAAACAAATATGTAATGAATTAAGCAAGACCTAATTGTGCTGTTCGTTTGAATATGGTCATCTCAAGGCGAATCTAAAAAGGATCTTAGGATAGGTATCGCTTTGGGTCATCTCCATTCAAAATATCTTTCGTGATAATCTGTGAATTCACTTTCACAATGTTTTGTTTTTATCCCGACATTAATTACCCTCTCTCTGAGTTTTTTTAGCTACAATTCGAGATGAGTATTATTTTTTTATTTATTTTTTTGCCTTATGCTTATTAAAAAAAAATGTAACTTGTTTAACTTTTCTCATAACATCATAAGCTTAACATTTTTTTTTACTCACATACAAATTGAAGAAGACTTAATTTTCGTATCAGTATTTTTTAATTTTTATAACATTCCCCCCCCCACCACCGAAATGCAATTTTCCTGGAATTTTCATTTTAAAACTAGCCTATTTTTTCCCCTGCTTTCTAGTTTTTCACAAGACAATGAATTTTGTGTAGACAGAATCGAAAATTTTTCGAAAATAAATACCGAATTTCTGCAGAGAATTTTGTCTTAAACTTTTTCACGTATTCATTTATTTTCTACCCATTATAATTAAAGTTTAAAGTAAACCATTTAATGATTTATTCGGGGCCTTTTTTTTAAGTCCAGTTTCAGGAACCATTAGCACCGACAAGACCGCACTTCAAGAGAAAGGACCAAAGAAGTTACATGATGCGTGCCAACAGAACTACTAGAGACAATTTCTGGTACAAGTCACATGGCTCCACATTGTGACCTTGTGTCATGCTTGCTAACGTTGGTAAAATAATCTTCTCATGCTTGTTACTCGATGTAGAAGTTTAAATATTCAAAAAATTATCAGATTAGCCCGCCACATCTGAACTTTCAGCGATCGTTTGATTCAGGTCACCGGAAATTGTAGATGATCTTGGTAAAACCAAGATTGAAAATAACTGCGGATGGATGAAATTGAAAAGCATAAATAAATTCAAGAAATTAAGAGGAAGTTCACTGCGCCCTCTGAATTCTTTTTTCTTTCTTTAATCTCAAATATTTTTTTTTTACTGGAACTTTTGTATACACACCTAAATTGCTAGAAAATTTCGATTTTACACCAGAAAACTTTGCACATATAAACACTTTCTTTTTCTTAAATATTAAACTTTAATAATTATTAAAGCATTTGCTTTCAATCTTTTTATTTATTCGTATTGGAGGTTGCATGGATTTTAACTTCCGGTAACGAACCCAAACGTAAAGCTTGCCACCCCTATTACACATTGAGAGAAAAACAAAACAAATTGATTGTTTTATAAAAAATTGGTTGCTAATAACTTGAATTGAAGGGGTAAAATCTATTTTACAATAGAATTAATAAAATACAAAATTTTAAAATTCCATTTATCATTGAGGCTGTAAGAAGTGTAGTCAGTTTATGGGACAGGGACGCAGACATATATTTTTGTTTGGAATAACTATCGTCATGCAATTTTGCATACACGCACACTACACACGAACAAATAAATGCATGCTGTGGGGAATAACCGCTTTTTGGTAAAAAGCCATTTTTGCATTGATGATTATTGAAGTTCAGTTGTCTCCTGGAGACTCCACTAATGTGGCCATATACCAGCAGACAGAACCATGCTTACAGAGGCTTCTTATGCAATATTATCCGGATATTTCGCTTTCACTCATTAAAAATAAAATGAATCGGCTATATAATAATAATAATGATGATGATAAATGATAATAATAATAACAATAATGATAATGATGATAAATAATGATGATGATGATAATAATGATGATGATAATGATGATAATGATAATAATGATAATGATAATAACAATAATAATGATAATAATAATAATGATGATAATGATAATGATAATAATAATGATAATGATAATAACAATAATAATAATAATATTAATAATAATAAAAGCTTTTGTAACTTTGCTTTAGGTTTGTGTAACAGTTTGTTAACAGCTACACTAACACGTATACGAAAAAAGGGGTTCAACTGTCCGCGAATAATAATGTTGGAGATAAACGGTTTTAAGTGCGCTTTATTGTGGGCGGGGAATTAAATTGACCAAAGTTATCCTCCCCATAAAAAACATGTATATCTTTTCTTACAGGAATTTTTACGGTTATTGGAAACGGTTAAAAAAAAGAAAAAAAAGTACAGTAGTGTGTGAGGATTGCTCAAGTTTTATGGCTTGGCATGCCGCAGAACTCTAACTGAATGCTGATACGAACAATTTTTTTATGGTTTTTAAATTGTTTATCGTAACTAATACTCGCCATTGATTTAAAAGTGCATTGACAAACTATGCTGAAAAATATATTTGTTTTATTTGTCATCATTTGACTACGGACCTATTAATTAGCATCATTCATCATTAATTTAAAAGCAATACTCATCAAACTAGTCTTGCAATCCATTCGCTCATATTTGTGGCCATGTGTTAGACTGTAGACTAGAGAGAGACACTTTAAGTAAATTTAAAAGCCATGTTATCTAATGCTGATTTTCGAGGCGGGTAAGAAGACTCATCTTACCTTAAAGACAGAAGCAACACAATCTTTCTAAACTATTCCTCCTTCTGGCTTTGAGCCAAACTAAGGCAAGCTAAATAGTACAAAAAAAAAAAAAAAAAAATAATAATCTTGTGGTTGCAGAATTAATGCAACATTTTTTTTCTATATTCTTTCTTTATTTTTACGTTCACAAATTGAATGTCCTGACTTTTATTGATGTATAATAATGATTAATAAAAAAATTACTGATTTAAATTTTAATCAGTAATTTTTATTAAAATAATTATGTTTCAAATTTAGTAAGGAACTTTTTAAAAATTCTTCACTCTACCAAGCTAACGGCAAAAATTACAATTACATAATCACTTCTTTTCTTTCTATTTAGGCTAAATAATTTAGCCTAATTGTGAGTTAATCAGCATCAAACTAAACATCTTCGTTCATAAAGTTCACTTTGTATTAGATTGGTGCAAAAATAATGTCGTTTTCTCACATATGTTACTATGTGAGAAAACGACATTATTTTTGCACCAACCTAATATCTTGTCTGTGAAATTTTATAAAGCCACTTGCTTGATATTTGTTTCTTGTTTTTTTTTCTATCGCGAAAGACGAATCATAATTCAAATTACAAGGAATTTCAGATTTTATTTAAAATTTTTTTTTTTAAAGATAACTTTAATTTTTGATAAAGAACTGTTTTATCATTTGCTGTAAAAATAATATCTCTTTGAAAATGTTTGTTTACACTTTTTCGAGAAAGAAAAAGGAGATCTAAAAAAAAAAAAAAAAAAAAAAAAAGCAAGTGGAGAATGATAATGCGTTTTTATGCACCATGTTTCTTGTGCTGCTACATAAATAAGAAATAGAGAAACTCCAAGACAAGCACTTGTTTTGTTTTCCAGCTGTGAAGAGAACCAAGTTTTTATTTTTAAACCTTCCGACTAGGTACCAGATTATTTACATTGTTCGGACTGTTGTCCTCATCTTTATAGCCATATTCACGACGTTTCGGTCATTGTATGTTCCGGCCCTCTTCAGGTTTAGTGGAATTTCGAACTGAACCCTTTATTTTGTCCACCAGCGTAGATTTTTCTAGTTACACGTATCATGCCTCTTCCGGATATCTCAGTTGGTTGGATCCAATGATTTGACCCAAACAGTTGAGTTCAATACCTGGCTACTGCAGTGGTGAACAAAAACAAAAAAAAAAACTTAGAGAGTTGAGTTAAAGGGAGATAACTGAGACAAACCGGAAGAGGCATGGCACGTGGAACTAGAATAATCTACTCCAATGGACAAAAAGAATTTAACGCGAAATTCCAATCCAATCACCTGAAGAAAGCCCGAGCGTACAACGGTCGAAACGTCGTGAATATGGTAATAAAGATGAGGACAACGCGCTCAGAACAATGTAAAATTTGTAAATTGTAAATATTTAATATACCATTCTCAAAAATATAGACAGATGTTACTTTTTTTTAAAAAATACATACAGAAAGATACATCAGAAAAGTGACGAGATCAACAAATATTCTATAAAAAAAAAAAAAAAAAAAAAAACTTGTAAAAGCGCACATAAAAAGGTTTTTAAAGTTTTAATTTAAGAATACTTTTTAACGTTGATTTACCCGAGCACCAATTTAAAAGTAAAAAAAAAACATATCACACGGCAAATATAAAATCACAATTAAAAAAAAAAAAAAAAAAAAAAAAAAAAAAAAGGTATAATTTTATATTGAAAATACAATTCAATACATGCCAGAAGAAATTTGTGAAATTTTTAAAATAAATAAACCGCCATTTTTGCCACAGAAATTAATTATTAAGGAAACGTTTTTACGCGAGACGTAGAAATACGAGGTATCAAATCAAACGTTTTAAAATAGGTTATTAAGCCAGGATCTCCCATTGTGAGGAAAGAAAAAATATCAATATACTTTTTTGTTTATTCCAACTGTTACATCATGTGTTTCATGAGAGAGAGAGAGAGAGAGAGAGAGAGTGTGTGTGTGAGAGAGAGTGTGTTTTATTTACGGAAGAAAACTAAGTTTGCGTTATTTATTTTCGTCGTTCTTCCGTCAACCTAGGTGTATATTTTAGTTTGAAGTAGGTGGGGTTGACCTTCCTTTCTTAACAACTCTGTAGTGTAGCCTGTGTCGTGTGTGTAACAAGAGATATACCGGTAGAAAGGAATAATTTCCAACGACGCTTTTGTGGAGATAGATGAGAAACTGATGAAACCAGACAGCTAAAAAAAATAGTTATTAATAATAAAGGATACAAGGAAGTCAAGTTTCGATTTGCATATTTAAGACCAGATTTTGAAATTTTAAAAACAGCAGAGGTTGGTAATCAAGGAATATAAAGCAACTGGTATTGCGTTTTTTTTTAAAAAGGTGAAAAACATGCGTATTATCACGTAATAAATTTAAATTTATAATTGATTTGAAAATAACATTTACCGATTCTTTAAATTGAACTTAAGTTTTCGATAACCAAGAAATCGTAAACGTAAATGCTATATTTACCTAGACCTCATGAAAAGTGAGTGTATAAAAAAAAAAAAATATACATGAAGCAATTGATAAAAAAAAAAAATAGATGAACAACTGGTGACTTGTATTTTTAACGTGAGATAAAATATTTCATTCACTTATTGTGCGAGAAGTTTAACTTTTTAAAATATTTTTAATTGCATTTTTTAAACAATCACAATTAAGGAAATTGTGTTAAAGACGTTATTTAACACGAGAAAAAGTTCTCAAAGAGCATTACATTGTAGTATTGTCCCGAATGAAAAACAACTTAAAAATAAAAAAAAGGACCATATCACAATTTACTTTAGACTTCTTACGGGTAGTCTCTTTTTTAAACTTTTTAATAACCTTTGAACGGAGTTGTAGATTTTTGTAAAATCTCTTCTTTCATCATAGTCTGTAGTGTATATTTCTTGTTTTTATTTGAGAAATAATGGAGAGAAGAAGTCTTTAAAAAATTAAGACATTTCTTCAGTTACGTGATTACTTCGCTGTTATACGTACATACATGAGTTTAAAAAAATAAAATTACATTATGAACTAGGGTAAAAACGTGTGAGCCACATCTCTCACCTAAAAAAAAAAAAAAAAAAAAAAAAAAAAAAAATCAAACACCAAGGAGATAAAGAGAACAGTAGAAAGAGGATTCAACAACCAATTTATACACGTGTGAGAGTAGGTTCTTTATTTACATGCGTGTGTATTTCTGTATATCCGTATGCACACCTGCCTGTGTGTATGTATTCGTTTTTTATAAGTATGTGTGCAATGGACAACTGTCAGAGTGTGTGTGTGTGTGTGCGCGCGCGCGCACACAATTTAGTCTGCAAGATGATTTTTTTTCCGGCCCTAACAACAAGGAAGACGATAGTTTCGAATAAGAGGAGAAAGCGACTTCAAGCTTGGCTCCTGCTAATAAACAGACATACAGACAGAATTAAGATTTATTTTCACAACCGGCCGATTAACCGTCCTCCTCTTTCACTTAGGTTTTAATATTAGAGAAAGAAAAAAAAGAGGAAAACAGAATTAGAGAGGTTGTTTGTTACATTCAAGTGAGAAGTTAGAAGTAGGAATAAAAAAAACCCAAAAAACTCACACCTACCAAAAAAAAATAAAAAAATAAATCACTTTACTTTTTCATATCTTCAAAATCATAGCGAGGGAACAAGACAGGAATAAGCAAATAAATAAATTATAAAGCTAAACATATAGAAATAAATAAATAAAGAAAAAGAAAAAAGAAGCTACAGATATTGTCATATGGAGTTATTTTAAGCAAACTAAACGTGGATCAAAAATATCCTCCATTCTACAGATGTTTACAAAAACGTAAAAACAATATTCTCATTTCAAATCTTATCTATTTCCCATAAGTTTATTATTTTTTTGATCTTCAGAAAAATAGTACATCTGTCTACTTATAAAATCAAGCAAAGACGAAACTCACAAAAATGGTTTAAAAAAAAAAAAAAGAAAAGAAAAACTAATCTCACTACTGCCGGATGAGTGGAGAAAGAGAGAGATACAACTGCAAATGTTTAGAATTCTAGGGAAAAACACTAGGAACCAGTGGATGCTGAAGAGCTGCTAGTACGACTATATCACAAACAAGAAGGGTGGAGTTTATGGGGTGAAGGAAAACAGAGGTTGATTTGCCATGGAAATAAGAGAACGACTAGTCTCTAGTTTGTTAGTGACTAGGTATTAAGTTCGTTTTTTGCTTTGAATATTTTTTCCGTTTCTAATCAGCTAAGAAGACTGTTATTTTAGTCTTTCTTTGAGTATACCAAAAAAACTGATAAGAAAACTTATTTTACAAGAAAAAAAGACTTTAGTAAGACAATATATTGTTATATTTTTTAAATCCGAGGAAGAAGACTAAAAAAAGAGTAATATCTGAAAGAGAAGATATCTCAGAGGAACGACTGAACATAACAATTGAATAACGTATGGAAACTTAGTACATAAAATTTAAAGTAGAAAAAAGCGTTGAGGATAAAAAAAACCCCAAAAAACAAGGGCTTCAAAAATAAGTTCCGACAGAGGAAGAAATATGAATATATCAAAAAGTTACAAAAATAAAGAAAAACACTTGTCGTTAAATGTCTTGATTGGTAGAGAGGGGGAAGCAGAAATGTGGAGTTTAAAGTTTGTAATAAGCGTGTAAACAGACATGACATTTCTATTTTTTTTTTAACTTAACATTTTTCATCTTGATTCACCTACCTGGCAGTACCAGCAATGGTCATATTCATTCACCAGTACAAACGTCCAGAAACAATCGTGTTTAGAAAACGCATAGCTCAGAGCATTAACGTTGTCAGAGAGATAGATTAATGTATAGCACGCACACACACACACACACACACACACACACGCACACAGACACATTGATGAGAAAGAGAGAGGGGGAGTGACTGGCACAGTCTATTAGTCAACAAGCCATAGGGGTGGTCAACATCCATCACCAGCCAGGATGACATAGAGAATCAGAGTCATTTCTTTGTTTAAATGAAAATAAAACAACAATCATTAAATTAAATTAATTAAAACAAATTCTATTTAATTATTGTTTTCTTTTCTAGATTTTTAAATTTACAAAATGATCATTAAACATACAAAAATGCTTGAAAAAGCATAATCTCCCAACACAACTAACACCCCTCTCAAATATTTAGTGGTTACACTTCCCGAACGATATTTATGCTATTTCTTGTCGAGGGAACAAGCTATTAATGGCCGAGAGTTTCTAAATATAGATAGTTTGACCTTTGTGAAGCAACTATAGATATTCAGTTCTTTGGCTCCCTGGCAAATGAAAACAATCAATAAAGAGGTTTCACTGGCCGATAGCAGCCACGATAACCAAAGTAATATTTCTGCCGCGGGCTGGCGATCTCTAGTTGAGACAGGAAACCCTTGCTAGGGCAGCGATTAACAGAGACAGGGAACCACCATGGTGGAAAAAAATAATTGCAGTATAATACAATTTTTCCAACTGTCAGTGGAGAGAGAGAGAGAGAGACAAAGGTCTATGTCCTCTCTCTCTCTCTCTCTTTAAACACACACATTATATATATATATATATATATATATATATATATATATATATATATATATATTATATATAGTGTTACAGTGTAAAGAAGCGTGTGTACAATTATTATTATTGTACAGTAAAATAAATAAAACAATGAAAAAGTGTCTGTTCAATGCTTATGTTTGTAAATAAATAAATTTGTAAAACAAACGCAGGAAGACATAATAAACTAAAAACACTACATAGCAGCTACTTACTAATAATGTGGTCTTTAAAACAGGACACTGGTTGCCTATGAGGGGTGCTGAAAAGTTCTCTGCTCGACCCACTTTCAAAAATCTGATCAAATGATCAAACAAAAGTCTTTTTTAAGGACTTCTTGAACTTTTCAACGCCCCCTTGAAATATCTGGAATATGTATGCAAGATCGTGCATATATTGTATACACAGTAAATAAATAATAATAAAAATCCCATCAGACACACACACACTTTAAGTACAAATCTTGTATACTAAAGTTAAAAGTGAAAGTCCTGTCTGTCTCATGTGTTTAGCGGGAACATACATTTTTGAGCAGTTAGTAAAAGACGTGTGTGTGTGTCACAATGTATTTTTATATATGTGCATGTTAATCTGTTTTATTTTTTACTGTATGGGTGGCGTTTATATACAATTTGTACCAAAATAAATAGTCATTCCATCTCAAAATAACCAATGAACATAGGTGACCCTCCCAGAAAATCTGAGAAAATTCACCACAGGTGGTCCTTGGTCAAATTGATAAATCCCAAATATTAGATCTCTGTATCTTTAATAATTTTAACATCAGAACATCTTGAAATTTCACTTCATTTTTTTTTGTTTTGCTAAATAAGACTTTCAAAAAAAAAAAAAAATTCTGACATTCATAGCTCCAAGGATATTGCATGTACAAATTTGAAACAGTGAAAATAGTTCTACTGTAAATTAATAAGATTAAAACAGCTGTGTCATATGTCATTTTACTTTTATAAGCAGATGAAAATTGCCAATAAAGCAAAAAAGATGCTGCCCACTTTGAGAGCTTCTCATTTACAAATTATGTCACATACAGTATACAAATTAGTTTTTCTATCATTCATGAACTAATGGATTATTTCCATGCAGTAACCATATTCATTCCTGTTATAGCAATGTTAGTATTACTGTTTCAAAAGTGCTTCATTTTTTAACATCTTGAAAATTGCATTTTCAAGACATCAGCAGATAAATTAGACAGTTTCAGAAAATTTTTATATTTTGAACACATATTTTACATGTCTGAATATCATGTGAAAGAAGTTTCATTTTCATAGATAAAATTCTATCTACAGTTAAAACATTTTTCTAGAATAACTTATATCAAAATAATGGTTTTGTTGATTCTGGTTGAAAAGTTGAGGCTGAAAGTTGATGCAACTATACTTTTCTATGCAAATTAGCTATTTTTGGTTACATTTTACCTTTGTTTCAAATACAGAGGAACCACGGTTCTTGAATGTCTCGCATGTTGAACAAATTAGTTTTTGAACTGAAAATTCGAGATGAAAATGCCTTGGTTCTCGAACAACATATCTGAACTGAGTTAACATGAACGGAATAATCTGAGTCAACCATCATGTCATAGACATTCATGTGTTGTGCCGTACTTTTTTCCAATTTTATTGTACCGTGATTTTTTTCTCTACATTGATTCCTATTGGAAAAATAGTTTTGGGTTACAAACTGCCTTCAGGAACAAATTAAGTTTGTCCCATTGTAGTTTAGATGCTATGAACCCATAAAACTGTTTTTTTGGAGGGATGGTCTACAAAATTTTTAAATGAAAATACATCAAGTCGAAATAATGAAAATACACTTGAAGCTCTTAAAGTGGATAGCATTTTTGGCATTTGGGTCATTTTCAGGTCCTTATAAAAAGAAAACTACAAAAGAACTACCTAAGCTGTTTATATTTTTGCAATTTGCAGTATTAACTATTATCTCCATGTCTCAAATCTGTATGTGCAATATCCTTGGAGCTATAAATAGTAAAATACAAAAAATACAGTGAAATTTTGATATGTGCTGGTGTTAAAACTATTAAAGACACAGATCTATTAGGGATTTATCAATAAATTTGATCAAAGACCACCTCTAGTAGATTTTCCAAGATTTTGTCTGATAGGGTCATCTGTGTCTGTTGGTTGATTTGAAATTGAATGACCCAAATGCATTAATTTATATTTCAGTACAATCATTCTTGTTTTCATTCACTAAAATGTGATTTATAAATATGACATATAAAATTCTTGTTTTCAAGGAATTGGTGGTGATGTGCCGTCATTCTAAGCAGAATTTGAATATCTTATGATGTGACAGCTTCAGAGCAATGGTTAGCAAACTTAATGAATTCAGTCCTCGATATGTGACTACTATCATGTCAATTTAGAAAAATTAAATAAAATGGTCCAATTCAAATATCCAGGATAAAAATTTATGTGAATAGTAGAAAATAAATATAGTAATTTTTATGATTAATTTCACATTTGCTTAACTGAAAGAAAATATATGTGTGTGAAAATGTCACTTTTCTATAAATATTTTCATGGTAATTGTTCTTATGAGCTTTCTCCTTGGGTACCTCAACTTTAGGAATTTAAGCACTGTCCTAGATTGGCAGCTAGTTTTCATCATTTTACAGTTGAAATTTCTAGATATAATTAAGTTCTATGCTAACAGTTTATTTTCTCATACCTTTCACTTGTAAAATTTTTTTAGCTTCTTGCTTTCCAGTCAATTTTGATCTTCAAAAATTTAAACACAATGTCAATCATCATCATCACCTATCTCTTTAATTCTTCTTCTTTTATTGTCCTCTCTCTGTAATAATGTTTTTTTTTTTCAGACTCTTTCACTCTTAGTAATCCATTGTATCTTAGTAGCTTTATCATATTGCTTTTTAGATGAAATGATTAAAAATAATTTTCACGATTTGAATCATCTAGAATATCACATCTGTAGTGAAGCCATGAGGTATGGAAACCAATCAGTGGATCAATAATTACCAAGAACTAGTTGAAGACTGCCATCAAATATGTGATAGCCAATATAAACATCTGATCTAGGTATACAATTGCTTCTGAGACCTTATGGAGGATTTATTGAACAAACTTTTTCTATTTTCATGTGGTGAACATGTGACAAATGTTTTGAAAATATATTGATTTTTTTCTATTAAATATTTTTCTTTATATTATAGTTTGTGTGTGCATTATGCATGCATACATACATGTACACACATGGTTATGGATCCAGTCTGTTAGCAAGGTGGTGGGTCTAATCATGTGTATGATATTTTTCATTTTAGTTTACAAGGAGGACATATGGGATAGATATAGATTTTGTTGCAGACTGTTGGCACCCATTCATACTCACCTGTTTTTTGGTGATTGTTTGTTCCAGTAAGGTAACAATTGCCATTGTGTGCAGCTGATATGAAACTGGTTGCTATGATTTAGCCAACTTACAGGGACTCAACTGGAATTTAACTAGACCGGAAAGGATATATACCAATGCAATGACTTCAGCAGCTCAAGTCCATGCATATGTCATATAATTGTTATTATACAAACAAAGGGAGGAGTTACATGATATAAGAAACCTGTCTTGATTGGTTCTCTGGTTTTTTATTAGGGAAATCTTACATTTTAGTTAAAAAAAGAAGTAATTTTCAATGAATTACTGCTTTTACATATAAATGCATATTGGTGCTTTGATCATTGAAGAATATGTAAAAACATACTGGACATGGAAAAAATTTTCTTCTAAAATATTAACATCAAATTAAAAAATATTTAAAAAAAAATCTAACTCATCTGAAACATGAAAAGTGTATCAAAATTAACAATTTTATAAATATATGGTATGTTATAATTGCTATGTGAGCAAAGTATTGTGTAAATGTTTGTTTATTAAGTAAAAATAAGACAATTTCTAACATTAACTTTATAGAATAATGTCTTCACCATTTTTTCCAACATAAATGCTTCAGTTAACTTCATAATGACAACTTCCTAAACTTTCATTTTATTTGTCTTTTTATGAAAGAACTGCTTGAGGTGACATTTGTAGCATTTCATATGATTGAAGTTCATTTTCATTTTTGTAGTATCTTGTTAACTCTAGCTTTATATAAATCATGTTTTGATTGCCATCAATCTCAACCACTCTAACTGATCAAAGAGCATCATGAAGCAAGACATCTCCAGCATGAATTCATGCAAGCCACCATTAACATGCTTGAACATCCACAATACCCTCTTTATTAATTGGACTAATTTTTGATTTGCATTTGTACCTTCAAATGAAAAAAGATGTAACATACAAAAATGCTTTATATTTTCATCTATATTGAGGGTAATAATAAAAAAAAAAAGTCAATTCTGAGAAGATTTTCAAAATATACACTAATATGACAATCACTGGAAAAGGTGATTTTTCAGAAAGAAGTCAGTATCAGGAGTATGTAGTTTTAGAAATTTAAAAAATGTTTGAATAAGTTAGTGCTTAAAAGATAGTCTCTAAAGAAAGAAAAAACAAAAAAAAAATTGGGCAAAAGAAATGCAAAATGAGTTAGATCCAAACAAAAATAATCAAGAAAAAGTGAAGCACTTAAAGTAAATATCAGAATGAAGTAATCAAACATGTGAAGAACTGAACAAACACTCAAACATATTTTGGACTGCGAGCTGCAACTACATAAAACTGACATTTTTATCTTGAAAATTGCCTTGTTGTACTGTGCTGTGGAAGTGTAAAAAGGGGACTAGTATTAAGTGCCTTGAATTTTTCATTAAATTAGGTAAATGCATAAGGAAGGAAAAATCACATTTAAGATTGTACTTTTATCATTAGTTATTCTTAAAAACTATTGGGTTGGCCAAAAGTGAGTTCACTT
This sequence comes from Acanthosepion lycidas, assembly GCA_963932145.1. NCBI lineage: Eukaryota > Metazoa > Mollusca > Cephalopoda > Sepiida > Sepiidae > Acanthosepion > Acanthosepion lycidas. The sequence goes on along the minus strand of OZ010607.1, from coordinate 9,123,345 downwards.
ATGAAGGATAAAACGTACTAAAAAAAAATGAACAAAGTTTACAGGTCAAAGTGATAAGTGTGTGCGTGTCAACTTTTTAGATTAAGCTTTGAACCATTGCAACTTTGCGATATATATATATATATATATATATATATCTATACA
>OZ010607.1:9015064-9115064 GCA_963932145.1 Acanthosepion lycidas | reverse complement strand
CCAACCATATTTATATGGTCGGTACTCCACTATGCAAATTAGGTGGATCCTACCACAACACAAATCAAATAAGAATTCAAAGAAAAAAAAAAAGAATTTAAAAAAGTTTATCATTATGATTGCAGTCAGTCTTGTAAGTTTTCGGTTTTTGCATGATGTAAATTTCAAGTTTCTTCATGAGTTTCTTCATTGGCCTTGAAAATACTTAAGTGTCATAGGGTACTTATTTGTTTCACATCATTAGAGACAATTCACAGATCTGAGAGAGAGAGAGAGAGAGAGACACACACTTTGTTTACACAAGAAATTTCTGTAAATTATTCCAACTAGGAAGTTGGAAAACTGTTTTGAGCAACAGAGAGTTCATGCAACAAATACCTGAGAAAGTCTAAAAAGCATACTATCCAAAACTTAGTGATAATATCTAGGAATTGTATTATTCTTATAGACTGGGATAACACTCAAACATTTCATAATCCAGGGTCTGCCAACCCCTCTACAGTTCAGATTTTAATATGATATTGGCTTTCCCCAAAGCTAAAATTGCCATTGAAGAGAAGGAGAATTTAGATAAAATCAAAAATTAAAGAGAATACAAGAGAGTTGGTGATCTCAAAAAGGACTTTTCAAACTGTTTTGAGAAGTGGAAAGGAGACTTTAATAAATGTGCAAGGTCCTAGGGGATATATTTTGAATGTCAATCCATACAACTCTTCAAATTTAAGACCATATTTATTCACAAAACAATTTTTCTAGTGAATTATTTTGTCTTCAGGGTTGTCATATTTTCCTTTTTCTGCTTGTCTCCATTTGATATTTAAATTCAAATATGAAGTCAGAAGAAATAAATTTTCAGTAGTTAAATACTAGTTGTAGTAAAACATACCTACAATTGTGATTTAGCACTTGAGGCTGGCATGAAATGGTATGGATATATTTTTTCCAATGGAATCATTTATAGATTATCAAGTTATAAGGTCATTTGTAATAGTTGACTTAATATGTAACTTGCTATGATAGATAATGTACTTTTTTTTTTAGCTTAATGGGTAGTGATGTAGATTGACAAGTATATAGAGACAGATCAGTATATATATATATATATATATATATATATATATATGAGAGCAAGTGCTGAAATGTTCTTCGCTTGATCCAGCATCAGAAGTTTTTAGAAAGAGCTTCTTGGTCAGGCTGAGAATTTTTCAACCTTCTACATGTGGGTGGTGTAAAAGGATTATATGAAGGAATGCTGAAAATTTTTTGACCCAAGTTACTTTTCAAAATCTAATCCATTTATTGGTACCACAACCATTTTATTGTCTAGGGCTTTATAAAACTTTGAATGAATACTTTTTTATATTAATAGGAATATAAAATAAATATTTAAAAAATAGGCAGGATACTTTTAACCATTATATTTATTTTTTAAATGTTTTTCACATTTATAATCTGGAGAAAATTGGTAGGAAAAGACTTATTGAATTGATGCTATTAACTGATAGTCTTCATTTCTTTCAGCTACTAATGACAAAAAATTCTTGGCACATCCAAACATCATGAACAACTTTATATAACCAAGAAGTTAGGAATATAATTTTCTTCAGTCTAAAGGTCTTTATCAAACTTAAAACGAATAGTTATTTTTTATCCTAATAATAAGCACATAAGATAAAAATGATATTAACTTATTTCCCATTTGATCTTCTGAACAAAAAAATGTAACAGTCGCAAGAAAAGAATTCTTTAAAAAATAGTGCATGCTCAAAAATTTAAATTTTTCCATTCATGAAACATATTTAAAAAAAAAATAAAAACAAAAAAATAACCACAAGAATTTCAAAATTGCACTGGAAAATTACAAGTATTATAATATTTTTTTTTTTAGTTAAATAACTTCTAGTGATTTTTCTTTATAAAACTCTAAAAATATTTTTTATCAACCCCCATTTTAAATGTATTCATAATGTATCAAAAGAGTGGTTGTAGCTGACTACAAAGATTTCCTATAACGTATCCTGTATAAAATTAATTCAATGAAAAAGTGCTAGAAATTTCGTTTTATCAGATATTTTAGATTTTTGAAAAAAAAATTTTTTTTTTGTTTTTTTTTTTAATAAGGTGTATCGTTTTTAGCTTTCATTTTAAGAAAAGAAAAAAGGAAACAAAACCCATGTACTTTATTGGTACCCAATATAAACATGTCCTTAAAAAAAAAAAAAAAAAACACACACACACACACACACACTAGTTGGTTTATGATTTTATTTTGAAAACATTAAAATAAAAAAAATAAAAATCTAACACTGTGTCTCCTTGAGACTAGTGTTTTTCTGTAGCAGTTCATCATAATGATGATAATGGCAAAAAGGTCAACCGGTAAGAAGAGTACAATACAGAATGATGATTTGAGGCTTGTGGAAAAGGAACAGGTATCAAGATGAAAGAAATTCTTTGGCAAACAAAACTTAATAAAAAAATTATTGATTTTTCAAATAAAAAATTTAAATCAATAAAAATAGGTTGTTGTCAGCCTCACTGTGCCATAGAGAAATGGTTAGCAAAATAATTTGTAAACTATTAACTAATTTTATTCAACACTGAAAGCCCCACATTTGCGGCGTTGTGCCAGGATAAACCAAGCTTCGTGGGGATATGAGTAACTGTATTGATCGTGACACCTAAGTCCGCCATAAAGGAAACAAATGCACGATTTAAGGGAGATAATTAAGAAAGTCATAAATTATAAGAGTAACTTCCCTTGCTATGTTCAATTACGCGTGATCACTTTCTAATCATAACATAAAATAAGCTGATGACATTGTGTAGACTCAGAAAGAAAACTGCAAGAACGCTAAGGAAAAGGAAAGCAAGACGAAAGGACAAACTATCAACTGTAAAAAGAATGTATGTGTTAGGCTATTGCAGAACCAATGAGAATCACTTGCAGTCGTAGCATATAAAAAGAGTAGCAACCTCTGTCTTTTCGAAAATTGGTCATAAGGCTCAGCCTTTTAATTTTTTTCTTCACCAGTTCATCAATAAATGCAGATAGATCATGTTAACGTCTCCCAAAATGCAGCTTTCACAACCAGGACATATTTCATTGTCCTGAAAAAAATGTATACAATTGGACATTTCAGGTATGGATATTTTCACACCAAACACTTGTACATCTTATTATTTCATTGTATAACAATTGTTTTCTGAGTAACACACACTAAATGGATTAAGTCTTATTTACCATTTGTATCCAATCTTGCAAAATGACTTGTCTTTCTCTCCATATCTGATCTCTACAACTTTTAGATTAATGGGAGTGGTAGACAGTATCATTACTTGTTACTTTTAGGCAGCATGACCAGGTCTTTGATTGAATGTAGTTTAGAGTTACTTTTAAAAGCCTTAACTAAGAAAAGATAACACCATCAACAATAATGAAAGCTGACAAAAATATGTGACAGATTCAAAGGTGAAATGAAATAGTGAAGAATGACTTCCAGAGGCTAAACCAAGTATCAAGAGTTAGGAAAATTGTTAGAAACAAATAAAAGAATGTTAACTCATCCCCAATATGTCAGTAAATGCTGGACAACTTCTTCACATCTGAAGAGATTTGAAGCAAGAGTGATGTGGTTCTATAGAGGGATGCTGAAAACACTATAGACAGAGTAGGTGAACAATGAGAAAGTTATAAGCAAAAAAAAAAAAAAAAAAAAAAGAACGTAATGAAAAAAACTGCCCTAAACATAATAAAAGTATTAAGAGGAGAAATCAAAAGTTTTTTCATGAAAATTTTTTATCCTTTTTAGAACCTTGGAAATTATGCTTAAACATGTTTTATGGAGTCCATGTGGGATCTTAAATTTGTACAGAAAATTTAAGCAGTTTTTTGAAAGAAGGAAAGAAAAGAAAGTTTGAGTTAAAGAAAATTGAAAGACAAAAAAAAACATAAGAAACAAAAGATGAGATATAAAAAAAGAAATAGAAAAAAAAAGAAAGAAAAAGCAAAGAACAGAGAATTAAAGACAAAAAAAAGAGGGATAAGAAAAAGAAAAAAAGAAATAATTAGATTAGAAAATATAAGAGAAAATCAGAAAAAAGAATGAAAGAAAAATCTCAATGATAATTATTTTAACTTGTATCTGGTCTTCATAAGTCTCAATATTTGGCTATTGTAACATTGATTTGTAAATATTGGTAAAAATAAGATAATTGTATGATTTTAATGAATGAAACTCTCAGGACTTATTCAGAAACTAAATTATTTTTGAAACATTTAATTTTAGAAAATATTTGTAAAATATATAGGGTGCATCAAAAATACTTTTACAAAACAATGGAGTGGGTTCCTCAAGCCAAGAACAAAAATCCATATAAACAAGTCCATAAATCCTTCATTTATCAAGTTTAAAGATGATGTTAGATGCTGTTAAAGGATGTAATTCAAAAATACTTTTACAAAAATTAGGGAGTGGGTTCCCGACACTAAAACATGGTAAAATGTCCTTATAAACATATGGACAAAAGGCCATCATTGTACAGCAACTCAACAAATGTTCAAAATATCCTCCACATGCTTTTACACATGCATGCACTCATTGGATCATTGACTAGTGGACCCTTTCAAATATTCTCACATGGCGTTAAATGGTTTTGCAGACTGCTATGACACATCGATGAAGTGTCTCTGCATTATTAATGTCTGTTGCATAAAACAATTGTTTTAGTGGCCCCACAGATAAAAATCCAAAGGATTGAGGTCAGGAGAATGTGCAGGCTAAAGAACTGTTCATCCCCTACCTATCCATTTTTCATGGTAGAGTCACCAGTTGATTGTGAACAAAGTGACTAAAATGTGCTGGAGCTCCATCATGCATGAACCACATGCATCTTTATATTAACAGGGGTACAGTTTGAAATAAAGTCTCTGTAGACAACTCCTGTAAGACATGCTGGAAAAACATATGGACCTACCTACAATTCCAGCCCGAGGACTACAAGAAGACGCGCGAATCGTTTGGCGTCAAAAGCTGTTGCGGTCAGTTGTCCATCGGCAGCAGTCTTGGGTGCCGCTTTGCTAGTTTGCTGTCATAAAGTGTTGTGTCGCAAGATGCACACAGTCACTAGTCCGCAAGTCAGTCATGTTGTCGTGCATGGACAAGAAAATCAACACGCGTGCTTACAGTAGACGGAGGCGCACTTGACTGCTGTGGAATCTGAGTGGTACAAGTTAGCATTGGTGCAAAGCTGTCCATCGCTATGGAAGCCGTAGTCGTGGACGGAGACCTGCTTGGATTTGACTTCCTGCTCGGACTAGACGCCATCAAACAGTTGGGTGGAATATCTGTAACTGCCACTGGTGAAGTGAAGTTTCTGCAGGGTGTCGAACCAGTCGTTGCAGCCATCACAATTACCAAGCCCAACTTTAAAGTAGAATTTGATGAGACCACTCAGAGGTGGACCGCATCTTGGAAATGGGTTGGCAACCAATCTTCGGGTACGTTAAGAAATAGACTGGCAGAATATCCAGCTCCCGCACAAATTCAGGAGGAGTATGATTGGGAACTCCAGATTTGGATAGATAACAGCTGGCTGCTTCCTTACTTTATGGACTATCGGAAACTCAATAAGTACGTTGACGCGTATGCGGTCAACGCAGATGTTTGTTCGCAAAAATTACGGGAATGGCGTCAGCAAGGACCAAATGCTGCAGTGCTGGACCTATGCTGGGCATATCTGCAGGTACACATCAACAAGTCCCTTGTCTAACCCGCTCAGGATTTGGGCTCAATGTTGCCCCTTTAATCATGCGGGCCATTGTTAATACCGTCTTGAGCAAGGACGAGATCGTCAATGCAGCCTCCTCCTCTTATATTGACAACGTTTTTGTTAATGAGAGTGTGTGTTCTGTGGTCCGCGTCAAGAAACATTTGGAGCAGTTTGGTCTGTCAAGTAAGACCCCGGAGTGGCTAAGAATTGGCACACGCGTACTGGGATTGCATGTCTGGGAGGAGCAAGGAAAACTGCGATGACATCGTGGATGTGAACTTCCAGTAGTCCTCGATAAACTTACCCGCTGAATTATCTTCTCGCTGTGCGGGAAGTTGACTGGTCATTTTCCTGTATGCGGTTGGTTACGTGTCGTCACAGCATTTGTGAAGCGGAGGGCAAACACTGTTACCACTGGATGGGACGATGAAGTGCAGGACCCTTTTCTAGCCCAGATGATCTACGACATTTTTAACCGTGGCAGAAGACGCAAGCTGGCTCCAACCAGTGCACGAAGACAAGCACATCAACTTGGCTGAGCTCAATGCTGTGTTGCGAGGTGTCAACCTTGCATTACAATGGAAGGCCAAAACCATTCATTTACGGACAGACTCAGCATGTGTGCATCGCTGGGTAGCTGACACTCTGAGAGTGCGCACCAAGGCAGCCTCCGAGATGCTAATCAGACATCGGCTAGCCACACTCCAAGAGTTGGCCTTAGAATACGAGCTGGACATTGATGTAGAGCTTGTCAAGTCGTGCAACAATCGAGCCGACCAACTTACTAAAGTGCCGCAGAGATGGTTAAATGAAATGCGCAAAATAACGGAACCCAGAGAACCTATGTGCGCTGTGGCTGAAGAGCGAGATGTTGCTCAAGTACGAGCCATTCATCAATCCAGCGGACATCCTGGTATGAAGAGAACACTATTTTGTGAAGTTGATCGACCCAAGAGTAACAAAATCTGAGGTGCAAGCGGTGGTTAGGGGATGCAAGGAATGCCAGTCAATCGACCCGGCCCTTGTGCGTTGGAAACTGGGCAGGCTTGATGTCGCGGAAAATTGGCACAGGGTTGCGATGGATGTAACCCATTTCAGACATCAACTATACCTGATGCTGATAGACTGCGGCCCCAGTCGTTTTGCCATTTGGAAGCCCTTGCACCGCCAAGACTGCTAGCATCATCAAGGAGCTGGAAGTAGTGTTATAAAATCACAGGAAGAGCACACCTCAGAGCCTGATGAACCTATGCAGGATGAACTCGGCAAGACATCTGAAGAGAGCACCACTGAGGAAGAGCTTGAGACCATACCACCGAGACAGAGCACCAGGCAGAAACAGCCTGCCCCACATTGTGTGATCTAGAGATCAGGGAGGAGTGTAACGAGCATGCGTGGAAACGTCCTCGAACTGCGTGTGTGTGTTGTTGCCGGGCACACCTTGGAGTACCATAATGAACTCGACTGAGGACTACAAGAAGAAGACACGCGAGTTGTTTGGCGTCTTTTTTTGGGCGACAAAAGCCGTTGCGGTCAGTCGTCCGTCGACAGCAATCTTGGGTGCTGTTTTGCTCATTTGCTGTTGTAAAGTGTTGTGTCGCAAGTAGGCATTTGTTGTTGTGTCGCATTCGTTTCTGGTTCGCAAGAAGGTGTTTGTTTTTTCGTTTTTTTCCCCCCCGTTTTCTCGTACAGTAAGTGATCAGAGGGTGAAAGAGCTGATACATGTTGCAAATGATAGAAATACAGGATCTGCTTTTGAAGTACACTCCATGTGGTATTATGAGATGTATGACATACTAGGGCCACTTGATGTGTGCTGATACTCAGATTGTCTCCAACAGCTTGTAGAATGTGTTCTTCATGGCTAAGTGTAAGAGTGGATCTTGGTCTTCTTCATCAATCCATAGTTTGTGGTGCCATGGATCCTGTCTCACTAACGTGATGATAAACAGCAGAAAAGGTAGGACGACTCTGCTGCCTTCAATCTGGAAATGCAATCTGATACAGCCACATGAATGGTAATGGATACGAGGCTCCATGGCTATATGTAAAAATCATATGTCTGCTCACAATTTGAATATTCTGCCATTGTTAAATTGAACATTTCTCAGCTAACTCACTACTACACATGATAAACATTGAATACCCACTAGCCACAAATGTATATGAATAACAAATGTAACCTAGTCTCCATGGCAATTGAATGGCATCAACCATAAACTTTCTTTAAACTAAACTTAAAAACAAAGGATTTGAGGACATATGTTTACATGGACTTTTGTCCTTGTTATGGTGTGAGGAATCCTCCCCTAAAATTTGGGAAAGTATTTTTGATACTGTTTGTGTGTTTATATCTTTCCACACATTTTATTTTTTATTTTATTAAATTTTGAGAAATTTTATTTGCTTATATTGGGGGGGGGGGGTGACAAAGAGAGTTTGGGAAACACACAAACATCCACACGCATATATATTTTATTTTTTTTATTGAAATTGGAGTAGATTTGAACAGCAAAATTAGATCAGAACAATTTTGTTTACTGAGGGAAACCTGATTTCGCCCACTTGGAATTGGGTGATTAGAAAAGACAATGAAAAATGATCAAAATAACTTTTGTCACATAAATATTGAAATAGAGCTTACTCAGGCTATGAGAACTTTGAAACTCACATGGTTTTGGGTTGACAGCGACACTCATGATAATCGTGTGCAAACCAAGGGTCAATTTGTAATCAGCCAGGCTTATCTATATAAACACGCACAGAAATCTGTTGGCAGAGTGGTTCACTGGTCAACCGTCAAGTGCAGTCGAGCTCGAGAGAGAGGTCAGAGATTGAGAGTGATGTCAGAGAATTGAAATCAAACCCCCGATAACATATTTTGTTGATATAAGTACATCTAAGACTACTACTGCTACTATTATTGCTACCACGAAGATTACTACTACTGCTACTATTATTACCACTGGAAACGGAAACGTTGAACAAGCTACAATAATCAAGAGATGCATATCGTTCTGAGATGATTACACAAGCTAATCACAACCCACTCTTTGTCTAGAATCCAGTGTATGAGTTTTTATGTCAATTATTTTCTTTTCTGTACTATTCTTTTCTGTTATATAAAAGACATTAACAATACAACCATTGAATAGTTGTTTGTTCGGCTTACTGCAGATATACATTTTTTTTTTGCGCATTCTAAATTTCTTGGTACAGACTCTCCAGCCGTGTCTACATCTTCAGTTGACCGTGAATGGATGAACATCACTTTTGCTTTCTGGATAAAACCAAACAGAACGTGGGCAGGAAGCAGAATTAAACCAGTGGACTAGTCGAATGATCTACGGATCTCAGGGGACCTGTGGCCACTCCCTTAAGTTGGATTAAGACAGAGTAGACACCTCAACCCTGAGAGTAAGACGCTGGAGGTTGAGAGGCTGGGGTGAAAGTGTTAGACTGGTGCCTGTGACCAGGATAGACCTGTGGGAATTACCACAGCCTTCTGAAAGAGGAGAGAAGGTTGCATTTGTTTTGTCCAATCTTCGGACTATATTGGTCTGAAAGAGACATAAGGAGGAAAAGAGAAGGAAGCAAAGGAAGGAGGAAAAAGAAACAAAACATGGAGCAGCGGACCTCAGGTAAGTCACTTTTTGTTTGGTAGTTGACAAGATGCTAGGATGAGCATAGCAGGATCAGACGTCACAGATGACATTGGGGGCGTGGGAGTCCCCGAAATATCGATGGGTTTCGGGAGGCTGATAGGTAGCATGAAGCTACCAATTTATAAAGGAAACCCTGTGGACCTGCAAGAATGGATTCTGTCCATTAAGAAGAAGCAGGTGATCTATGGTTTCACAGACCAACAAATAGTCCACCTAGCTTACAATGCTGCAGCGGGGCAGGTGTCCAAATTCATAGGAGGTTGGTACAGAGAAAACCTGGCCTTGACATGGACTGAGTTTAAATCCACTCTGGTACAGCAATACACAAGTGAGCATACTGCCATTGAGGCAGTCAAGAAATTATCCCAGCCGCAGCAACAAGAAGGAGAGATTAATGAAGAATTAGGAGAAAGAATTGTGGGGCTAGCGGTGTTAGCTTTTCCAGAGTTGGTGACTCTGGACAGTGGTCCTATTCAGGCCTCATTGGCCAATGTGTATGTGGACACGCTGAGTGATAGGGACCTGAGGGGCGATGTTCTGAAGTGGGGACTGGTCAGCCTGGCTGCAGCTATAAAGGCGGCTTGGACCAGCAAACAACTCTGGGATAGAATAAGAGGGGGTGTAGGCAGGAACCCCCGAGGGGCCATAGTGATGAAAAAGAAGGAACAGGAGCAGATCCAGATACAAGACTCGAAAGAAGAGGTGGAAGAGGACTGGGAGGCTGAGGCAGTTCCCAATAGGAGAGCTTGTGATTTGCGTTATGGGTTTCACAAGCCCACACCGAGCCGATATGGGCTGGTGCGCTGGACTTGCAAGTATGTTGGGCATCGGGCCCACAAATGTCCGACAAACTATGGAGGCGACTCAAGGTCTTTGGGGCTGAACTGCACAACTTGTGGTGAGTTCGGATAAAGCGAGTTAATATGCTGGTGCTCCCTACCGAGAAGGAAAAGGGTCCGGTAAACGCTGATGGGCCACCTGTGAAAAAGTAAGAGGCACGGTGGCCTCAGTGCAAGTAAGACCTCTGAGATGTTGGACACTTTTCGGCAAGTTGTAAGGAGCGAAGGTGTTGCCACTGTGGAGGAGCGGGTCACCCGAGACGAACCTGTCCTCACAGGAGAAAGATGGACCACACCGAACAAAACAACCCTAACAGAGGAGTGAAATGGGTTACTAGTCCAAGAAAAGAGAGTCATCCGAACTCTACCCCACCCAGGAGGGCCCCGAGACAGAAATGGGAGCCACTAGAAAAAATTGAACTCCTGTCACAGACTCCAACGTCTCAGTTGTCGAGAAGGCAAGAAGGAGGGAGAGAACATACGGGAAGAAGAAAGGCACAGGTATACCATTTGCTGAAGGAAGGGCCAGACTTCACCTGTAATGTGTTGCTGGGAGACAAGACAGTTGGGACTGAAAACAAAGCTTAGTCCCATTGATTTACTAATAAGTCAGGCTGATAGTAGCAGGATGATGATAGAGGGTATGACGTGGTTATCTTTCCAGTTGACAAGAACCAGAGGTAAACTTAAGGTTTATGTTGCACCTGACTTGTTTGGTGAGCTAATTTGGGGGAGTGACTGGCTTAGGCAGAATAAGGCACAGATCCATTTCAACCCTGCCACCTTAATATTGGATGGGGTAGGGATACTGTTGGGAGAGGATAATTATGAACAATTACCAGTGGTGGCCAAGACAGATATAAAACTTCCCCCTAGGACTACTGTATCTGGGATAATAACAGAAGGAGTGCAGAACAGTGACCTGTACCAAGTGGTCCCTACTGATAGGTATGATAATAGTGAAGGAGAAATAACCATGTGTGATTCGTTCTTAAAGAGGTCAGGGATCGTTCCCTTACTGTTAACCAATACTGCCAATAAAACTATTAAAATAAAGCAGGGAGAGGAGCTGGCATAGGTGTGAACCATCTGGTGTGTGTTAGAATTCTGGCATGAGGAAGAAAATCGTATTATCATTGTTTATTCAAACTGTTGACATCAAACACAGTGTCGTCGAAAATGGGCATTTGGTGATAAGAGGATTTTAAGGCATGAGAAAAATAAAGAATTTGATTCTCAGGTAAAATACGGACATCTCAGCTAAAAGTTGACTTAGTAGAAAAAACTAGGTGTTGGGCTTTGACAGTGATTGAGGAGTAGGTAGAGAGACACAACTAACTGAATTTTGGGTGTCCTCAAAAGAAAGATGTGATAAGAATTATTTGGCAATCTGGGGTTTGTAAAAAAAAATGTTTTGGCTGAAAAAAAAAAAAAAAAAAAAAAAAAAGAAAAAAAAAAAGGAAAAAAAAAAAGGATTTTGTAAACAAAATTTTGGATAATAATTTTAAGAGGGCCAGTCTAGCCACACCCACACTGCCAAGAGATCATTGGTCAAGTGGTAGCATGGGTGATAGGTGGAGGTGAATGTATGAGAAAGACGGAGAAGTTGTTAACACCCACTGATGGGATTGTTATGAGATACCAATATGAGAGAGGAAGATTCTAGGAGGATAACTGTCCTCCGACCTTCCCTCACAGATGAGGGAGAAACCCCCGAAATAGAAAGTGATTAATCTTCCAAAAAATGGGAAGTAATTTTCCTGGCCAAAGAACAAAGAGAATTCTTGCTGGGAATCGAGAATTATCGGGAACCCAAGCCATGTCAGTCCCCACACAGGGTTTTGGTTGGTGCCAATATAAATGAACGTCCCCGGGTAGTTTCAGAGTTCCAGCAGTTGATTCACAGTGACCGTTGCCTCGCAGAAGCTGACCGAGAGATTTCCACGTCCTTTTCAACTTCGTACCAAAAGCAAGTTATAGTGATGAACAACTTAAGATACCAAAACTCTTAAGAAACGCAAAAGTGTCACAAATCTATAGAAACAGGCTGGGAGAGAAATACACTCCTGTATATAACAGACGGATAAATATAATTTGTTATTTCTCAACATATTTGAACTTCTTGAGTTTGTTTTATTGCTTCTTTTACTTATGCTTGTGCGATATCACCTTTACCGCAGATTCAGCTTGCACTACGGCCCGACGCCTGATTGATTTCATCTACCTAAGATCAAAGTCACAATGTGGGTAGGTTAGACTCGAGATCAAAGTAGTTACTTTGGTAACCAGACGTTGGAAGTGAGCTGGGAACGACAAAACTGGTATTGAACCGGGAATGACCAGATCAACTGGCACACAGGCTGGTGGCAGTGACAGAGTCAACACCAAAACGCTGGTGGAAGAAACCTTACAGCTTTGCACCGCAACTGGGAGTTTAACATGGGCTGACAGCGCAATGTCACATATTAGCGTCGCGACAAGAGGACGTCACATATTGGCACTGCGACCACCAGTGGGTGTCACACGGGTACTCACCCACCTATTAAGTTAAGACTGTATAGGATCCCAATCCACAAAAGAAAATTAGTAGAGGACGCAGTGATTGAAATAATGGAATCAGGGATAATTGAAAGATCCAAATCTCACTGGAGTTTTCCAATAGTAATTGTTGAAATGAAAGATGGAGGGCATAGGTTTTGTGTGGATTTTCGTCAATTAAATGCAGTTATGAAACTGTTGGCAGTCCCCCTCCCCTTAACTGATGATATTCTAGCTCTTTTTGGAGAGTCTAAATGTTTTTCCACCTTGGATTTGAGGTCAGGATATTGGCAGGTAGCACTTAGCAAAAAGGATCAGGAAAAGACCACTTTTACCCACCACATGGGTCTCTTCAATTTTAGGGTTATGCCATATGGGCTGGCAAACACCCCGGTTATATTCAGTAAATTAATGTCCATCGTATTGAATGGCACTGAGGTATCTAGATGACATCATGGTGTTTACAAAATTGCCAGAGGAGCATTTTGAACATCTGCAGAAAGTGTTTGATAGGTTAAGGGAACATAGATTGAAGTTAAAATTATTGAAGTGTCAGTTCATGAAAGAAGAGACAAAGTATTTAGGGCTTATCATAAGCAAAGAAGGAATAAAAACGGATTTAGGCAAAGTTGAGGTTATAAGAGCCACGCCCGCACGAAGACCGTAAGAGAGATTAGGGGATTTATTGGAGTCATTGGATATTACTGGAGGTTCATACGATCATTTAGTTGGCTAGCAGGCCCTCTAATAGCTCTAAGAAGCATGATAGGTTTAAGTGGACCAAGGAATGTAATGTGCATTCGAGGCTCTAAAGGACCAGCTGACAGCTGTACCACTGTTGGCCTACCCAGATCTGAGTAAACCCATGGTGCTGTGCATCGATGTTAGTGATAAGTGTATTGGGGCGGTTCTTACACAACCATGTCCCGATAAGAATGGACCAGTACCAGGTGTACCTGAGGAAGTGCCAATCTATTTTCTGTCTCATCGGCTCTCTGAGACTCAGCAAAGGTGGCCAGTAATAGAAAAAGAGGCATTCGCCATTCTGTATGTGGTGCAGAAATTAGATTATTATTTGAGTGGGGCTGTGTTTACCATTAAAACAGACCACCAACCCCTCAAATATTTATTAGAGGCGTAGTGGACGAATAAGAAGATACAACAGTGGGCATTGAAGTGGGTATAACTGCAGAATAGAATATTTGGCAGGGAAGGATAATACCTGTGCTGACCGGTTATCGAGGATTCTGAGGCAATTAGAGACCAAATCCGTCAGGTTGGAGCCGGGTGTGAATGATAAAGCATTCCAAATTAATGTGATCAATTCACAGGCGTTGAAGGAGAGACTTGGTTGGGAAGATCAGGAAACGAGTGAAACGGAGATGGTTTCTGATCCCCACTGGCGAGAGATTATTAGGCAAAGCCAAGAGGATAGCGAGATAGCAACTATCAGGTCCAAGGTAGAGGCAGGGCATACCTCCAAATATATGGTGCATGATCGAGTGTTATTACCTTTCAGGAAGAGATGAGGAAGTAAATTTAAAAATGGTGATACCCAAGAAGTTGAGAGCTGAAATTCTAGACCAATGCCATAGGAGGTTAGGACACCTGGGAATTGATAAGACGTATGGATTAATAATGAGAAATTACTACTGGCCTAAGTTGTTTAATGATGTTGTGAAGCATGTAAAAAAATGTGTAACATGACAAGTACAGAGTCGAAGGAGTAAGGTTGCCCCAATATTAGAATTGGATGTTCCAAATTAACCATTTCAGAAAGTAAGCATGGATATTTCCGGGCCCTATGAAGAAACACATAGAGGTAATCTTTACATAGTGAGTTTTGTGGACTGGTTGATGAATTGGCCTGAGGCATTTGCCATGCCGGATAAGAAGGCATGAATGGTGTCCGATATAATACTGAATGAAATATTCCCTAGGTATGGGGCCCCCGAACAGCTGGTTACCGATAATGGATCGGAGAATGTGAATCAGATTATGAGAGAGACGTTGGGAGAATTAAACATACAGCACATAACCACCTTTCCATATCACCCCCAAAGTAACGCTAAGGTAGAGAGATTTCATAAGACCCTCACTGATGTGTTAACTAAACTAACAGAGGATAATAGGGAAAATTGGGATTTATTCGTAACCCAAGTGTTAGCAGCTGTGAGATTCTCAATGAACGAGATGACAAAATTTTCCCCTTATTACTTGATATATGGCCAGGATGTAGTCTTACCTATAGATAATCTGTTACGACCTAGGAGGAAGTATTTAAGAGAGGATCATCAGCAAATAGTTTTAGAACAACAGCAAAAAACTTTTTTTCCTTCCAGATAGGTGATCCAGTGTATTATAAAATACACAGGAGAGAAGGTAAATTGGACCCGAGATGGAGTCCATACTATAGGATCGTGGAGCAGATGGATCCGGTTTCCTTTGTGATCTGGGACCCATTGACCAGACAGGTAAAGAGAGTGTATGCAAATGATATAAAGCTAGCTGAAATAGGAGAATGGAAAGGAACCGAAACAAAAACTCAAGAGAAAAGGCTGAGGAAAACTATGCTGGTAGAACCTGAAGGGTTAGAGACTGAGAGTGAAAGTGAAAGGAGTGAGGAGATTGAAATTAGCCCAACTACTCTTCGAAGGCTGAGGGAGGTAAGTTGGACCCCAGTGGGACATTCTGAGGAAGCAGGGATTGAGCCTAACCTTAGGAAAGAAGAACTGAGTGAATGGGAAGAAGAGGATGAAATTCCGTTAGCTCAATTGCAGAGTAAATTGCAGGCTGAAAAAGCACCTAGTGTTAATGAGGAATTACCACTAAAACGGCAATTGAGGGGAGCGGTGCAATCTGAGCCCAAGGATTAAGTGAAACTAGTACAGTGGCTGTGGTGAATGAGTAACGGGGCTTGAGGTATCGCTCTTAGATGTAACCATCCACTAAAAACAATGAGAATAATTGAGTAAGATGAATTATTCTCTCCATCTCTTTGCATACATGGACAGGAGAAGGCTCATGGTACTGACGATGCTAGTTGTGGTAGCTAATACCTGGGAACACAGTGAGAATACTGTACTTAAGAAGACTAGCAAAGTGATTGTAACTAGATCAAAGTGGTTGATAACTTTGGTGATAGACCTGTAGCCGTATGAGAAGTTACTGGGTCAGTTGAAGACCGAAGTGGACAAACTAGATACAGCCAGGCCACAAGTTGCCGGAGACTACTTACAGATTACAGAATACCACAAAAGTATTTTGTGGTATTCTGTAAAAGTATTTTCAATTATTAGCTATAATGAGTAAGGTATGTCAAACAAAGTCACTATTTAACAGTGTTGTTAGAGCATGTGGGAGCATAAGACATGCTGTCGCTGGGACACATATCTCCGAGTATAACGCCAGAACGATTAAGGGAAGTACTACTGGAGATACAAGCCAAACTACCCCATCACCTTAGATTACCTGTAGATCCCACCCAGCAGTTATGGAGGTATTATAGCGCCTTGGAATGTTCTAACTCGTTGGAAGATGACAAATTGCCAGTGCTAGTGCCGGTTTCATTACTGGACAGAGAGAGTACCTTTGAAATTTATCAGGTGATGAATCTTCCCCTTCCCTATCCAAAGCTATGGTCGAAGATAGAAGTGGTGGCTAGGTACAAGGTAGAGATGGAATTTGTTGCCCTAAACCTAGCCAGGACAGAGTTTATGCTACTGACAAAGGGAGAAGCAGAAAAATGCAAGAATGATGCCTTAGGTATCTGTGGGTCTGTAAATCCTATTTACGTGACAGGTAGTCACAATCTGTGTGCACTAGATTTATTTACAAAAGAATAAAAAGGGAATTAGAGATCATTGTCAGGTCGAGGTGTTGGCTAGTGTAATGTTACCTAAAGCAACCAATGTCTCTGACGGAATTTGGGCGGTGGCTACACAAGAAGAGATCGAATTATCTAAGATGTGAGAAGGGAAGCCCACCACTACAATAAGAGTTACTCCCCCTTTGTTTTTGTAGAGTTACCCATTGGTTGTGGAGCTCATGGTCCATCTATCTCTTTACCCCCCTACTACCAAGCAGAAGAGAAGTTTGAAGAGAATGAGGCTTTGTTAGAGCTTGGTAAGAACGAATGCCAGTGGATGGACGGGATTGTGGGAACCCATTGTAAGAGAGATTCCTAAGATGTCGCTAGAAAAGATGCCAGCGTTGTTAAGGCCAATCGATAAGATTGATCTTGGATGGTTGAAGTCAGAGTTAGATAAGATAGGTACGCCAAATTTGGTTGCTATAATAACCTGGCCGACTGTTGTGGGAATTATACTAATGATAGTCGTGGCCTTGCTAGTTTGGTGGTGGTTGAAGAGGCGTGTGGTGTTCTTGACCGGGCAGAATAAACTGGCATGGGAGTGCATGAGTGAAGTGCACTTTATCAAGGTAGGTCTGACCCAAGTGCATTGGGACCCCTAACTAATACTGAAGAAGAGTCCACGATTGTCGTGGAAGGACCTAAACCAACAAAAGATTTGACAAAGCCTGTTGTGAAGGCAAGACAAAATTGGAGGGACAGATTTACAAAGTAAATCGAATTATTTTTAGTAATGAGACTGAAATAATTGGTAAGGAGTGTTGCGAACTCCAATAAAAAAAAAAAAAAAAAAAAAAAAAAAGGGAAAGAACATTCGAAATAGTAAACTATATGACAAGGTTCTATTGCACAAGATCACCACAATGGTGAAATTTAACCAGAAGTTGCATGTACATATGTATTGTGTGTCATTTACTGGTAAATGACAGATGGGTAGAGGAGGAAATGTGACACATAGAGTTTGGGAAACACACAAGCACCCACATGCATAAATATTTTATTTTTTATTGAAATTGGAGTAAATTTGAACAGCAAAATTAGATCAGAACAATTGCTTACTGAGGGAAACCTGATTTTGCCCATTTGGAATTGGGTGATTAGAAAAGACAATGAAAAATGATCAAAATAACTTTTGTCGATTAAAATTGAAATAGAGCTTACTCAGGCTGCGAGAACTTTGAAACTCACATGGTTTTGGGTTGACAGTGACACTCATGATAATTGTGTGCGAACCAAGGGTCGATTTGTGATCAGCCAGGCTTATCTATATAAATGCGCGCAGAAATCTGTCAACAGAGTGGTTTGCTGGTCTCCCGTCGAGCTGGAGAGAGAGGTCGGAGATTGGAGTGATGTCAGAGAATTGGAACCAAACACCCGCTGATGCTGATATAAGTACGAAGAAGTGAATTACTCCAATGTCTAAGACTACTACTATTATTGCTACCACGAAGATTACTACTACTGCTACTATTATTGCTACCACTGGAAATGGAAACGTCAAACAAGCTACAATAATCAAGAGACGCATAGCGTTCTGAGACAATTACACAAGCTAATCACAACCCACTCTCTGTCTAGAATCCAGAGTATGAGTTTTTATGTCAATTATTTTCTTTTCTGTAACCAGTTTCTTTTCTATACTATTCTT
Organism: Acanthosepion lycidas; assembly: GCA_963932145.1. Taxonomy (NCBI): domain Eukaryota; kingdom Metazoa; phylum Mollusca; class Cephalopoda; order Sepiida; family Sepiidae; genus Acanthosepion; species Acanthosepion lycidas. The sequence continues at coordinate 9,096,731 of OZ010607.1, read as the reverse complement.
TTCTGCTATATAAAAGACATTAACAATTCAACCATTGAATAGTAGTTTGTTTAGCTTACTGCAGATATATTTTTTTTTTTTTTTTTTGGCGCATTCTAAATTTCTTAGCACAGACTCTCCAGCCGTGTCTACATCTTCAGTCAACTGTAAATGGATGGACATCACTTCTGCTTTCTGGATCAAACCTAACAGAACGTGGGCAGGAAGCAGAATTAAACCAGTGAACTGGTCGAATGATCTACGGAAGCTCAGGGGACCTATGGCCACTCCCTTAAGTTCGATTAAGACCAAGCAGACACCTCAACTCAGAGAGTAAGACGTCGGAGGTTGAAGGGCTGGGACAGGAACCCCAAAATGAGAAACACCAGTGTTTGTATGAAAGGAACAGGAAGAGAACCCATTAAGGACAACCTTCATCTCACGGTTTGACAGGAATGATTTGATTAAATCAAAATCGTTTTGTAATACCATATTCCTGAAGCATACATAGAAGGCCAGAATACCAAACCCTGTCAAATGACATCTAGAGCCACAGCTCGAACTTTGCTGCTATCAAGAGCTTGATATACATATTTAGTGATGGTAATAAGCAGGTCAGTGGTAATTTCCAAATTAATGTGTGTCACCACAAAAAAGAAGGTAAATTTGCAGATTAAGTCATGGAAACCAATCCTAATGAAAATTTCCATTCTGGTGTGAAGTTGCCTGATTAATTCCAAAATAACAAAAGTTTGCAAAAGAAAATCATTTAGGATTTATTGACAATATAAGTTCGGCCTTATTCACATCTAGCCCAGCTACCATTACTGGCATTGTTTACATACATTTGCCTTGAATAATAGTGTACGGAAGCTTACTAAATTTGCTTATTGCACAGTAATCAAGACAAGTGAAGCTGCACATTACTGCTCAAGGTTAATGTATGTAAACAAAGCCAGTAATGGTGGCAGAGCTGTAACCACGATGTGAAAGAGGTTGAACTTATATTGTATATAACTCGTAAACAGTTTTCTTCTGCAAACTTTTATTTTCGAAATAAGCATGCAAATTTACACCAGAATGGAAAATTACATTACAATTGGTTTCCAGGGCTTAATCTGCAAATTTACCTGAATGTTAAAAAAATAAATAATCTTTTTAATAATAACAACGATTTTGATGATAAAACTATGTTCTCATTACCTTTGGAGCATGTTATCACAGTATGCCGATTTTTTTTTAGCATTTTAGGTACTTAGAATTAGAAAGAGACTTAGGTTAAAATTTCCGAGACATACAGGGTGTTCTGAAAATCTTGTCACCCCTACATAATTTAAAATTTTCTATTTTAGATGGCTGACACAAGCTTCTACAGTTTAGAAGAGAGGTAGGGTGTGACAAGACTTTCAGATTGCCCTGTATGAAGAAAGAGGTTTGAAGAATTTGACACTCACAGGATTTATTGAAGGCAAGAGAGGTAGAGAGAAAGAACAAATGAGCAACATAACGAGTTTATGTAGGTTGTAGAGCTGGGACTGGGACGGAAGCAAGGGGACAATTATTGCTTAGAGTTACAAAAGGACATTAAGTTGTCAAGATCCTGAGGGGGACACATCAACTGATATTGTATAGTATTTTCTTTTTTTTTAACTGAAATAACATCTTCAACGATTTCCCTTTAAAATTATGTAACTGAAGAAAAAAAAACAAAAAACACTAATATCCCCAAATTAAAAAGTACAAATCAACAAGGAGAGGTGAAACACATCAAAATATTTTGACGTTTTCTAATAAAATAAAAATCCTATTAGAATTTTATTCATTAATGAAAAAGGTAAATTTTGGTTTTGCTTCCTGAGCGCTAATATCCCTTAAAATTTTTTTCCAAAATCGTCATAATTCCATGCAAATGTACATGCTGAACTTGAATTAACAATTATGAAGAAAAATAAAGCATTTTTTATATTAATTTTTGTTAGAGTTAGGTGTTAAGATTAGGGGTGGGGTTTTCTGTGTAGAAAAGGGGACAAATTAAAAACAAATGAAATAATACAATCAACCCTTCTACTTAAAAAAAATTAATGCACAAACTTGGTTATTTTCAATTTTACAATATAAAAAATGCTTTATTTTTATTATTTAATTTGTTCTTTTAATTTTTTGTCATTGCCATTCAAAATGGAAAAAAGATTCTGTTGTATTATTTAATTTGTTTTTGTTATAAATAAAACTACACTTACCAAAAAAAAAAAAAAAAAAAAAAAAAAATTTACATTTCTTTACGGTAGCGCGTAGTGATTTTCTGCAAGGAAAGTCTGTAAAAGAAGTAAATAGGCCAAATTTTCTGATTATGCCTGTGTAGGTACTACAAAATGAATCAGTAATCCTGATGGCAGTAATGGGGGACCAACAAGAAGCCCAATATTTTTCTTGTCAATAACTCTAAAATTATTAAGGTTTCTTCATATTTTTAATTGTTAATTCGAGTTCAGCATGTATGTAGAATGTACTGCTTCTCGAGTGTTGTGGTCACCAATGTTGAATGGGTCAAATAGATAATGCGGCTGCGTATTGAGAAGGTAATCAAAATTCATACATAATACTTAAAACATCAAGGAAAAAGAACAATGAGAACCAATTTTGTTTAACGAAGAAATATGTATATTAAATTCAACAATAATACAAAGTAGTTGCAATATGAGTGAAACAGGGAAAAAAAGTAGCTTCCCCTTGACTGTAAGGAAATGTCTTATAGAAGATTTGTCTGAGAAAAATGTTCAGAGTTCAGTGTTGAAAATAGAATATTTCTTTCAGAAAATTGTTCAGTAGTTGCAACTTACAAAGTTGATTTAACTTGGTGTGTCCACTGAGAACTGGTGGTGTGTCACAAAGTTCTGTAGTGTGTATGTACATGCGGAGTGAGTAGGATGAAATACACAAGCGAGTAAATGAGAACTATTGTCTCTGGGTACCGCAACTGTGGTTCTGAAATTACTACTACTGGTTTTTTGGAATGCATCCAATATTTATACTATCTAGAGTGGCTCCAAAAAGAGACGCTTAGTACATTTTTGAATATACATGAAAAATATCCTATTGGACGGAAAATGGACCAATGAGCGATTTTGTAGCAAAGCTTGTTTTGAACAAAGTGTAGGAACAAATTTACTATGGTGGAATGCGATAGATAAGTTGTCCTGTTATTTTTAAGTATGTATTTATTATTGACCAATTAGAATTGGAGAAAATGTAGGCGTGGCACTACATGTACATTTGCACGGAATTATGACGATTTTGGAAAAATTTTAAGGGATAGAGCTCGGGAAACAAAACCAAAATTTACTATGAAAAATTACTGAACATTTCACTCGAATAATTCCTGGAGTTTTGGTATTTTTTTTTTTTTTCCACATTTTTTTCAACGATTTTTGCTCTCATTTTAGCAAATATTTATGGAGGTTAGCAGTTTTTTAGCAGATGTAAAAGAAAAAAAAAAAAAAAAGACAAACATTTTTACAAAGATTTTCTAAAGAGGAAACATTTCTAAAATAATTCCATTCATTTGTGAATAAGTCCTGGAAGTTTCATTAAAATCCGATAATTATTTGATTTTTGTAAGAATTTCCAAATTAATGTTTTTCACCGCAAAAAAGAGATTTTAACTTTCCTATGAATTCATGGTCACCCGCTGATGCAAGAAAAACTAAATTTTTTAATAATTTCTGAACGTTTTATAAAGGATCAAAAAATAATTTAAACATCCTTTGGTTTTTCCTCTTAATAATAGCAAAGGTTTTTTTCACAAATTTTTTTTTTCATTGTGGTAGGGAATTTTTTGATCATGTGTAGAAACTCATTTTTTAACGAATCTTTAAACTTAAAGCTATGAAATGTTACTTCTGTCCCTAGTCAGAGTTTCGGAGATGTATCCATTCGTCATGGGGCTTGATAGTAAAATTTAATTTATTTACAAATCAAAACATGAAGAAAGAAACAAAGAAGAAATCGTTTTTTTTTTGTTTTTTTTTTTCTACTTAAAAAAAATCGAAACATGGAGCTCCATGACGGTAGAGTTTGATTTTAATCCGCAATAGAAGCTTCATTACTTTATTGACGGAATCTAAAAATAAACAAAGGAGGTTTTAGTTTTGTAAAAATGAAATAGCAAGAAGACTGATTTTGAAATAATTTGGTCACAACGTATTCATTTCTCATTCAACAAAAAATGTTTGTCAGAAATCTCCAATCAAACGGAGCAAATAAATGAAGATCGAAGGACATAGAAGACGTCAAGAATAAAGAAAGAGTTATGGTGATATTTTTAATAATTATTTTTTGGGGACGGGCGGGGAAGACTATGTTTTCATATTATTTATTTTCAAACAAAATACAATTGAATTACAAGATCAAAACTTGTACTTACTGTGTAAGTGTAACATCTCATGTAACATGCATAGCTTGCTTAGAAGTTGTTTTTTTTTTTTTTATCTCTCTTGCGACACACGTCTTTAAGTCTATTACAAAAAAGCAAAGAAAAAAAAAAGAATCAGATAGAAAGAACTGTTTGTGTTAACAGTACAATTGTACAGTTGAAATAAAAAAAAAAAAAAAAAAAAAAGTCAGGGGAAATCTTAGTTAAAAAAATGTAATAATGGCACCCTTATGGTTTTGTATCAGAATTGCTATTGTAAAAAAAAACTAAAAGCAGACGATCAAAAAAAAAAAAAAAAAAAAAAAAAAAAAAGGACGCCGATTTTAAATTTACAACTTGATTTTTATTGGTCAATAATTAACCAATCAATAGAAATGTTACTACTTATTTTATTTAGTATTATTTTTATTTTAAGAATCATTGGGGGGGGGGGGCATTTTTATGTTCTTGCTTTTTATTTACACAAGTGAAAATAGTAATACATTTCCAAAATCAAAGATTGTACTTACTAAGATCTCGCAAGTGACTGGCATTGATTTTTCTTTTTATCTTCGCAGATGAATGGAGAGAATCTACAGTCAGTGTCAGATATTTTGTCTTGGGAAGATAAACGGAAGTCTCTAGAGACTCCCCTTCCAAGCCAAATAGGAATTACTAAATTAAAAACTTCTGACGTTTTAAAACCCAGGAGTGGAAATCTAAAGAAAGAATGACCACATGTTTTCAAGTACAAGAAAGTTTAAAATTAAATTAAATTTAAAAAATACATAGATGCATAATTTTACACACTGGACATCGGAAGAGTGTCGTCAAATGGGCCACTTATATCAAAATTTCTGTTTAAATGATAACAAAAAAATAAATAAGAAAGTTTACGTACCTTCACCAATTTGTTGAAGAAAATAAAAGAAAAAAGCACCCCATGATGAAAAAAAAAAAAAAAAAAAAAAAAAAAAAAAAATGCCCCAAACTTGATAAGTTTCATTGTGAATGTTGTAAATTTATGTAAATAATGTCAGAGGAAAGACCAATTTTTTTTTTTATTTTATTAATTTTTAAAATTCCTTTCTACCTAGAAAGTTCGAAATTTTGTTTAAATTTTTTTTTTCTTGTGTCTTAGGTTAGGAAATTTTAGCCTCTTTTTGTGGTGAAAAACATTGATTTGAAAATTCTTGCTAAATCAAATTGTCGGATTTCAATGAAATTCAGGACTTCTTTAAAAAAAAAAAAAAATTATTTTAGAATTTTTTTTTTTAACGAACCCCTCCACACACACTTAATTTCGAGAAATTAAATTTCACCCCCATTATTTGTGTGTAATGAAATTTATCATCATGACCATAAACTGATAAATAAATTCGCCTAAAATAAAAAAAAAAACATTCAAAAAGAAAATAAAAACGTACGCAAACAAAATAAAACGTTTTTCCTACATATTTGAAAATACGCCGTTAAGTTAATTCATGGTGATAAAATATGAAATATTCGTAAAAATAACTCGCTAAGTAATAATACTTTAAAAAGAATTAAAAAAACAATGTATGTATGCTACAACTCATCTTTAAAAACTAAACAGATAGGTGTTCTATAACTTAAATAAAGAATAACTTCAAAAAAAAAAAAAAAAAATCTATATGGCTTTCTTGGAGCAAGGGAAAAAAAAGTCATCCCGCGTTCTTAGTATTATTTTTTTAATTTAAAAAAAAAAAAAAAAAAAAAAACACTTACTGTGTATATTGTAACATCTCAGGTGACGTCATTGAATTTTTTATAAGTTTTTCTCTGTCTCTCTCTTGCAACTTATTAGGAAAAAAATGGAATTGAACAGATGATCCAAAACGGATTCTAAAGACGCCGACTTTAAACTTACCGCTCGATTTTTGTTGGTCAGCCATTAACCAAACAATATTTTTGACCCGGAAGTGATTCATTTGTTTGACGTAAAGAAGTTTTTTTTATGTAGACTATATTTCCAGATGAAATGGTGACTGGCTCATATCAAGATTAACAATGTATCTAATATATTTTTCTAACGCTTTTGCGTGGACAGGTGGAATATTTACATCTGCTACATGTTCTTTGACCCACTCTTCTTGTAGCGACCATCTTTATGTTTCGAAGTAATTCGGGGCATAGAAAGGGTGCAACTTTTCAGAAAGGACATTTTACGATAGGTACCTTGAAGCTTTTATTTTAGTTTTAATTTCAAACTAATAAGAGGAAGCACGGTGGAGTAATGGAGAGCCGAGTTCGAATTCCAGTCGAATCCATTACATTCACTTGCGTGCTAATACCCTTGGGAAAGGTATGAATCCTCCTCTTCTTCTCCCCACTCCCAGCTATGGGTAGGACAAAATACAAGAAATGGCATAGCACGGCACATAACTGATTGAATAAGTAAAATCAGGCACTTGGGCGATCGTGTATCTTTCGATACATGACTGACGAGTCGAATTTTTCACCGCAGTAGGTTGCCATTTTTGCTAACCAAGGCTATTAAACCCAGGGGGAGAATAGATGGATTCATACCTTTGTAAGTGAATCTACGCACAAATACCCTCATTCACTTACGTAGTGAAAGGGAAGAAGCAAAATACTTTGCTGTATTTGAACCCGAATTTAAATTGACTGTATTTGTATGCAATGATTTTTTCAATACAACATAATTCTCTTTATTAGAAAATTAAAAAAAAATAAAACATACTTTTCTAGAACGTTATTTGAGAAAAATTAGCTGATTTAAAGTTTAATTGATTTGAATTGAAACATTACTTTTAGTTTAAAAATTGCAAAAAAGTATTTTTTAAAATATGGCAGTGGATGTTTTTATGAGGTGTTAACACAACTATCGACAACCTGATATTTGGGAATTTAAGTAAGAAATTTGGTCTTAACTAATATAAACTAAATAAACATTAAGCTCTGCAAAAAAGAATTTCTTGAAATTTCGTAAAATTAAATAAGCGGGGGCGGTGTAACAAAACATTTTTCCATAAAAGAAACATTTCAAAAATAATTTCATTCATTTGTGAATAAATACTGAAAGTTTCATTAATATCTGACAATTATCTAATTTTTGCAAGAATTTCAAAATCAATTTGTCTTTCATCGCAAATAGACGCTAGAATTTCCAATACAAATTTATGGTTCCACGTTAACGCAAGAAAAACGAGGATTTTACCTAAATTTTGAAGTTTCTAAAAAGGACAAAAAATTATTGTTTTAAATGAAACAATTGTGGTAGAAGGCCAAAGGGGAAATGGGGGAAAGGCTGGTCGACACTTTCTATCCTAGACCTAGCTAATCTGATTCACGACCCATTCATTCATTACAATTTGCTCATTCACCACAAAAACTCGACCCCTACCATTCAATAGTACATATAACCACAATACCACAAATTCAGAGGAACCTAAAAACCCCATGACATAAAATTTCGATATGTTCAAATGTTTCTTTTTTTCCATTTTTTTCATTATATAAAAATATATGCTCATGAAATAAGAGAGGAGGTGATGAACCCAGAAAACGAAACTAAAGTATAAGAAAACGTTCAAACTTAACAGATGCTGTTGTAGTGTCACGCCTACATTGCTTCAATTTTGATTGGTCGATAAATACATACTAAAAATAATAGGACAATTTATCGATCGCATTTCACCATACTGATTTTTTTCCTACACTTTGCTGACAAACAAGTTTTGCTATAAAATCACTGATTGGTCCATTTTTCGTCCATTCGAGTATTTTTCGTGTACATTCAAAAATATATCCCGCGTTTGTGCTGGGAGCCACCCTAAGTAATATAAATATTGGATGCATTCCAAAAAACAAAACAAAACAAAAAACAAAAAAAAACATAGGTAGTAGTTCCAGCACCACAGTAGAGTGCAGACAGAGACAATAGATCTCAACTACTCACTCGTGTTATTCATCCTACTCACTCTGCATGTACATACACACAGATACAGAACTTTATTTGATACACCACCAGTTCTCTGTGGACATACTAAGTTGAATCAACTCTGTAAGTTGCAACACAACTGAACAATTTCCTAAAAGAATATTCTATTTCAACACTGAACTCTGAACTTTATACTCAGACAAATCTTCCTTAAAACATTTCCTTACAGTTAAAGGGAAGCTACTTTTTTCTCCCTATTCCCTCATATTACAACCACTTTGTATTATTGTTGAATTTTAATATATATATATTTATTCGTTAAAACAAATTGGTTCTTCATTGTTTTTCCTTGATATTTTAAATATTATGTATGAATGTTAAATGCCTTCTCAACACGTAGCCGCATTTATCTATTTAACCACTTCAACATTGGTGACTACCTTCAACGTTCAGATTAACATTCTACACTGTATTCTGCCTTTTTAGACAGAATCAAGAAGCACATTAACTAACGGAAAGGAAAGGATAAAAAAAAAGAAAAGATAAGTAAAAGAAGGAGTGGGGAAAACAAAGGCTGACCCAGTCTAGATGAAAAGGTGGAAAAAAACAAGCTGAGGAAATTGGGAATCTCTACATGAATCATAACAAAAGAGCGAGGCGGGGACAAGCCAGGAACAACATTTACTCACATTAACTCGGTTAACAAAGAATGTCTAACTTAACCAGGGGAAGGTTCACAAGAAACCGACCCGTTGTATCAAAGGGAACTTAAAGAAGAAAATCAAGGTTGGTCTCATTCACTCGCAGCAAATTTGCCACTTTTATTCACCTTTTGCTGAAATTTGTCGATAGCAAACGCTTTTTATCAGTTCTGATTTTCAGTTTGAGCTGATGTCGAAAGAATCCAGCCAGAACCTGATGAGAATAAATGAAAGGACTAAAAACAATTTTACATAAAAAACCTTTGGTCTTTCCTCATAATGCCAAGATTTTGAAGATATAAAACCTTGTTTTTATTAATTTACGGACAGTTTTTTCATCATGTATGCTCATTTTTTAGCGAAACTTTACAGTAGCTATTTTACGACATACGTTTTTAATTGTAACGTTGCAACATTATGGCAAAAAGTAGGGCGTGTTCTAAATGCCTACTAAGAAATGGAAAAACCTTATTATTTCCAATGTAATCAATATTTTAAATAAATCTAAATATCATATAAGTGATGATCTTGCATCACTTTCCCAGGGCCTTTTACTGTTTGTGATTAACTTTCCTCTTTGGTACCTTTACTTCATAAATTTATACATAGTACTAGATTGGAAGCTACGTCTCATCATTTTACCGTTGAAATAGCTAGAGATGTAATATAAAAAAATCATATAATAAAAAAGAAATGTAGACTTACATAAAATAAAGGGGAAATAAAAAAAAATAATACAATAGACTAGGTTTGTTTATTACATTTTCTTTTGAGAGCGTTTAAAACACTTATTAAAAGAAGAAAGTTATTAACAAGTATTATTTAAATAAAAACAACTGTTATAATGAAACCAGGCGGTTAGTAAAAAAGATGGGGTTGAATAAATTTTAATGTCTAAAACTTTGTATATATGAAGCTCAAATTGAGATAAAAATGAAGCCTAGGGTTTATAATATGGATACATATATAAAATTTGTTTCGCAAAAATTTGTAAAAAGAAAAAAAGACGCTCAAGTTTTATAGTCTCAAAACCCGCCTAAATAAAGTTTACAAACAGGCGTGGTTTAAAGAGATACATTTTGTGATTTTTTAACCAACGAGGAAAATAAGTGACGACTCCATAGTATTAAATTTCTAATGGAATTCGGGGCTGATTTATGAGTATTAAGAAGTCTGGTTTGTCAGCCTGGGTTTTGGTATCCACAAGGAAGACATCGGCTGGTTCTGTGAACTGAAGAAAGAAAAACTGAAAGCCACTGCCATCGACGATAAAAAGAAAGAAGACGATAAAAAAGTAACAAAAGAAAGAGAAAAGGAAGTAACAAAAGAAAAATAACGGGAAGAAATGAAAAGTGAGAAAAGGAAAAAAATCAAGTTTAGAGAGATATGCGATTATCTTTCTATAGTTGTTTGTGAAATTTGTCACAAAATTAGATTTTAAAATGTTTATGAAAATACAAGATTTATCTCATCTTAGTTTGTAAAACTGAACTATTGTCTAAATAAACCAGAAACCCTGCGACGCCTGTTAATTGTCAACTTTTTCAAATCCTTTCGACAATCGAATGAATCGGAGTAATGAATATTTTGTTGATGATAATTGTAATTTTTAGCCCAACAGAATTGTAATTAGAATTTATTATCTTGCCTAAGTGTTAGGTGCACAAAGCAAAATTTTGTACAAGGTTGTTTTGTAAATTGTGTATTCTGTGATATTATTATTATTATTATTATTATTATTATTATTATTATTATTATTATTATTATTTCATTTAATGAATGTAAATTTTTTCAAATTTCAGACCTGAGTAAACGTCTTGTGTTTTTTCGTTGGCGCCATTCATAATACTTGGGATAAGAGATTTAATGTTCTCTCTTCTCTCAAAAAAACTTTTAGTAACCATAAGTTCTATTCTAATAGTTTCTTCTCTTGTATTTGTCACTTTTGTTAATCTCTTACAACTTTTTTTCTGGTAAACTACGATCTTCAAACATTTAAACGCAATGTCAGTCAACATCTCGATTCTTTTTAACCTGTTCTTTTATGGTCCTTTCTCCTCACTGACGTTTTCTTTCACTCTCAGTAACCTTTGCGACTTAGTGGCTTTATCGTCTTCCTTAGGGTGAAATGATAAAAAACATGATAGCAAACATACAAACATCAGGAGTTATTTATAAAACCACACATCTTAATATTTGCTATAACTTTCTAATAATATTTACATTCTAAAATGTTCCGAAATAGTTCCGATGACTTTCAGTATCTTCACAATTTTCTCACAACATAAATTATCCATTCGGTCTTTGTGTAAGAGTAAACATTCCGGACTAAAAAATAGTTAACACAGGGCCTTACTTTTAAGATTTTAACAGTATTTCGAGCTTTAAAGAGCCGATTTCATTTTGAGTTATATATATATATATATATATATATATATATATATATATATATATATATATATATATAATATTAAAAAAGTACGATTGGTCGGGTAAACAAACTGTTATAATTTTTAAATTTTTTAATATGTTCTCTATAAATGTGTTAATACATATAGTATTTAACTTATGTTAAATCCCTAAACTATTCGTTAAAAAAAAATTAAATATTTAAATTGATAGCAAGCATCATATTAATTTCTTCCCTTTTTTTAGACATCTAAATTACTATCAAGCATTAAAATCTATTTTTTTACATAAATTGCTAAAACACAATTACAGCCTCTTTCTCTTTACTTCCCTCTCCCTCTTCTTTCTTTTTCCTTTTTCTTTTCTTCCTTCTCCCCTCCCATTTCAATATATCACTTCTGTTAAGTTAACTGTCTAAATAGGTCATGGTCTGGTCACTCCTTACACTACCCATCAATTTTAAGTTCATTTTTCGTTTCATTTAATTTTTGGAAGTGCTATCTGATGATCCAGCGTCCTTTAAAAAGGGCTCTGGTGAAATAAATTATTATGATGGTACCTTAAAGTGGTCTGTTTTTCTTATATATATATATATATATATATATATATATACATACATACATACATACATACATATATATATATATGTGTGTGTGTGTGTGAAGAATATATAGAAAATAGGAAAGAACTCGTTAGGTAAATAATCCAAAGTTCTTTAGTATTTTTGTTTCTTATTTTTTTAAAATTGTGCTCGATACAAAAGTAGAGCATAAATATAATTATTTATTCATTAAATTTTTGCATTGAATAATTAGCATAAAAACAAAAAAACAATAAAATAATTTCTAATAGTCCTAATAGTCCTAATAAATAGTTTAAATGCCCTACAAAAAATGATAACCCTTTATGAAGTCGTCAAAAAACAAATGTTAGCGATTTACGACAGTTTTTATATACACAAAATCCTTTCACAAAAAATAAAATAAAAAAATAAATAAATCTCCATAGACGCTTAACCAGACTAGGCTCTGTCATCTTCTACTTTTAATTTTAGACACCCCAACCTTACCCTGACTTGACACCTGTTGAATGTAACTAAGGCATTGATACAAATTATTAACACCTTGCGCCCCTTTTTTTTAAACAATTGCTCTAGCCGTCACCACAGAAATTTTGATTTCAATAATGAATATGCTTATAAAACACGTAAATTTTAGATGTAAGTTATTTTAAAAAAAAATTTCGCTTGAAGATGGAACAGAACTTAGTACATTAATTCAATTTAATTCAAATAATTATATTGAAGTTTTCGGCTCTTATTTTGAAACATGAGAACTCTTATGTAGCGTGTTGGGATCATATTTTTAAATAAATAATTACACACACACACACACACACACACACACATATATATATATATATATATATATATATATATATATATATAACAGAACGCTGTTACAAAATTTATTATATACATTACTATTGGGACCATCATACTCATCTTGATTTTTATACTTACAACGTCTATTCAGGTATCTCTTGCAGTCGGTAAACTTCTCGGAATTTTGAACTTTACCGTTTATTCAATCTACGTGCGTCAACTGTTCACATTCCTCTTTCCATGTTTAGGGGATATTTCATATTTAATTCTATTTAATTCTATTGTAATAGCAGTATTGTAATAGTGGAGCCTTAAACCTAATGTCCGTACTCAGGTGATAGAATCGAATGACTGTCCTGACTCAGGTGGCGAGGTTGAATGAGTGTCCTGACTCTGGTGCTGGAACTGAATTTGTTTTCTGACATAGGTGTTGAAATTGAATGAGTGTCATGACTCAAATGCTGGAATTGTATGAGTGTCCTGACTCAGTTGGTGGATATTTTTAAAATGTCCTTTCTTAATCAGTACACATGTTAAGCTGTGGAGTTACCCAACTTACTTTACTAAAATACCGCCGCTAAAAACACTCTGTAAGTAGAGACATTCTCTGTCATCCTCTTTTTCCTTTCAATCAGGGACGGTAAGATGTAGGTCGAACGATGAAATCGTTTTCCCAGCTAGGGAACGCATATGCGCGCGCGCGCACACACACACACGCACGCGCACATGCGCACCTTTCACTTCATTTTCTTCAGGACTTTCTTCTACACCAAACTAAAAAAACAAATGAGAGCATTCTTCCGGACAACTGTCGGCGTGAGACAGGGATGCGTACTTTCACTCACATTGTTCAACCTATTTCTTGAGAGAATAATAAAATAAACCCTGAACGACCATGGTTCTTCAATCTTTATCAGTGGTAGACCAGTCTATAACCTACGTTTTGCAGGCGACATTGACCTCATAGCAAGTAGTAACAGTGAGCTCCAGGACTTGACCAACAAACTTTTTGAAAGAGCAGGAGCATATGGAATGGCGGTCAGCTCCGAGAAATCAAACGTAATGGTGAATAGTACAAACTGTAACACCTGTGTTAGCATTACCATGAATAGGAATTCACTAGAGGAAGTGTCCAGTTTTAAATACTTGGAAGCAATCTTATCTAAAGATGGTACCTGCAGCTCGGAAATCCACACACGGATTGCTGCAGCCATTGCAGCGATGGCCAAATTGGCAAAAATATGAAGGAGCAAAGTCAACTTTCAAACGAAGTACAGACTCTACAAATCGCCGATAGTCTCCATTCTCCGATATGGATGTGAAACGTGGACACTGTTGGCAGAACCAGATAGAAGTATCCATGCGTTTGAGTACAAATGCATGAGAAAACTCTTTGGCATCTTCTATTGGGAACACTAATGTGTTTGTGCGAAAAAGGGTTGAAAGTTTTATGGGCCACCAGGAACCTCTTCTCACCACTGTTAACCGGAGAAAAATGGCGTGGTTTGGACACGTTACAAGGCACGACAGCCGGTGCAAGGCACCGTTGAAGGTGGACGTAAGAGAAGACGCCAACACAAAAACTGGTTGGACAATGTCAAACAAAAGATAAGAATGACTATACCAGAATTGCTGATGGCTGCCGTTGACAAACCGTTGTGAAAGAGATTCTTCATTCGGGTCTCGCCTCACGGTTACAAAAATCAAGGGGATGATGATGATAAGGATGTTTCTTCTTTGTTCTCCTGCACCAAACTACACACACACACACACACACACACACACACACACACACACACACACATTCTTTATTCTTTAAATGTTTTCATTCATGTTCATTGTTTTGCCATACGCAACAATCTTCAGTTGTCTATGTATACGTTTTTTTTTAATACAGACATTATCATTTGTTTATATATATATATATATATAGTTTTGTTATTACTGCTCATTTTATTACCCGGACTCACATTCAGATTCCGCCATTTTTGTTGTGGGATAAATATACCAGGAGACACGTGTTTTCCACCTAAACACTTGACCAGCAACAAGGTTCTGACAACTTCCTCAGTATACCTAGTGCAGACATTAATACCGGCTTGAAGCTTCTGATTAAGAAAGAAAGGACAATCATAAATTCATGTAAATATTTTTTAGTCAGTTGCACTTATTAAAAATTCTCGGCAAAATATCACATCAGAAAAGCATATTTACATTTTTATAAAAACATGTCCTTAGAGAAATTAAACCAAATGAAATTATTTTTAAAAAAATCAAGCTATATTTTAAAAATTTAACTTTAATTGGAAAATAATTCCAATAAAACTAAAATATTGTAGTGTTTTGTTTGGAATTTTTGTAGTTGCTTTTTCATGTCACGTGACAATCAAAATAATTAATTAGCTCAGTATGCCAAGGACAGAACCATAAATGGCTGCAACATGAAACACTCTGAAGTCATGAATTCATTAGATTTTTATTGGATTTTCCTGTAGACAGTATAGTTGAAAGATAAGAAACATTTGGTAAAACTAGAGACTTAATGAAACTTCGCTATGCTAACACTATTATTTTCTGTGGTGGTCAACTCTGAACATTTTCAGTATGGAGATATTTCTGCTCTCTCTCTCTCTCTCTCTCTCACACACACACACATATAGATATCTAAATATATGATAAAAATATAGTTTAAGGCATGCTATATTTATGAGTTAAAAAGTTCTCGATATCAGGGAGAGAGCGTATGAAAATATAAAAAAGTGGACATTGAGGTCAACACCCAGAAGCGACAGCCTGTTTCATGCTTAAACGCAATCGCCAGGCCACACACGTGCGCGCGCAACCCCATGTATATATATATTTATATATATATATATATGCGCTCTATCGCTACTTCCACGGAAAGTGCTCGTACGAACTACATTCCTTAGTTCCGCAGGTCTAACATTCACGGCTAGGATCCGCCATGCTACTTACAGTGTACCAAACCACACCCATTGCCTCCGTATTCCATCGATGAGAAGTAAGTTCCACCCGAATAACTTCTTCCCGCGAATCACTGCTCTGTGGAATCGACTCTCAAGTGATTGTTTTCCCGATCACTACAATTTTAACCTGTTCAAGTCTAGAGTTAACCGTTATCTTCCCATCCTATCCGCATAAATTGTCTCTTAACGTAAGCCTCTACCTCGAGTGGACACCTTGTACATTAAACTTACTGTCATATTATAAAAGTTTTTGTGCCAAACGCAAAAACTTAGTCTAGTAGCAATAGTAAGTCATAAAAGGCGCAAAATTTAAAAAAATTTAAACACTGCATAAAAATTTAAAAGGAAAACATATTACAATGTAAACACAATTACGAAAAAGCTTTCGCAAAAATTTAATTCTGTGCGCCTGTTGTAGTTATCATCACCATCATACATATAAATCATGCGACAAGCATTCATTGGTTAATCTCAAAACTAGCTCGTTGATTGGTCAATTCCGACCAATCAGATATCCTGCATGCGAGCAATTAAATTTCCCGCTCACTAAGGTTTGAGCCAGTCATGTGATACACAATCTTATATAAACAAAACACGTGTAAGCTTTCTCTCTCTTTTTTTCTCTCCATTCATCTTATTCCTTGCTGCCAAGATGTAATCTTCAAGAGCTCCCGTCTTGACCATGCGGTCAGACGTTAAAGAACATTACCAATTCACACAAGTACGAACTCTTAATTCTTCTGAACTCTTACCAACTTTACCAATTCCCATTTCCTAACATGCAACAGGAACTTTATTTTTCTAAAACTTCAGTTTAATAATTACTTCATCTTTATGAGCTCAGATACAAATATTTCCAAATCTAAGAGGCATAACTCATTCAAACCTTCAGCTTATATGCATGTACACCAAAACACTAATAAATTCAATTGTTATGTTTTGAACCCTTACGTTCTGTCTTGTATTTTATACTATGTGCTATTTTACGTCAAATATAAATTGCATTGTGACCGCTAAATGTTTGGTGACCTCCAGCGTCATTGCTTGTCCTTTTCCACGTCATTCTCAGTCAAAGATAAATAATTGTGGTGATGCCCGCTTACAATACGCCTATTAAGGCAGGATAACAATTTCAGATAAAAAGGATTACCATTGAAAAATAGAAAAAAAATATAGTTTGGGAAAAGACAAGAATTTTGAAAATGACAAAAAGATAAAACAATACAAAAAGGCAGTAAAAACAAAGGTGCAACCACCTTTGAGAAAAAACGAAAACATCTACTTTTACTTGCCCTACAAGCGTCATTGGGACATATAGTAATTTTTGAAATTTTAAATTTGTCAAGTTAAACAACCTAAAAAATCGTCGACAGCCTATTTAAAAGAACATGTAATTCTGAAGTGCCATTTCATTATATTTTACATGTTTCACGTCTATACGCATATGTGCTCATTATTCCCACTACAAATATATTGATACCATTATACACGGGTCCCGCCAGACCCACCAATTGGCCCTTAATTTACATCATATTCTCTAGGGGCACCAAATGATTTCCAGGAAGGGCCAGGTCTTTCTTACTGGCGACCGACCTGTCAAGATAAAATGGGAAGAAAGGAAGGAAAACTACCTCAACTTTTCTAAATGCTATAATTCTTAAAAAAAAGTAAGAAAGAAGATTTTAGCAACTCCAAAGGCAGTTCTCCCAAGAATATAGCCGCCAGTAGCAAACGAGATTTGTCACTTAAGTAAACCTCAACAGTTGAAATGTGAGAAACAAAAACCCTTCGTCTATTTCCGTTTCTGTTCTTTTTATACGGTAGTGGTGTATAAAGTTTTATTGAAACATGTAGTGAAATTGTTTCGTGGAAAGGTATTTATTAGCAAAATGCCTTAAAAATTTTTGTAAATGATAAACATAATATACGCAAAACTAGGTACCTTCAAAGATTAGTTAAAAATGAGCATACAGGATGAAAAAATCCTCATAACTTAATATAAAAACAAAGTGTTATCGTTAAAATCTGTTATTATTAAGAGAAAAGACCAAAGAATTTTTGATTATATTTTAATCTTTTTTTAGGACCCTCACAATTTTGGCTAAAACAATTATTTTTCTTGTGTCAACGGTTAACCATAAATTAGTATGGGAAATTTAAGCGTCTATTTGCGGTGAAAAACACTTTGATTCGGAAATTCTTGCAAACATCATATAATTATCGGATTTTAATAAATGAAATATTTCAGGAATTATTCACAAATGGCATTATTTTTTAAACGTTTCTTTTTAGAAAAACTTGGTAAAAAATATTTTTTTAACATTTGTTAGCCCACCTTATTAAATTTTATGAAATTTCGAGAAATTCATTTTTGTAGAGATTAATGTTTATATTTGTTATAAGAACAAGTCCTTGAAGAATTTAAATCATCATTTTTTTTTTTTTTAATTTTTTTTGTCAAGCAGGACCCCAGTTATAGAAAATCTGCTCTGTATCGTAAAATATAACATGCAATAAAACTGTAGTGCCACGCCTACATTTACTGAATGAATACTATAAAATCACTGATTGGTCCATTTTTCGTCCATTCGAGTATTTTTCGTGTACATTCAAAAATATATCCCGCGTTTGTGCTGGGAGCCACCCTAAGTAATATAAATGCATTCCAAAAAAAAAAAAAAAAAAAAAAATGAAAAAACCAGTAGTAGTAGTTCCAGCACCACAGTAGAGTGCAGACAGAGACAATAGATCTCAACTACTCACTCGTGTTATTCATCCTACTCACTCTGCATGTACATACACACAAATACAGAACTTTATTTGATACACCACCAGTTCTCTGTGGACATACTAAGTTGAATCAACTCTGTAAGTTGCAACACAACTGAAAAATTTCCTAAAAGAAATATTCTATTTCAACACTGAACTCTGAACTTTATACTCAGACAAATCTTCCTTAAAACATTTCCTTACAGTTAAAGGGAAGCTACTTTTTTCTCCCTATTCCCTCATATTACAACTACATTGTATTATTGTTGAATTTTAATATATATATATTTATTCGTTAAAACAAATTGGTTCTTCATTGTTTTTCCTTGATATTTTAAATATTATGTATGAATGTTAAATGCCTTCTCAACACGTAGCCGCATTTATCTATTTAATCACTTCAACATTGGTGACTACCTTCAACGTTCAGATTAACATTCTACCAAAGTAAAAGTAAAACATTATTTTTACTAGAAAATCTTAATTGCTTTTAATTATATGATATACTCGTATTGTCTGAAGAAAAAAACATTTTTCGATGAATAATGAACTTTTACAAGAATTAATAAATTAATTATAATAATTTATAAAGTTTTAAATTTTTTTTAAATCCTGTATTAATTTGTAGCAGTTAGGGTTATTAAGCAAAAAAATACTAATCATAAATAGAAAAGCGACACCCAATACTTTAAAACAGATTTTTATTTTTTTGTAAATATGGACGTCCATGCATGACATTATAAGAAAATAAAATATAATAAATTTTAAATTTATTTATAATTTT
This sequence comes from Acanthosepion lycidas, assembly GCA_963932145.1. NCBI lineage: Eukaryota > Metazoa > Mollusca > Cephalopoda > Sepiida > Sepiidae > Acanthosepion > Acanthosepion lycidas. Next base: position 9,077,382 of record OZ010607.1, on the reverse strand, counting down.
CTAACATTTCCATATACAAGTGACTTTGTAAGTAAGGCGATAAAGCCAAAGTGCCTAAACTTATAATAAAATATTAAAATGCTAAATTACTGAGTAGTTAAAAAAATATAAAAAAGGCGTTTACGTTGCAATCTTCATATAATTTTATATTTTCCTAAGCAAAATAAATATGTTAACATCTCATAAAAACACCACCCGCCTCCATATTTAAAAAAATTCATTTTTGCGATATTTCAAACTAAAAGCAATATCTATTTTAACACAGATTTAATCTTAAATCAGTTAATCTTCCTAAAATAAAGTTTCAGAAAAGTATATTTTATTTTTGAATTTTTTAATGAAGAGAATTATGTTGTTTTAACAGATTTGTCTATATGGCCGATTTACGAAATTAGAATTTCCAAATCAGTTGATCAGTAGATTGAATTTTCTTTTTGAAATCGATAACATTTCAAAAAAGAAAAATTCAATCAATTTGGTTTGAAATACAGTAAAGAATTTTGCTTATTGGAAATATTAAATTTTAACTAATGTCCTTTATACTGACTACTGGTTTCTATTGGACGTCATATATGAATTTTGATTGATGTTGCAAGCAGTAGAATGCAGAAAATATTTGACTAAAATAGAATACAATGATTACAATATCGCGATAAAAAAAAATTCAGGCATTAAAAATGAAATAAAAGTATTCCTTAAGGAAATGGGTTTAAACCAGAGAAGATAAATCATATCAGACAATGATTAAAGTTATTTCCCTTGTATAAAGTTTTGCCGGAGTTAGATAAATATGAAATTAGCTGTGAAGCGTAAACCAATTACAAGTGTTGCTGTGGCCAAGTCATTAATATAGTGAGTTTAATTTTCACTACATGCTCTCTTAAATTAGCCTTATGTCAGTCTAAGCTCATTGTAGTAGCTAAACAGACACAGGGACATAACCTTTGCTAACTTTTATCTTATGTTGTAGGTTCGATCTTCACTGAATGCCTGACTACTGTGGTTCCATGCCAAAGAAAAATGGGCCTCATAATTATCTGTTTTTGGCAATTACATTTTTGATTTTTGGAAGTGGAAATGATTTTTATTTATTCATTGTTTCAGATTTGCATGCCAAGAAAAATTCATGTATATGTATATGTATTTAAGAATAGAAGTAACCCACTTAAGAGGTTTCTTTTTCAGAAGTCGGCTGAGCTGGTGTTGGGGGCAAAACTTTTATATCGCTTCTGTTGCTCTGAATGAGTGCCTGAATGAGATAAACTTTCTTTGGAGTGGTGTGATAAATGCGCTGTGTTTGTTCCTAGTTGCTGTTTGTACTCTTGTGTGTGCTTCTGTGTGTTGTTGCTGTGAGTACTACTGTGTGTCCTTGCATTGACTCCTCCAAGTAGCTTTGGGTGCGTTCATATATAGGTCGGCGATAGGCTTTAAGTGAAAACCAAAAGAGGGTCATGTGGTATGCTTACTGCTACGTCCGCGTGCGACACCACCGCGTCTGATTTTACGCGTCTATTTTTAGACTTGATGAAATTAGGAAGTTTTGTGATCTCAATAAAGCTGACATACTTCCGTCCATCGTCACACAAATATTGACATGCGTACACACACCGACAGGCGCCCAAATTCTTGAAATGAAAGTTAGTTGTTATCCAGTCATCAGAGTGTCGACTTTTGCTTTTTTAGCCTCGCTTGACGAACTCACTGTTACCCTTTATAAAGCTGGTTTATAAAAAGCTTAACTATAAAAGGAATTTGAGAATATATTTTTAGTTTTTGTATGATTGCGCATTTTCGAAGTTCCAAAATTATGAGCAGTTTTCATCTTGATACAAAGACCCCAGTAACAGTTTTTTTGTGTTGTTTTAAAATTACGGTTTGTTAAACTTCGAATTTCTGCTATGTTAGACGCTTATGCAAATAGTTGTTCGAAAATTTTAATTTAATTTACTTATCGTTTTAACTGATAGCTTCCCTTTAATTGAAAACTATACTAAGAATTTTTTGATAAAATGGCGACCCCCCATCAACCTTATAACATCTTTTACAAAACAGATATTTGTGTGTGAACATTTGAAATTGAATCTGTCTGTCTGTGTCTCTCTGTACACACACACACACACACACACACATATATATATATGAAGGTTTAAAATACAGTGTAACCCGGATATAAGAGAGTTGTCAGGACGAGAGAAGAAGTATCTTATATCCGGGTGTCTCTTATATCCGGATTTCTCTTATATCAGGGTTTCTCTTATATCAGGGTTTGGTCTATTATATATACATCAACACAGGCTCTAATTTGGGATCAGATAAAATCTCTCTTATATCCGGGTTTATCTTATATCCGGGTTACACTGTAATCCATAGTGACGATATATGTAGTGATTAAGGGTAGTGAGACCGCAGCAAGAAGAATGCATTTTATTTTATACGCCTAATAAATATTTCACACGCACACACTTCAAGATACCGATTCTTGAGGTGAAAAATATTTTATTTGATATGGGTTGTTAATTTTGTATAATAATACTTTCTAGGATTTTGAGTCTTTCCTTGTATTGGGTGCTGTATAGTATTCTGGTATTATGCGCATGTTTGATATTTGTATTTTGGTTGTTCGTAATGTGATAGTCGATATGTACACGAATTGCACCGAGTTATGCCAGCAAACAACACTTAATGGTGACCAACCGTTGTATTCTTTAAGCGATCCGGCTATAAGGCGTGAAACTATCAGTCACCATGTGAACAAGAAGACCAAAATTTCATCATCTCTAAAAATAGACGGATAATCAGATGACAACCAATCAGAAAAATTTTGCAACGAGCATATAAGAAATAAACAAATAATAACAAGAGACTAAAATTTCAACATCTCTAAAAAATAGATGCATGCTTAAAAATCGACAGACAAACAAAGTCATAGTTCGACCAACCAATCAGAATGCTTTCACAACTAGGATATAGGGCCGCAAGCCAATGAGAAATAGAGTGCCCCTTTCAAAGCGGATCTATAGTTGTGTATATAAACAGATAGAAAACTAACCCAAATAAGAATAGATAAATTAATTTTGTCCATTCTCCGATACTGCGGTCATAGTAACATATCTCGAGATATGTTCCAAAACATTTACTCTTGAACTTTTGACTCTTCACCTTTCACCTTATCATTCTGTATTATTATATTGTATTATATAAATATTTATTTTTTATTTACCAACACTGTGCATTTTCTTTTAGTCATTACGCAAGTCCAATTTACACCCAAATAAAAAATATTTATATATGGAGGTAATGGGCGTTGTCATAAGTAATTGATAACCTCCTAATCTACCATGCCCTTCCCCATAAATAAAGCAAACTGTTGATAGCATATATAGCATATATAGCATATATATAAGATATTATAGTTGTTCTAACGAGAAAAAGTGTATATTTAAAAAAGTAGAGAGAAACAGTAAACGTTTTTGATTATAATATGGATTTTTAAAAATATATATTATACTTTATTTCCATATTGTTTGCTATACTGGTTTCCGGCCTAGCGACCTTCATCGGGCAAAGAGTGGACATCGAAAAACATAAGGACAATTAATTCCTTTTAATAATATGATGACATATCCACTCTTTGCCTGGTGAAGGTCGCGTGACCGGAAACCCGTGTATAATAGAAAATAAAATATAATATATATTTTAAAAATCCACCTTATAGCCAAAAACGTTATCGGCTTCTCTCTTCTTTTTACAATATATATATATATATATATATATATATATATATATATATATATATATATATATATATATATGAACTGTAAGAGATCTGTTCTACTCCACAATAAAGAACAATGGGTTAAGAATTCTGATAATAACTTTGATATTTCAATGGGGTCATTGGATTCAGCTGAGTCTTCTGATCTGGTTGGTTTATATATTTTATATAACCTTAACACCTATGAGCAGATTAATCTAGATAGTATAGAGGTGATGGTCTTATGGTTGTAAAAAAACTCCACGAAAATTAAGGTAGATATACTAAGAAAAATGATTCATAGTTTCAAGTTTATGGTTCAAGTTTCGATCTTAAGGTTAAAATAAGCATCAATATTAAACAATTAAATTTCAGCCACCCTCCATCTGTAATCCAACATATTCCTTCCTATGTAGAACGTAGGATAAGTAACCAGTCATCGGACAAAGATGCGTTTGAGAAACATAGCAGTGTGTACAATAAAGTTCTAATGAATAGCGGGTATAAATGCGCCGAAATTCGGTTTAGAAAATATAATGACTGTAATTCAAAGAAAAGAAATAGGAATAGGAAGATCATTTGGCACCCCCACATTTAGTCAATTAGTTAGTACTAAGTTAGGCCATAAGTTTCTCAAATTGATCGATAAACATTTTTCGAAAAGCAACCCTCTTAGTAAAATATTTAATAGAAATATATTTAAACTAAGTTATAGTTGCGCCAATAATCTCAAGAAAATCATTGCACAACAATAGAACTCTAAACCAATTTAATAATCTTAATCATAATAGAAGTTCCAATGAAAAGATTATTAAAAATACTGACCAATGTAATTGTAGGAATCCTAATCAATGCCCATTGTCAAACAAATGTTCAACCGAATCTTTTGTGCATCTTTGTTCTATCTCTACAATGGAAAATCCGAGAGTTGAAAAGTTCTATATTGGTAATACTAAGAATTCTTTCAAAAGCTGGTGGTATCAACACAAATCTTCTTTTGTTAATAATACTTATAGAAATAATACATCATTTTAAAAATATTTTTGGTGGTTGAAAGATGAAAATAAAACTAAAGTGAAATGGAAAATTTAAAAACTGAAAGGACATGTAGATCCTTATATGAACCTTGTTTTCTGTGTTTACAGGAGAAAATGCAGATTATCAATTTCTTTGATAGGGATGCTTTATTAAATCAAAGATTTGAATTAACGGTTAATTGTAAACATATCATACTTTTGCCTATACAATCTTGCTAAACTTTGAAATTTGACAATTGCTTCTTCTTAGATTTTAGTTAAATCTTGTTGCATCATATAAGGCTTATCTTTCTGTTAGTAAGATTAATTTCGCTGTAGTATAATTTTGACATTAATCTTCTAGTAGTGTTGGTAATATTAAGTATTGATGTATTGGTATTCGGCTGATATTTTGAAATTTTACAGTGATTGGTTTTATTAACACCCTATATAAAGATTCTTTAGTTAACAGTTGCATTCTATTTTATTTTGTATGATCTGTATGTTTAAATAATTTTGTTAGATCTATTTGTTTAAATTTTCCATTTGTTTCTTAAAGGGACCGTTTATTTACCAACTATAAAAATGAGAATTATTTTGAACTTAGAGGGAATGTATTTTGTCGAGTATCTTGTTAAATTACGTTTCGTTTTTCATAGGGAATGATATTGTATAACATTGTAGCCATTTTACATCCGAACCGTCACCGAACATCTGGATGTTGTCTACGATTCTAAATCTGCGGGTCATGATTGCTTCTTAACTTTTGTTTTTAACTCCCTTATTTTGAACTTAGCGTAGGCCATTACGACTGGTTGATCTGAATAAAAACAAAACAAACCCTGCAATTATTTCCTCTCTTTTCTTTCTTACTCTTTTTCTTATTCTTCCTTTTCACGGGAAAAAAAAGGGTGTATCTTGTTTTTAAATTTCAAGAAATTGTCTACTCACCAGTTATTTACTAACGGCTAATGAGATATGTTATACGCATCGAAACATGTTTGCATTTTTGTAGCGTTTTTTTTGACATGTTTCTGATGTAATATCCTAAAATAAACTATATATATATATATATATATATATATATATATATATATATATATATATATAGGTAACTATACTCATCTCGAAAAACCTTCGAATTTTTGATTTGCCAATAATCAAATCAATCTCGAAGGAAAAAAAGTTTTAAAAAAAGAAAGAGCCAGGGACATGAAAGTCTGTCGAAAAAATCGCACAGATACAGGTACCATTAAGTTTGTATATTGTCACACGTGCATTTAACCAGTAGATTCATCACGTCATGTGTACTTTTTTTTTTCTTTGCAAAAGCATCCGCATCACTCACACCAAAGACCAGATTTGACTTCCTGTCATTTTCGGTGTTTTCTCAAAAATCGACATTAAACATCATAGATGAGAAAAGGAAACGTAACGAGACAACTGTTGGCGATGAAAGTTAACTTTGCAGCCTATTTTGAAAAGTGGGAAGAATTCTGAAAAGTGTGAGAGACCCCAAGGGGTGTACTTTGAAGGTGTCTAAGGTACTATCAGGTTACCATGTAACTCAGTATCGCCTGCTCCGGGCCATTGATGGCTAAAAACCGGTTTCCTCACAAGGCTTTCCTGGTGAGGAGGGTGGCTAGACACACAGCATGATTAAAAACAAGACCTGTCAAAGGACATATGAAACCTTCTTGTGTAGGGTCATCTGGCACAACAACGGAGACAGTGTTCCATAACTATGTAGCTACATTATAGCTATTGTGGTGATCAATGGACAGAGGGCTACCTAGGCTGAAGAAAACTGCCAAGATGGAGGTTTCGCTTCAATGGAATCAACGTCTTTTCTTGTCTTGTTTTTCTATTCTCTTCTTTTTCTTTTCTATTCTCTTTTTTTTCTTTGGTCACGTGGTGTAGTTTTGATTGTCGCCTATAAATATGTCGTTTCTCTTTTGCCTCTTTAGCCAGCTTTCCCTGACGATCCGCTTAGGTGAAACTTGGGTAGGTTTGTCTGGCTCACTAGGTGTGACTGTATATATATATATATATATATATATATATATATATATATATATATATATATATATATATGGGCACGTGGCCCAGTGGTTAGAACGTTCGCATACAGACCATGAGACCCGGGTTTGGAAAGTGCCTGAAAACCATACCACGGGTTGACCCAACACTTGTAAGTGAAATTGGGTAGAGAAGTCATCATAGCCGAGGGCTTGAGTGTGCTGGCTTTGTTCAAATTGTTGATAACGCGCTCTTTCCCAGAAACTGTAACTAAGGTCTGCTCAGCATAATTGCTTCTTTTAAACTTGACTCATATAAAATGCCAGAAGTTATTTATATTTTGAATTATCTTAACTCTCGGATTACTTTTATGCTTTAGATATGCGGAGAGTGATTTTGTGATTGCTTTTGTACTTACAAAATAAAAATAAAAACCTGTCATTATGCTTTTGACGGCCATAGTAAACTAGTATTGTAATAGTCTTTAGGTTGCCTATATTTCTTAGATGAATCATTTCATTATTGAGCTATATTATTTATCTAGAGTAATTGGTGAAAAATGTTAAATGATATGGGCGTTACGATGTACATCAAGGCAGATTAATCAGGAAAATGATTCATCAGATACATTCAGAGAATAAAACATTATTGCATCTTGTTCTTCTTGTTCTTCTTGTTCTATGTGTCGTGTCTCGTCACGACGTTGGCGATCATGGCTCTCCACAATTTCCTGATCTTTGTAGCTCTTACTAATTTTTGTCTTTTTGGCATCTCTCCCAAACCCTACTCCGCCATCCGTTCGCTCAAGTTCGCCAGGAAAGTATGTGTTGCTATTTTTGGTTTCCTTACCTTCAATTTGTCTTGTGAGTATAAAATTTTCCAAGCCCTCTTGAGTATGTGCCCCAGAAATATCAATTATCTCCTCTTAATGCTAAATATGTTCCTTTTTGTTGCCATTGTCTCTAGAACGTCGTCGTTGCTCTAATGGTCGGTCAATGGTATTCTCAGTACCCTTCTGTAGAACCAATTTTTGTTGCTTCAAGTCTCTTTATCTGTGAGGAGATTGTACAGCATTCACTGCCATAGAGGAGGACTGATATTACATAACAGTTCAGTACACTTTTCTTTCTTTCTAATGATATTTTTCTGTTTCTTAATATTTTGCGCAGCTTATGGAAGGCATCTTTCGCTATCCCAATGTGTCTTCAGATTTCCGTGTCGCACTTTCCATCCTCTTTTAATACGCTTCCCAGATATCTAAATTGTTACACTTGTTTGATTTCGGTATTTCCAATACTACTACTACTACTAGTACTAGGTGTAAACAAACAATGTTGCGTGGAGAAATGGGCGAGAAAGTATGTAGCTAATATTTATTAATCCACCCACGAGGATTAAATGTGGCACAAGGCCGGTTTAATGTGGGTAGCCCGCGAGCCCGTAGGCTCGGCCAAAAATATGACCTTTGAACCCGCCTTGACTGGTTCAGGTCCTGTCTACCTCCCCGAAGGAAACCTTGCCCTTCGGCAAAGCTTCCTCCGAGTTCCTCCCTGCATTAGGGAGTTCGACAGAAGCCAGCCCGCATGATCACAAAGCACAGATACTACACTTTGATCCTAAAACGGGGATTTAATTTTGCTTAGGTACCGTCCAGGTTATTAGGTTGGTGCAAAAATAATATCGTTTTTTGACGTATTTTTTAACGCGAAAAAACGATATTATTTTTGCACCGACCTAATAGAATGACACCGGACGCAAATTCGTCATACGATTCATGGCGTTTATTCAAAACTTAATAAAAATAAATAAATAAAAATAATCTGAGTGCCGAAGTAATTTTCGAAAATATTCTATGCAAAAGTATTTTAAAATGCTTTTTAAATTTGCATGTCATATCTTTCGTGCTAAGTGCAGGTAAATATAAATGAAAGATTAAATTTAAATGACTTAAAAATATAGTGATGGCGACGGCTATATTAAATGAGCTCTCAAGAATACAGGATTCAAATTTAATAAAACAAGCATAGTTTTTCTATTGCAATTTCTATCATATAAGATAGCATGTATATTCCTATTCATTAACGAATACCTACTTACTCAGCTTCTTTTTGATTGGCATGAGGCCACGACAACGAGGCGAAGGAGCGAATCAAACTCAGTACACTAGCCAACTGGTCTGTCAGAACAGCTTGTTAACCATCACGTTGTGGCAATAAGTGTTAACATCAGTGTATACTTCAACTGTTTTCTCCATTTTTACTACTGTCTTGAACTGAACTAAAGAGGAATGAGATTTAGTAAAGAACATTCTAGAAAAACAAGAAATATATAAAAACTAAATCAATCAAACAGAGATCTTTATTCGACTTTGAGGAGCGTTCTTTATCATTTTCTTTCATTGAAACAGAAAATGGAAAAATAAACACATACTGTGGCATTCGCGTGTCTATGTTAGAAAATGCAAGTCTAAAGAATCGGTCTGTCAAGAATGAAATCGTGCATCGCTTTCTCTATGCGCAACACAATAAAGAATCTCTATTGAAATGGCGAGAATGATACGACGTCAGCGTCAATGTTGTGACGTCATCAACGCCCCGGCTTGATCCCAGGGCGAGGTCTCCGGTGAGACGTTGGCCCGTTGTCATCGACAGGTACATATGGACGTTGATTGCTGCTATTTGAAAAGAAGAAAAACGAAAGAAAACGAACGAAAAAGAAAACGCAAAGAAGAAAAAGGAAGAGGGGGGAAAGAGAAAGGAAGAGAAGAAAACGAAATTGAAGAAGAAGAAGAAATAAAAAGCGAAAAAGAGAAGTTAAAGAAAGAAAGCAACAAGAAAGAAAGAAAAAGTACGAGGGACGTTCCGAAAATAATGCTTCTTATTTATTTTCACCGAAACTAGAGCAAATACTAAGATGGTAATTATACTGTTGGATAGAGTGAGTTTTCAGATATAAAATATTTTTTCTACATAATCCCCGCCATTTTTGCCATAGATGAGTAAGAAGAACCTACAGACCGCGTGCGTACAAGTCTGCATCAGCCGTGGTGACCCACTTTTTCGCAGCAGGGATGATGACGTCGTTGTCAGGAAAAATCTTCGATCTCTCATCGGTCGGAACAAATAAAAGTTGGAAGGCGCCTATTCCAGACAATTTGGTGGCTGCGGAAGGACAGTTCAATCAGGGTTTCTATCATGATTGATGGTCATCAAATTGGCGATTATCGTGTTTCAAAAATAAACAATAAATAATATAGAATTAAAAAATATAGTTTATATTTCATTGGTAAAAGTTTCTAATCTCTACTGCTGTATGGCCAATTTGTCGGTCTGAGAATGGGTTTATGTCCGTTATGATTTTGAAAACCTGTTCAGAGAAAACTCATACGACTAGTAGCAGATATACTATGAAGCTAATGAAGCTTAAACTTCAGGGCCCCTAATCCTAGAGGGGCCCTTGCAGCAACTTTTTTTAACGAGTGAATTTTTCAACAAAATCGATTAATTTTTTATTTTTTATAACTAAAATGAGGCCATTTTAGTGCTAGTATCATAAGGCAATGGCTTGAAGTAACTAATGTTGGCCTTAGAATATGCACTAATACCCATTTCATATGGCCTCAAAATTCCCCTGTAATTGATCAAAATTTTCATGGGTACTTGCAGCGCCGAACCCCAACTGTCTGGGATTGTTGAGCTCGTAAGAATCTATTCATAGCCTACATTTTGGCAGTTGGATCCTCGAATCTATTGTTGTTGGTAGGGAAAGGTCTTCTCTCTATATCTTCAACCTTCAGGATCCCAAAAATGTAGGTCCGTCACTGCATACGACAGCTAAAGTTGTTTTCCCAGAACAAGTATAATTCGGCCATATTCTCTCAGTAATTTTCCTTCTTTTTCCAAAATAAAAGGAGAAGATAGAAACTGATTTTGTTTCTTGTATATATTGATTCTTGTATCTGCACACGAATTTACGAAACTTGTATTTTCAATCAGAAATTTTAGAGTATACCACACAATATAAATATATTATCCGAGGAACTCGTGTCCCGGTTGTATAACATTTAACAACGAGACCGTTTACAACAATGAGTTTTTGGTCAAGGATAACATAACAGAGAGTAGAGGAAATCGGTGATCAACAAAATGGAGTCATCCCTAGAAGAACAGACCAGTATTCCGATAGATAATCTGATGGAGATGTTGACTTTCTATACACAAACATTTATATATTATTATTCTGTTATCAGAGTATTTACCCTGGTGTTGGATTACCTTATAAAACATTGCCGCTAAATTTTGGATTTCATCAGAAAACGATTCTGGTTTTTATTCAAAGTATAATATCACTCTGATCTTTTTAAACTTCCCGTCCCACTATTTTCTTCATTTTGAATTGCCGGAATAAAATCATCACACTTCGGAATGGGATGACACATATTGACAGGATGAGGGCTTAGCAATGGGCTCGCCATCATCACCAGCAATAGCGAATATATACATGGAATACTTTGAGGAAATAGCATTAGAATCTATATCTCTAAAGCCAACTCTGTGGTTAAGGTACGTAGTTGACACCTTCATACTCTGGCCACACCAGGAAGATGTTCAGGTTCTACTGGACCATGTGAACTCAATAAGACCATCGATACAGTTCACGATCGAGAAAGAGAGTAACAACGCACTCCCATTCCTGGCTGTTCTAATATCTAGAACAGAGCATGGGTTCAAGACATCTGTATACCGTAAACTAGCATTCACTGGACAGTACCTCAATTTCAACTCCCACCATCCATACAGCGTAAAGAAAGGGATCGTCCGCTGCTTACAACACCGAGGAAAAGTCATAAGTGGCGACCCAGAGACATTAGATAAAGAATTGATCAGTATAAGTAATACTCTACAACGTAAAACTACCTGGGTACATGGCAGCAGCCACAAAAAGTGAGATAGGTGGGTACAAGAGGAGTAGAACAACACTCAGAAAACAGTCTGCCTGCCTTATGTGAAGGGGTTATCAGAGAAAATACAAAGTATCTGCAGTCCATATAACATCAGGACAACCTTCCTAAAGCTTGATGACACTTCGCAGATATCCCGTGCAACTGCGAAAAGAAATATAAAAGGAAGATAGGCCGCCCCTTTAAGGTAAGGCTTCAAGAACACTAAAAAGCTGTAACACGAGGGGAAGTGGAAAAATCAGGCTTGACTCACCACATATGGAGAGAGAAGGGAGATCACCGCCCTCTGTGGGATCAGGTTGAGATCATAGACAAAGAACACCATTGGAAAATTCGTAAACTTAAGGAATCAACAAATATGCTAGGCTACAAAAATCTTCTGAGCCGACCAAACATAAAAATGAATACAATGTGGGAACCAGTAATAAAGAGTACCAGAGAAAAGCGATAATAACAACAAAAATTGCAATATGAGCTCTGGTAAAAACATGGAATGATAGCAGCAAAAATTGTAATATGAGCACTGGTAAAAAAGGTTGTTGAAGACATTATAATACCCAGAAATTCAGACACAGATGTCCTCAAGTGGATAAAGGCGTTAGTTAGATCCAGTGACAGGACCCAAAGAGTGTGAGTTCAATACCCGGTTAATGCAGTGGAGAACTTGGCGAGGGGAATTAACAGGAGATAACTGATAACTGACATCCATTAAACATGGCACGTGGAACTAGAACACTCTATCCCGGAGTGTACGTTGTAATAAATATGGTGAGGATTGAATAATGTAAATAGTGAACAAAAAGGACACATTTAATATCAGAAAAAGACATAATGACAAAGGACGCATAATGAAGAAAATTTGGAAAATTTGATATTCATAGAGGGCCAGAGAACTTGATTAAATGGAGCATAACAAAAAGACAAAATTTATTGAGCTACAAAGAACAAGAAATAGTGAGTAGCCATGATCGCCAACGTCCTGATTGGATATGGCACATAGAACCAGAAGAACAAATTTGTAGTCACCTAGTTACATTATTACACTTGTTTCTACAGATACTTTTTTTTAGCGAATAACTTTACTGCTGTCAAGAAACATCTTGCAAGTAACAAAACTGTGGACACAATACATTGCAATTTTAGCACAGTTTCACTTAATTATTTAATAAATCACAAATCATGGAAGAGTTGAGCAATAATCTACAACGATGGCTCGAATATTGCATTTGTTAAACACCGCTCTAGAAGAAGCACCAAATGTATTTCGTTGACTTAAATTATTTGTCTGACACATGGTCTCTATAGTGGGGTACACAATAAGGATCGAACTCGTTAGCAACGAGTTGCAATATGAATATACCAACCCTCGTTTTAGAGCAGATGCCCAAAGAGGAATGAAGGTAATATCGATTTCCAAAAGAGTGTTATGCTTGCAAAAATTCTAAGTAATAATTTTCAAGTTAAACTAAAAAAAAAATAAACGTGTTGTTTGCAAGTGTTTTGATTGAAAAATATGTCAAAATGGGATGACACATATGTATGCAGATATTTTTCAGACGTCCCGGGAAGACATAAACATGTAATACGTCAAAAATCCGAACTCACTCTCTTCGCTACGGACTCTCATTAAAAACTTGCCTCACACTGAAAGCTGCTAACTTCTAATCATCTCTTGGGTTTTGTTTTAATATTAAGTTCTTTGAATAGTTGCATTTAAGATATGCAAATTTACATCCATTAAAGTATTGTGAAATCATAGTTAAATATCAGGTGGATTCAAAAGTTTCCAGCATTCCTTAACAACATCCTTGTAACAATTCGTAGTATCATTATTTTGTATCAATTCGCATCAATTCGTGGTATCATTATTTCGTATCAATTCGTGGTATCATTATTTTGTATCTTCGTAATATCATTATTTCGTATCAATTCGTAATATCATTATTTTGTATCAAATCGTAGTATCATTATTATGTATCAATTCGTAGTATCATAATTTCGCATCAATTCGTAGTATCATTATTTTGTATCAATTTTTAGTATCATTATTTCGTATTAATTCCTCATATCATTATTTTCTATCAATTCGTAATATCATTATTTTGTATCAATTCGTAGTCTCATTATTTCGTATCAATTCGTAATATCATTATTTTGTATCAATTCGTAGTCTCATTATTTCGTATCAATTCGTAATATCATTATTTTGTATCAATTCGTAGTCTCATTATTTCGTATCAATTCGTAGTATCATAATTTCGCATCAATTCGTAGTATCATTATTTCGTATCAATTCGTAGTATCATTATTTTGTATCAATTCGTAGTATCATAATTTCGCATCAATTCGTAATATCAATATTTCGTATCAATTCGTAATATCATTATTCCGTAACAATTTATATATTATTATTCTGTTATAAGAGTATTTACCCTGGTGTTGGATTACCTTATAAAACATTGCCGCTAAATTTTGGATTTCATCAGAAAACGATTCTGGTTTTTATTCAAAGTATTATATCACTCTGATCTTTTTAAACTTCCCGTCTCACTATTTTCTTCATTTTGAATTGCCGGAATAAAATCATTATCTTGTCGAAAAATGTGTTTTGCAAGCAAGAAGAGGGAGACAAATCTAAACAGCATTGAATGGTATTCATCGCCATTAGTTCATGTGAAACTCATTTTCCTTGTTCAAGAAGTTTTCTTAAAGTTTTTAAATCCATATTTCACAAGATCAGAGCTTTCCAAACATTCAGAATTGACGACTCACTTTTTTTTTTAAATACATTTTTTTTTATAAATTACTCAGCATTTGTTAGCCAAGCAAATATAATTGAAAATGCGTAGAAACAAAAAGAAGCAATGGGATAAAAAATTTAATTGATAATTAAAGGACGGATAATTATGTTTAAGTGTCACAACACAGAGTTTGGAAAAGCTCTTCACTTAACTGATTTTCCGATAATTTCTTTGCAGATTTGCGTATTTTTTTGTAAAACCTCTTTTTTCAAAGTTCCTCTGATTCACCAGTTTTCAAGTTCTCTTAGAATGCTTTTTATTCTTGAGATCATAATCTATTTTTAAACTTCCCAATCGATTCATGACATGTGCCTGCATCATTATTATACGATTTATTGGTCAATTGTCACGTTTCTGCTACACTACTCCGTGTTAAATATGAAGAATATTTAGTATCGAATGTGAATTTTATATTCAGTCATGATTTTCAATAAAATTAAGTAGATTATCACTTTCTTGAAAAAATAATCTCAAACCTGTTGTCAATTGTCAAGAACAAAGAAAATGTATAAATTCACTTTCATATGTTTCAGTTTTATTACAAATCTAATCATCGTTTTTAAAACAATAAACATTGCCGGGGAGCGAAGGTAGTTAAAATAATAGTGGTGTCATCGGAAAAAAAACGTCCTTTTGACACTCCGTCTTATTTTGGGCACGTTTATCCATGTTTGCCAATTTTTATAAGGTTTACCTAAGACCGTTGAAAATATGATAGAGGGAAGATTTGCGTCAACCTAATATAATTGCACAGAACTCACAATAAGTTAGGGATATTGTGATTACTATAGGAATACTTTTGCTATTTAATTTTAATTGTTTCTAAATTTTAGTCCGTATAATATGGACGTTTCTTTTGCATAACAAAGTATCATATTGCATTACGAGCTTTATCGGCTAATCTAGTCTTGTTTAAATGGTTTTAAAACAAAATTTCAGAACATAACAATATTAGAAATTAATACTTTTCTAATTGAAATCGATCAGTGCTTCATACTTTTCATCAATAACAAATATTACTTTATGATTTGCTATCCCACTTTTCAACCACAGCAGCGCTTAGTTCTCAAAGGTCACTTGATGGGGAAGCTTGAACATAAACACATTTTACCTCGTTCCACAAACGTTCAAGTGCGTTGACCACTCCCTCTGTGGCATACCGACCACTTGTAGAAATCCGGTAACGCTGCGAGGATGGGGAGGAGTTGCATAAAAGTTGCTATCAAAAAGATAAAGTCTAGATCACGGTGGCGCCACTGAGAGATAATAATGAGGTTAGTTATATCATGCAGGTAAGATTGGCTAGGAATAATTTCATTAATGATGACAGATACATTTTCCTGTTCCTGCTTACTCCTCTCCAGAATGTTACGCAGCTACTGCACGCGATGGTTTCGGACCCTGTTAACTGCGGAATAACTCTAATCTCTGCGTTTCCATGGCAGTTTTAATACAGAATGGTTCTGAACTCATCAGTAAACAAAATAGTCGATCATTGCTGCAATGTTCACTTCACACACGTTTGGGATCACTACAGGCTGTATGACATTATATGTCCCTTAGGGGCTTTACATGTAATCCAGGGGCTTACGGCCACATCACGTTGAAACACCGGTTCCCTTACAATCACCGAAATAATGCAGTGTCGAGGCTGATCAGTATCTAGGTGGGTGACAGCTTGGGAATATCAGATGCTGTAAGCTTGGATGTGCAGGTGGTGTAATGGATAATGGCTCGTAATTGCTAATCGGAGAGCAGAGTATTAATTCCAGTTGGGTTTGTTATATTCACTTACGCGCAAATAATCTTAGGGAAAGTGTGAACCCATCTCTTCTCTCCTAGCTATAGGTTCATTAGTAAGACTTGTATCACTATATTATCTTCCCCAAAATTTCTTACAATCTAAAAAATTTCTGGCCTTAAATAACCCGCAAAACATTGATAAGCCGTAGAAAACGAATCAGTCAGTCAAAATGTAATCGAAAACGATGAATGAGGTTGCATATTGTCTGACAGGATACTATTGTCCTTCTGGTAGCTTTCAAACCAGTTTGAAATTGAGTTACAGTTGAATGGTTATGGTGTAGGGCATAGGTCTTGAGGTAATGATCGTCATTACAGTCAATATAATGTGGAACATCAGGACGTGGCTGCTTACAGACAGTCCCGGTTGCTTGATTTCTAGAAACAAGTCGACTGATCCTATTTTGAGATACCAAAAGTTCACAGATGACATTAACTTGTTTACTTGCTGCTTGAATGTGAGAAATCGCAAGGCGGTGTAGGTGTTCACTGGGTTTTCGACGGTGCATCAAGTCAATACTAACAGCCTTTGATACGCAGTATATTTTAGAGTCCTAAAAACATAATTGTGTATAGTGGTCACTACCACTATCAATTGACCAAAAACACAACAAATCGCACTGTAAGATAATATAAGGAGGAGAAAAAGGAGCCATGACTAAAATACAAATTTATTAATAAAACTTATCAATAAAAACGAGGAAGTAGGAAATATAGGAGCAAAAAAGCTAGTGCAAATTGTGTTTTTGTTGGTCAGTTAATATTTACCAACGTATTCTTCTGATAGTGTGTTGGTTGAAAAGGGACCTTTAAGAAATAAGAATGCTTTCCTGCATTTTTGAATCTATGTATATGTTCTGTGGCATCAAATTTCTGTTTATATATATATATATATATATATATATATATATATATATATATATATATATATATATATATATTGTGTATTTAGGCAGCAAACTTAATTCAAACATGTTTTTTTAATTCTACCGACAAGTCCAGTCTGTCTAGTTTCGACTATCACAGTCATTGTCAAAAACGTCTATTATCAGTATGCTAAATAACATTTATTTGACAAAATACTGATTGATATTAACTCGAATTCAAATAATCTGCTGATAACACCCGTTCGTTGACAGTGGCTATGATAGTCGAAAATGCTTCAATATAACAAGAAAAAAAAAAGACATGAAATTTGGCAAATTTGCTCATAAGATGTAATAAAATGTTAAATCGCCAGACCGTGTTGGTGGAATTTAATAAAACTTGTTTATCTCTCTCTCTCTCTCTCTCTCTCTCTATATATATATATATATATATATATATATATATATCACTTACATGCGAATACCCTTGGAAAACGTATGAATCATCTTCTTCTCCCAGCTATCGACAAATGACAGGACACGCTGGGTTCTATAGCCTTCTATGGCAACCGGTCTAAGAGAAGAAAACTCTGAATTCAAATCGGCCTGGAGAAGGTTGTGGTCTGCCAGTCTATCTTGCTCAAGAAACACCACTTCTACAGCGGCTCAAGTATATGTGGTGCCTCTACGACCCCAAGGGTCACGGGATTCGTGATTGTGATCGTGAGATATATATATATATATATATATATATATATATGTGTGTGTGTGTGTGTGTATGTGTGTATGTGTGTCTGTGTGTGCGCGCGCGCGTGTCGCTGTAAGAGTATCCGTTTACATAAAACATCTGGCACCCAGCATAAATCTCACCTTATTCAGTAGGGGAAATGGTGTGTTGAAAGTGTTTTCCTGAAGGAGCTCCTTATAGATGACTCCATTCTAATTCCATCATATAAGCAACTCGTAGTAGATGAATTCATTCTCATTCCATCATAAAAAAACTCGTAGTAGATAACTACATTCTAATTCCATCATTTGTATTGCCGCATAATCTCTTCTTTTCCACTATGTCGTAAAGTATTCACTTTTCATTACTCGTCCCAATTTGTTTAAAAAATGCAAATGCTTGAATACAATCTAATATATTCTATTGAAGCCACCCATCAAAGTGACTAACATAAATGGTGAAAAACTTGATTTTGATAAACTGAAAATACTGACTTCCATCTGGTGTAAAGTTGATTATTAACAAGTCATACGTTGATTTGATCGCAATTAATCAAACGATGAACACTACTTACACTCACTTAATCCATACAGACGTTCTCTTGTGTGTAATTAAAAACATAATTAAAAGAAATATGTACGTCTGTATATATCTCTGTTAAACAAAATTATTGGAACAAATATAGTTCAAACTTACCAAGTAACAGAAAGCAACAATATATAAAGGTTTTCTTTTATGGACAAAAACTTTGGACTCGATTACTCGATGTATATAACAAGCAAATTAACAAACGCGAAAATAGTGATGGTTTATATTTTAATGTGAATTTACATCAGAAACCCATTGATTAACAAAATATTTGCCAATCAGGTAAGGAGGACTTGTAAGTTTTATACATGAATAAAGTGTCGTTGCCGACACTGGAGTTTAAACACAGATCACCAATGAGCAAACACAGGTGATACCATTTGTAATAAGTAGACCACTGATTGTAAAGGAAATGTATATATGGGAATTATTGTGTCGTCTAAACGATCATTCTTTCTATTCCATCCTCTATTACTATATGGATCGCTATTCTCAACTCTATCCACTACACTATTCTCTATACTGATCACTATTCGGTGGTTACTTTTCGAGCGAGCATTATCGAGCAAGTACTATTAATGGGAATGCTTTTCGAAGGTGTCTGACACCAGTATTATTCAACGACGTTACTATAGTTGTATCTGCGATTACAAAGACTCTACTACAACGGGCATTACGAAAGTGACAAAGAGTATTCGTGGGCACTACAAAAGTGTCAACAAGTATTCGTTGACATCACAAAAATAAATACATTTCTTTTAGCGATCCATGAATTATTTTTTATGCGGTGTGGATAGTGAAAACAAACATAAAGTCATTCGCACTTGTTAAATTCATCAAATGTTAATAGTCAACAAAAAGAATACATTGATTTACACCATTATCGCTGGTATATAAAAATTTCTAGAATAGATTGCGGTCACAAATGAGGGATCAATCTATAACATAACTATGGTAAGAGTTATCTCCAATTTGCATTCAATTTGTTGATGTTAATGAAATATTAATTCCTTACAAGCAAGGGCTTCATGATGTGATATTTGAAGATACTGATAATTTCAGGATGAGATTCATTCTTTATTTTAAATTTTGTTTACTCGCACCATAAAAAGTGACGTCCATATTTAAATAATTTTGCAATTGCATTCGTTATATTTTCTATATGAGTAATTGAAAGAGTTTGGTCTCTACGGTTTACTCTATTAAGACGTATAAGAAAGAATTATGTTTTTTAAATCGTTAAAAGTAAAAAATATTTGATGAAAGCTAACATGAAGCAGGGACACTCAATGTTAACTCTGACTGAATAAACCAATTGGAGAGTAACAATTTAGACCCATGTTACGCCAGGTCCGTACAAACAGTTTTTGAGATGTTCAAAATGGTTGGGGACTTTATGAATAGACCATATAGTTTAAATATGAATTCCCATTGGAACTCTTCGATACTCAAAATATTCGTCAAATTAATTGCATTTTTTATTTGTCAATCTAGTTAACAATTATAAACATAAATAGTTAGATTTACATAATCTTTACAGAATTCCTTAGTTCATTACATTTTGTAGATAATGTTGTGATGATGGTAGAAATAAACATCGTAATATTAGCAAAATCACATATCCCTAGATATGGGCGTTGGAACGAGAACAGTCTACCCCCGTAGATTAAATAAAGGGTCCAGTTCAGAATTCCCTGGAGATTATCCACATCGGTATACACCTGAAGAGAACACAACGGACGAAATGTTGTGTTAACAACAACAAAGATGAAGACAATAGTTCGAATTAAAATAATGTAAATAATGATAACTCCCCATCTCAGAAATTCTAACAGAAACGCACTTGTTAAGTTCAACGTATTGTGATACCAAAATGGAGAGTTGTTGATAACTTGGATGAAATGCAATTTTGGACCCCAATTTTATATCTAGCAGAAAACTCCCATCATGCACTGGAACAGGCGTTTTGTCCCTAATTGAAACAGAAATCAAATTTTCTCTCTCTTCACCTTCGACGGCCAAACGAAACGGATGTCCGGAGTACAGCGCTCTGATAGCACATGTTGCTACCAAACCATATATGCGAAAACTTTTTTTTATCTCTGTATACGGATATGTTCTTTAAAAAATACAATTATCTCTGAAATGTATACGAAAGGCTTTTATCGTTTTTGTTTACACTTATTGTGTTGTATCTGGTATATGATTTCTTTGTAATTTTTATATTTCCGTTGTGGGGCTGATGATGTTTTGTTTTTTTAACCCTCAAACAAAATCATATATATATATATATATATATATATATATATATATATATATATATATAATCAAAAAGAAGTACATTCAGACAAGATCAAACTATTATCATTCCAACCTATAACACTTTCCCTAACCACGTCGTAGACGATCAAATAAAATTAGCCTTAACGAAATTTAGAAAAATGACGCCAGACTCCTCCCTGAGCAAACAAAAATATAAACACATTAACTTTTTCTATCGTAACCAAATGTACACTAATTATAAAGATGAAAATGCAGCGAAAAACATAATCCACCGGTACATATCACACTGATCATAACAAACACCTAACTTTATCAGCTACTAGCCGAAGTACCCGGCGTTGCCTGGGTGTACATAGCTGCACTTGTATAACCACACCCCTTGTATGCCCGCACCACCAGTTTAGATATGTCAGCCTGCATCCCCGCTTGCATGTATCGTTCATTGGTATACTAAGATACTCCTCACCCTCATCTTTTTTTATAGTATGTCCTTCGCAAGTGTTTAATTGTTCTTAATAAAGGAATCCCATCGATAAAACCTTCTTGTGAGGTCGTTGCTCGGGGTTAAATTGTTTCTCATGTTTTAGATATTCAATAAATTTCCTATGACTGTAATAACTTTCAAATAGTATGACATTGTTCACAAATCTAATAATCAAACAAAAACAGGGATGAAGCATCAGAGCTTGATTCAACTGCAAGTGCAAACGAATGAACGTCCCCCTCCCCTCCTTCTTCGCACGTTTACTGTAAAGTTGTGGTTAATAAGCAGTTCTTCGGGAATTTCCCCTTTTAACGTTTCAATAATCCTTTTCAAACAATCTTTGCATCAAAGGTTGTTCCAATGCCAATTTAGGGTGGAATCATATGAAGAAACTATTGGCTAAATGGCAAAAGCCGATTTGGGACCAAGTTTGTCGCAGATTCCGTTAACTTTACTGAAATGATCTAAACGAAACATTCACGCAAAACAATTTGTGCGCCATATGTAATTTACATGGCTAATTTGGAAAGTATCGGATGAAAAACCATGGAGTTATAGTCGAAAAATGGGCTTTTTGAACATTTTTCGTGGTTTTTCGTTATACGCGGGGAAGTGAGCAGGACTAAAACCACACTATCTTATTTCTTGCCTGATGGCAAATTTTTCGTGACATGTTAGAAGAAAACCGGATAAAAAATGAGGACGTAATTCAAGTTTTTATTTTGAGTAGTACTAAAAGCCGATTTTTTCACATTTTTTCACAATTTTTTGTGTGAAGCCAATGTCGCGAGAAAACTATGAAGCACTCTACATAGCCTTATTTTGGTTTCAGTGCAAAGAAAAAAAATTGTTTGCGTGTTTTTTGCTTGACTTGGTTTTTGCATGCCTTGTTTTTTGCAAAAAGTCGTACCCACCTTTAGTTTTCTCGACTTTTCTGCCAAACCTGGGGGCGTGGGGCTGGAGATTAAGACGTTGGTCTGGACCTATATTGATAAATTTACAACATGTGTGTACAATTTCATCGAAATCGGTCGAGAAATGTGGACGTGCAAAAAACGCATACACACAGACAGACAGACAGACAGACAGACATCTTCTGTTTTCTAGATATAAACTATAAAAAGTTTAACGTATCTAACTTAATTATTACTAACAACATCTATGTAAAAAATAATATTGTCTATGAATTCTCATGCCCCACCCGAGGAGATTGCATTCAATCGCCAATAATACTAATAAAAATAACAGCATTAAATGTTTACATTGGGCAAGCATATAACATTCTTAGTAATGTGTATGTTGTTAGTACTTTAATTCAAAACACACACCTACACATACTTATTTAAATATTTCATTAGAAATAGTCACAAACGTATATCCTATTGGTGCATATACAAATGCAGACACACGAATACATACAAACATATATACGTACATATATGGGCTGTGAATTTTATACATTAAATTTTATATAAGGACTATTAAATAAACACAAAAATGTCTTCATATGAACATATACCGTTATTCATATACGCGTTTGTGTGCATGTAAAAAATTATATGCAACCATATGAATATAATCTTTGAATATATGTGTGTGTGTGTATGTGCGTGCGTGCACGCGCGCGTGTGTAGATAAATTTATAAAAACGTAAAATGAAAAAGCTTTGCTCTTTCGTCAAAAGGTTTTTTTGTTTTATTTCAGGATTTTTTGTTGCCACCGGGAGGAGAAATAAGAAAGAATGCGACAATATATATCAATGTCACGTGGATGGCAAGACACGATGTGATTGGCTACATGGGTTGACAGGCCATATTGAGCTCGCAAAGGCTTCTTCTGTTTCGCGATTGATCGGTCGCGTTCGATCGCTTTTTTTCAGCATGTTTTTTTCCCTTACTCTTTAATTCACTGTTGACAAGCTAAAGAATTGAAAAATAAATAAATAATGAGCGAGAAAGACACATAGAGAAATAGAAACAGATACACACACACGCATATATATATATATATATATATATATATATATATATATATATATATATATATATATATATATATATAAATCGAAAGAAAAGCATGACATAGTTGTGGCCTTAAGAAGGACTGTTGAATATTTCACAGATTTCTTATACTTCTTTAAGATGGCGACACTTTTCATTTCAACCGATCGATGAGCCATTGCCTATTGATTTCAATCTCTTAAAGAAAAGCCACATCTACTTTAGGTATGTATTTATGTCACTTTCATTTATTGATTTAATTATTATTATTATTATTATTATTATTATTATTATTATTATTATTATTATTCATTTCGCTTCCCACTTTTCATTAAAGCCGTCTTTTTTTATTGTTTTCATTATGTGAAATGTTTCGCATTTATTGTTAATTATTCTTTTCGCGTATCTTTTTAATGTTGCTTCTTTTTTCTTCTTCACCTCTGCTTTTTGTTCATCTTCTTTATCCTTCCCTTCTACCTCTTCTTTTTATGTTATTCTTGCTGTCCATCCTTCTATTCACCGTCCTATTTTCTGGTTTCTCCTTGTCCCCCTACTTCTCACTTTTCTCTCTTTTTGCTATGCTTCTTCGAATTTATTATTTTCTTTCTTTGTTTGTTTGTTTCTCTCTTTCAAGTTGTCCACCTTTTTCTTCTTTATTATAGTACTTTAGAGGACCCACACTGGCACATACAAACAGATACGCACACACACATTATATTATTAATATATAAATATAAGTATAAAGAATAAATATTTTCCACACACTGAATATAATTCGCGTTAATCAAATTTTTTTTTTATTTCTACACATTTTCACATGATATCCAATGTCATTCTTATTTTATTTTCATCGTTAAAACTGAAAGAGCAAAAAATATTTCGTTCTATTTGCATTTGCTTTTTTTCAGACTAATACCTTTCATTAAATTAGTGAAGGTTTATTTTCTACTTCTAATATTTTCAAATGATTATGATAGTTATCAGTATTATGATTATTATTTACGTACAAGGGAGAGTCTTATTTATGTGCTGTGTCTCCTCAGGACGTAAGAGATCATGGCTCTCCACAATTTTCTGTCCTTTGTAGCTCTTAATAAATTTTGTCTTTTCGTTATTTCTCTTAAACCCTGCTTCACTATCCACGTCAAGTATGTTATGCGTTGTTTTCCTTTGTTCCTCTTGCCTTCGATCTGTTACGTGAGTATCATATTTTCCAAGCCCTCTTTTCTTATTATGTTCTCCAGAAATTTCAACTGTCTCTTCCTGCTGTTAAGTGTAAGTTTCCTTTTTGTTTTCACTTTCTCTAAGTCCTCGTTGTTACTCATATGTTCGGTCCATGCTATCATCAGCATCCTTCTGTAGAACCACATTTCTGTTGTTTCAAGTTTCTTCTTCACTTTTGAAGAGATTGTCCAGTATTTACTGGACAGATAGGAGGACAGATATCACGTAACAGTTCAGTAGTCTTTTCTTTGTTTCTCACGACGGTTTTCCTGTCTCTGTTTAGCTTTTGCAATGCATCTTTGTCTATCACAATGCGCCTTCGGATTTCAGTGTCGCATTTTTCGTCTTCTGTGAGAACATCTCCCAGATATTTAAATTTTTGTACTTGTTTAATTAATTTATAATATCTCGGGTATTTCAGCTGACTTTATTCATGTTGTCGTTTGACTTTGTTGAATTCGTCCTCAGAGGACGAATTTTTTTTTTCCGTGTGTTTTTTAAGCGTGTTTCACATGTGCTAATAGCAATGAGTTCGTTGCCACTCACATGTACCACAATACTTTTATTTCTTTACAAATTCTCGATATATTTAACGTTTTTCTGTTTCTTTTAATTCCTCTCGGTAATCTGCTATAGCAGCAACATCAACTCTATAATGAATCTCTACTCTGTTTACAATGACTAGATATCGTCTCCTAAAATGGGCCGGTAATCTGTTTGTATTTCGAAGTTTCATACAATATCACATTTTCCTTCTCTTGTAAAGATTATGCTTTGTGCATGTATCATTGGTTCGCATGGTCAAATGTCATTCCTTTGTACAATTCTCAGTAGATAACCATTTCTACTTAATCGGTTCTATTTTTGTAGTTCCACTGGAATAATTTAAAGCATTTACTTATTACATGTTTCGGTCCTGTTTTTGCACAGCCGATATTATTTTGTTCTCTCTTGTCTGTCGTAATAAGTTTGCGGATGTTGATAATAAAAATATAGTACTTTTTTTTTTATTCAAGTATTCTCTGCGTAACCATGCCTATGTTATATCGTCAATAATTCATTTCGTTTGTATCTCGAAATATCTATGGTGTTGATTTTCTTTCTATTTCTGGGTTATTTTTAGTAATAAATTTCAAGTTTTTATTTTATTAAAGTTCGTTCATTTCTCAATTATTAAACCACTTTTATTAATAGAAATAATTTATTTCAACCAATCATTTGAATATATTAATGGTCGTTTGTCTCGGGAGTCAAAATGGTAAGCGCATTGCCACGGATGATTGCAATAAAAAAATTTAACAATCATGCAGTTTCATCGGTTCGACAAATTTTGGTAGCCGTGGAGCGTGTTCAGCAAATAAATTTGACCACGCTTGGGATCAATAATACCGAATGTATCAACTGCGACAGGTAGAAACTCATATTTGTCAAAGAGGAAACAGTATTTAACCAGTTTACGCTCTTCGGGCTATTGGGGGATAAATAAGATGAAAGATATCCAATGAAAAATGAGTAATAATTGACAAGGCTTGATGTAAGAAATTCAAATCTTATTCCATCTAATACTACTAGTGGAATAAAAAGCAAGAGAAATAAGATGAAAGAAATCCTATTGAAAAATGAATAATAATTGACAAGGCTTGATGTAAGAAATTCAAATCTTATTCCATCTAATACTACTAGTGGAATAAAAAGCAAGAGAAATAAGATGAAAGAAATCCTAGTGAAAAATGAATAATAATTGACAAGGCTTGATGTAAGAAATTCAAATCTTATTCCATCTAATACTACTAGTGGAATAAAAAGCAAGAGAAATAAGATGAAAGAAATCCTAGTGAAAAATGAATAATAATTGACAAGGCTTCATGTAAGAAATTCAAATCTTATTCCATCTAATACTACTAGTGGAATAAAAAGCAAGAGAAATAAGATGAAAGAAATCCTAGTGAAAAATGAATAATAATTGACAAGGCTTGATGTAAGAAATTCAAATCTTATTCCATCTAATACTACTAGTGGAATAAAAAGCAAGAGAAATAAGATGAAAGAAATCCTATTGAAAAATGAATAATAATTGACAAGGCTTGATGTAAGAAATTCAAATCTTATTCCATCTAATACTACTAGTGGAATAAAAAGCAAGAGAAATAAGATGAAAGAAAACCTAGTGAAAAATGAATAATAATTGACAAGGCTTGATGTAAGAAATTCAAATCTTATTCCATCTAATACTACTAGTGGAATAAAAAGCGAGAGAAATAAGATGAAAGAAATCCTATTGAAAAATGAATAATAATTGACAAGGCTTGATGTAAGAAATTCAAATCTTATTCCATCTAATACTACTAGTGGAATAAAAAGCAAGAGAAATAAGATGAAAGAAATCCTAGTGAAAAATGAATAATAATTGACAAGGCTTGATGTAAGAAATTCAAATCTTATTCCATCTAATACTACTAGTAGAATAAAAAGCAAGAGAAATAAGATGAAAGAAATCCTAGTGAAAAATGAATAATAATTGACAAGGCTTGATGTAAGAAATTCAAATCTTATTCCATCTAATACTACTAGTGGAATAAAAAGCAAGAGAAATAAGATGAAAGAAATCCTAGTGAAAAATGAATAATAATTGACAAGGCTTGATGTAAGAAATTCAAATCTTATTCCATCTAATACTACTAGTGGAATGAAAAGCAAGAGAAATAAGATGAAAGAAATCCTTTTGAAAAATGAATAATAATTGACAAGGCTTCATGTAAGAAATTCAAATCTTATTCCATTTAATACTACTGGTGGAATAAAAAGCAAGAGAAATAAGATGAAAGAAATCCTTTTGAAAAATGAATAATAATTGACAAGGCTTGATGAAAGAAATTTAAATCTTATTCCATCTAATACTACTAGTGGAATAAAAAGCAAGAGAAATAAGATGAAAGAAATCCTAGTGAAAAATGAATAATAATTGACAAGGCTTGATGTAAGAAATTCAAATCTTATTCCATCTAATACTACTAGTGGAATAAAAAGGAAGAGAAATAAGATGAAAGAAATCCTATTGAAAAATGAATAATAATTGACAAAGCTTCAGGTAAGAAATTCAAATCTTATGCCATCTAATACTACAAGTGGAATAAAAAGCAAGAGAAATAAGATGAAAGAAATCCTAGTGAAAAATGAATAATAATTGACAAGGCTTGATGTAAGAAATTCAAATCTTATGCCATCTAATACTAGTAGAGGAATAAAAAGCAAGGGAAATAAGATGAAAGAAATCCCAGATAAAAATGAATAATAATTGACAAGGTTTCATATAAGAAATTCAAATCTTATTCCATCTAATACTACTAGTGGAATAAAAAGCAAGAGAAATAAGATGAAAGAAATCCTATTGAAAAATGAATAATAATTGACAAAGCTTCATGTAAGAAATTCAAATCTTATGCCATCTAATACTACAAGTGGAATAAAAAGCAAGAGAAATAAGATGAAAGAAATCCTAGTGAAAAATGAATAATAATTGACAAGGCTTGATGTAAGAAATTCAAATCTTATTCCATCTAATACTACTAGTGGAATAAAAAGCAAGAGAAATAAGATGAAAGAAATCCCAGAGAAAAATGAATAATAATTGACAAGGCTTCATGTAAGAAATTCAAATCTTATGCCATCTAATACTACTAGTGGAATAAAAAGCAAGAGAAATAAGATGAAAGAAATCCTAGTGAGAAATGAATAATAATTAACAAGGCTTGATGTAAGAAATTCAAATCTTATGCCATCTAATACTACTAGTGGAATAAAAAGCAAGAGAAATAAGATGAAAGAAATCCTAGTGAGAAATGAATAATAATTAACAAGGCTTCATGTAAGAAATTCAAATTTTATTCCATCTAATACTACTAGTGGAATAAAAAGCAAGAGAAATAAGATGAAAGAAATCCTAGTGAGAAATGAATAATAATTAACAAGGCTTGATGTAAGAAATTCAAATCTTATTCCATCTAATACTACTAGTGGAATAAAAAGCAAGAGAAATAAGATGAAAGAAATCCTAGTGAGAAATGAATAATAATTAACAAGGCTTGATGTAAGAAATTCAAATCTTATTCCATCTAATACTACTAGTGGAATAAAAAGCAAGAGAAATAAGATGAAAGAAATCCTAGTGAGAAATGAATAATAATTAACAAGGCTTCATGTAAGAAATTCAAATCTTATTCCATCTAATACTACTAGTGGAATAAAAAGCAAGAGAAATAAGATGAAAGAAATCCTAGTGAGAAATGAATAATAATTAACAAGGCTTCATGTAAGAAATTCAAATCTTATTCCATTTAATACTACTAGTGGAATAAAAAGCAAGAGAAATAAGATGAAAGAAATCCTAGTGAGAAATGAATAATAATTAACAAGGCTTCATGTAAGAAATTCAAATCTTATTCCATCTAATACTACTAGTGGAATAAAAAGCAAGAGAAATAAGATGAAAGAAATCCTAGTGAGAAATGAATAATAATTAACAAGGCTTGATGTAAGAAATTCAAATCTTATTCCATCTAATACTACTAGTGGAATAAAAAGCAAGAGAAATAAGATGAAAGAAATCCTAGTGAAAAATGAATAATAATTGACAAGGCTTGATGTAAGAAATTCAAATCTTATTCCATCTAATACTACTAGGGGAATAAAAAGCAAGACAAATAAGATGAAAGAAATCCTAGTGAGAAATGAATAATAATTGACAAGGCTTCATGTAAGAAATTCAAATCTTATTCCATCTAATACTACTAGTGGAATAAAAAGCAAGAGAAATAAGATGAAAGAAATCCTAGTGAGAAATGAATAATAATTGACAAGGCTTCATGTAAGAAATTCAAATCTTATTCCATCTAATACTACTAGTGGAATAAAAAGCAAGAGAAATAAGATGAAAGAAATCCTAGTGAGAAATGAATAATAATTGACAAGGCTTCATGTAAGAAATTCAAATCTTATTCCATCTAATACTAGTAGTGGAATAAAAAGCAAGAGAAATAAGATGAAAGAAATCCTAGTGAGAAATGAATAATAATTGACAAGGCTTCATGTAAGAAATTCAAATCTTATTCCATCTAATACTACTAGTGGAATAAAAAGCAAGAGAAATAAGATGAAAGAAATCCTAGTGAGAAATGAATAATAATTGACAAGGCTTCATGTAAGAAATTCAAATCTTATTCCATCTAATACTAGTAGGGGAATAAAAAGCAAGGGAAATAAGATGGAAGAAATACACGTGAAATCTTAAAAATAATTAACAATACTTCATTTAATGATTCTGAACAATTTAATTTTTGAATTTATATTTTCTATTTTCTCGTTTCACACTAAATCTGAACTTCAACTATTTCGAGTCAACTAGTATAAAAATGCTGTGTCTTTCCTCTCGTTGTTTTTGTCTGTTATATTTTATCTTCTGTAGAGAAGCCTGCACCTGAAATATACGATAAGCTTATTTATCCTTATCGTGGAGTGTTTCTAGTTAGCGCTTTTGTCATTATCTCGTTTTCTGTATAATAACTATATATATCAAAACTCTACTGCAAACGTTTTCGAAACTAAACTAATCATGGGTAATGGGTATGGTAATAAATACTGTATGAAGTGAAGTGAATTTGCAAAGTATTTTTGTTGGAGAACTAATAGTGTTTAATATATTATTTCCGATTTACTCAGTATGACACGAACCCTGGCTTATGTGGAATTCAGGGAGAATTGAGTAATTAGTGTTTACGAAAGTAATTAGCTTATTACTGTATCATAACGAAACATCATTTATTATTAATATTAGTTTATTTGTTTTATAATAAATGACAATAATATTAAAAGTTTTGCAGTTGTACAAGAATCTTTACATCGTTTTGAATTTTCTTGTCTTGTCTCACTGCTTTCTGAATATTAAACTAAAAGCAAAATTAACAACTAATCCTCTGTTTTATCCCATGGCTATACATGAAAACAATCATAATAAATTAAACTAATTATCTATCTATCTATCTATCTATCTATCTATCTATCTATCTATCTATATCCTTATATATATATATATATATATATATATATATATATATATATATATATATATATATATATATATAATATTTATTTGCCAAACGTAATAGAATAGGTACCTGGTACTGTATAGGACCCCTTTAGCCAGGTGCAGCAGTTTGACCTGGCTCGATTCCATAAGTGATCGGAACAGCTCTGGAGAGATGCTGAGCTATAGTGTTTACAGCTCCCTGATATTTGTGGGTTTAGGGTTTTGTGTATGGATAGTTCTCTCTACCACGTTCCATAAACGCTCTCTTGGGCTCATGTAAGGCGAACGTTGTGGCCATAACACTCGTTGAAAGTTTGCAGAATGCTTCACAAGCGAAATCTGGGTAACTTGGGCAACCGATGACATTATCGTTATTGGAATACACAGAGTTCATTATTGTGTGAAAATGCTTATGAATGAATCACTGTTCAATAAAGTATTGAGACTGATTAGAGGACCCAATCACGCCCTACACATTTTTGAACAACGATACGTTGTTGATAACTGGGTTCATGACGTGATTGGGCCTGCACCACATCCGAACTCTACCATCAGCCCGAAACAACTGGAACCTTAACTCATTGGACTGCGTTGCACGTTACCAGTCCCTCAGGGGCGAATTAGCTAAGGTGATGAGCTGCGCCCGATGTGGTTTCAACAGAGACAACCAGGTGGGCCTTCTGCTTCCATATCTCATCGAAGCTAAAGAAGACTGAATTGATCTGCTAGATATGATTCTGGTATCTCCTGTATCGAATGCATACGTTATTTGAGCCAGTACCGTTTGTCTGCTACCACAGACAATCTTAGTTAGACGCATTTGGTAACACTCAATAAGGTTGCGTGAGTGGTTACTGCGCTGTCGTCGGTAGTCATTAATGACTTGTGTCAGGTATTTCCAGTACACATGTGACAGATCGAGATTTGTCAAACGTTTTCACAAGCGATGGCTGACTCGGAAAGAAAACTACAGGACTTCCTGTACAGGGTAGTAGAAGAAGGCGAGAAAAAGGGAGTAACTGCAAGAGGACAGAAAGTATGGTCATCAGCAAGAAAAAAGACTTGAGATGTGAGTTACAAATTGGAGATATAAATATGAAACGAGTGCGGAAGATCAAATATCTGGCAAGCGTTTTAACAGAGGATGAAAAATGCGACAATGAGATTTGAACACGCATTGGACGACCGAAAGAAGCATCCCAAAAGCCAAATGGGACGAGTTGAGAAAAGGAAAAAAATCGTTAGAAACAAAGAAAAAAAGTGCTGGATTGCTGTGTGTCATCCATCATCTTATATGGTGGTGAATGCTGGACAATCTCCTCACGGATTAAGAGAAAACTAGAGACAGCAGAAATGTGGTTCTACAGAAGGATACTGAGAATTCCGTGGACGGAGCGAGTAAGCAACAAGAAAGTCTTAAAGAAAATGTCAACAGAAAGAACACTTATACTCAGAATCAGGAAACGAGAACTGAAAATCCTTGAACAAATATTGGAGAGGGAAGGCTTCGAAAACTTAACCCTCACGGGACATACTGAGAGTAAGAATGATAGGTAAAGGCTGCAAGCCACTTATCTGACGAGTTTGTGCGAATGGATGGCTGAACGGGGGTGGGTAGCATTAGTAATGTAAGAAAAACTGCTAAGGGACACAAGAGATAAGATGTTGTAGAGAGCCATGATCACCTATGTCCTGAGGAGACGCGTCACATACAGGAAGAAACTTCTGGAACGATTATAATGCCCTGTCTCTGCCTAGCGATATATAAGAATATAACATAAAACATATCTAGCATCTATATGCAACCGCTTTCTCAGATTAATGGTTTTAAACAAATTCCTCCTTCAAGTTTTAAAGATAATCCTTCAGACCCTATAGATCGGTGCTACAAAATCATAGACGAAAAGTTTTATCAATTTGCAAAAAACAAAAACAAAAACAAAAACACCTCAATTGAACACTTTCAACAGGAAAGTACAACAGTACTTTCAACAGTAAGTACAACAGAAAATAATGATTTAGTTAAGCTATTAACTTTCCATGCTGTCAAAAGCAATAAGATTGTAAGAAAATTTCCATCAGTATTAGAAAGAGCAATAACATTTAGTGGAATTGAGGAGTCTAATTTCCAGAAATATTGTTTTAATAAAAAATAGAATAAAAAAAAGAAGATTTTGTAAATGTTAACCAATTGTAATATTATCTATCGAATATTTACTAAATGGAAACGGTGAATTTTACCATAACGTCTAATCATAGCGAATCCATTTCTGGGCAAAAACCTTTCCCAAGTGTTTCCATGTGACTGGTTTTTTTTTTATTTTTTTTTTATGTGTTACCATCAAATCTCTTTACATAATAATTTGCAGTTTTTTTTGTTTCTTTTTTAATTTATTGCGTTTGCTATCTACTGGGTAGCTTTCGACCAATCTTTCCTTTGATCTGTTACCTATTATTTTTTGATATGTGTTCAGCCCAGCTTCTTATTTTTTGTTGTTTCATTTTTGTGACATTTCTTGGCCCTTTCTGTTCACAGCTAAAAAATATCACTAATATTTCTCTTTCTTAAGTTTGTTTTCAAGTGATTGTGTTACTTTGTATATTTTTTACTTGCACGCCATGACTGTCATTGTACATTCATTATACACTTGTTGTTATAAACATATTAGCAAGGGGGGGGGGGGCTTTTCACCATGTCCTTAATTCTATGAAATGCTTTCGAAACTATGAACTTCTTTCAATGTTGTGAACTGTCGTAAGTAAATGTTTTCCTGGACCTTTTCGATTTTTTTGTCTTCCTTTTTAATGATTTTTTTTCGAGACGTTACAACAAGACACAATTACTTTTGATTTATTCCTGTTCATTTTTAAGCTTCCAATGAGATTTTCCCCATTCAGATCATTATGCGTTTCTGGTAATTCATCTGATAATTCTGATAGTAGCAAAACAAAAAGTATCAGCAAATTGTAGATGGCACAAATATTCTCCATTTATCTTTACTCCCGATCATTTTCCTTTGTCACGGACTATCATATCTCTCTTCCTCGGGGTCTACACATCAAGCGGGGTTCGTCAAACCCACGAACTGACGTCACTCACTAGCCATTACGTGACGCTGTGTACTTTTAGAAAGGTGACTCTTCATATATATATATATATATATATATATATATATATATATATATATATATATATATATATATATACACACAAACACACACACAGGGTGTATTTGGCGAGCAGATCTACATTTATGCAAGTTTAGTTGAAGACCGGCGAAAGATCTTTGTTTAAGAATTTTTTAATTCAATTTTTTTATGGTTCAGACCATTTTTCTGGTTTGAGAGCTGTAATGATGTATTCTTCACGCTTCCCTTGGTTTCCAGTTTTATAGACTTTTTGTTAGGTTCTTCAGGACCATTCCTAGTACTCCGGTGGCGACTGGAATAAGTATCACTTTAAGTAATAGTGGCTGTAGTCATAGTTATAGCGATAATAAATTATAAGTCATGCATACTTTCAAAGTATTAGTCATAATTTTAAATATGTATCATTATTATTATCATTATTATTATTATTATTATTATTGTTGTTGCTAGTTACTAGTAATAGCAGTAGTAATAGTTAACAGATAATAAAA
Source organism: Acanthosepion lycidas (assembly GCA_963932145.1). NCBI lineage: Eukaryota > Metazoa > Mollusca > Cephalopoda > Sepiida > Sepiidae > Acanthosepion > Acanthosepion lycidas. The sequence continues at coordinate 9,043,134 of OZ010607.1, read as the reverse complement.
ATATATATCTATTCAAAATACTGTAAACAGAAAAATAAATTTTATTTTATTTTATACTATTATTATTGTTATCTTGATTGTTGTTGTTCTTGATGTTGTTGCTGTTCAGTTTGTATTGGCATCTTTGGATTTTGTCGATTCGCGCAGATGAAAATAACGTCGTTGTTCACAAAGAAAAGTCTGCGCACAATTGTGAATGTAGATCTTTCTTGAAAATCTCCCGGGGCTCAAAAGTAAATGGGATGTGCTCGGGGGAAGGGAGGTAACTCTTCTATCTTGTTCTCTGTCGCCATCTTTGCGATATTTTCGGACACTTTCCACTTAACAGACACAACGTCAATACACCAGTTGCTTTTTCCTTTCTGGAACCCAAGAAATCACATAATAAACACTGAATAGAATTCTTTTGAAATTTACTTACTTTATTTTCAGCATTTAAAAAAGAGTTTGGTTTATTTTTTCTTCTGTCGGTCTTTTGTTGTTTGATCAATATATTCTCTCTGCCATGTTGATGCAGAATAAAAGTCATCAAGCCTCGATGTCGATCATGAATTATTGGAAAAACTGACAGTTTTTAAGTATAGCGAAATCTTTCAAATATTTTCTCGTATTTAAGCATATCCTCAAATATTTCCTCATTTTAAACATATTCTTGTATTCAACCCTACTCCAAACGTGTTACCAATGTTTCACGAACAAATTACAATCCAAGAAGAATTACTCCTTTTCTCACAAAGACTTGTTTAATATTTTCATATCAAAGCATTTAGCTTGAAATTAAACCATGGACTGGCCTTAACTATGGCGCTGCTGGGTTTATATGCAGGCACAAACATTAAAAAAAAATAATGGCTCGAGAAGAAAGTAAATGAAGGCTTTATTTCCTAGAAGAATCCGCTAACAAATAGTAGAACTATGCTACATGTCTTCTCTCTGACAAAAAGGAAAACTAGCAAATATTACAGGTCTGTGTTTACTCACAAATACAGAACGTCATGTTGCAAGAGGTTGTGTTTTTCCAACTTGTCAAGGAGGCATCTTTTCTTCACTGCGTCTACCCCAAAACTGTTTGTGACCGTTTAAGCGTTACATGAAAGGCCAAGTGTGATGCATAGGAATTAGGGAAGCAGTAATATTACCTTAACAGCGCAATATATAGTTAGATTCATGGGGTTCTATATTTACGGGTGCATCACTTTCAATTTTCTTTTTGAATTCAACGTATGCATTTTCAAGAACGTTTCTCAAATATTTTCAAGGTAATTGTTGTGGCCTTGTTAGAGCCAGAAATAAAGACACAAAAGAGGAACTGAGTTAAACAAATATATTAACAGAAACAGTAATACAAACTTATACAAACGAGAGTGTTACAACAAGAATATTCCGTCCGACTGTCAGAGCTGACTGCTGGAAACTTCCCTCTGCAAAAGGCAGTACCTGCTCCTATTGATAGCTGGAAGAGTGCGTGTGTGGGTAAACTACCATAACAGTAATAATATAGCCTAAATTAGCAAAGTAAAGATTATAGTCAGTCCTAACCACCCTTCTTAAACAAAGTACAATTAATTTTTAGATAAATAAATTTCATTAAAAATAAGAATCCCAAGTAATCGTAAATTAATCTTAAAAAACAAAAACTCCCGCAAAGACGTTGATCACCAACTATGGTCTTTGTAATTTTTCCATTATGACAAATAGGTTGCATTCACATATGTACTAATCTCTTTAGGAAAGGCATGAATATACATCGTCTCCTTCATTTATGGGTTAAATAACAGATTAAACTAGCCTTGAGTGTCAGCCAAAGAGGACAACTTTGAACCCAATACTCTGAGAAGGGAACCGGGAAAACACTCCCCTATCATTCCCAAGAAGTCATGGTGATTCATAGACATTAAAAGAAAAAAGAATCTGTGAGGAACCATAATCCTCTAAGTTCTGAAGGGACACGAACAAAAAAAAAAAAAACTAAAATCCAGGATCCGCACCTGTTATTAAAAATACAAGATGAAGAAATCTAGAAACGTACATTAAATTTTTATGGTGTTTTTTGCCTTCAAATTTGTCTGATTTTTTTCTCTCTAAACTCCTGGGATGAGGGGTTATCACTATTATTTACACGGTTTAGATGCGAACTTTTATCCTAATCTTTATGTTTATTACCACAAAGTTTCGGATTTCATGTCGATCCGCTTAACATACAAGAATTTTCAAACTTTATTAATATACGGGTGTAGATTGTTCTCATCGCTCTGTCCATGTTTAGGCCATTTCTAGGGATATCTTTTCTAGTTCTGACTTGAACAGCTATTGCTGCTGTTGAAGACCTGCTGATTTTGATTGCAGTATTTTTATTATCTGATTTTGTTTACAATATTTTCATTATTTGTTCATATTTGTTTTCTACGATTATAAAATTGTTATTATGTTCAATATTCATATGCAGCAGCCATGTCGGTTTCCGTTGATAAAGAAAATTACTTGCCCTTTTATTTTGCAGTCACGTCTCTAATGAACTCCCACTTGAAAATCTAACAAGGTCTTTTGTTAACAACCGAGCGCCCAGCTAATTTGTCAATAAATTAATTGAACTCAGAACAAACTTTCTTAATCGATAATTAGTCTAGCTACTTAAGAACCACATACCGAGGTAAACTTTAATTTTCTATTACAGTGATTATGCATGCTTGTTAGCAAAAGGAACAGCCCAACATGCAAATTACAAATTGGAGATACCAAAATCAAATAAGTACAACAATTCAAATATGTAGTAAGTGTTTTAACAGAGGACGGAAAGTGCGACACTGAAACCTGAAGGCGCATTGGGATAGCGAAAGATGTCTTCCAAAATCTAAACAAAGTATTAAGAAACAAAAAGATTTCGTTAGAAACAAAGAAAAGAGTACTGAACTATTGTATGATATCAGTCCTCCTATATGGCAATAAAGCGAGCAAATTCCGTTAATTCCAGAATTAACCGTTGTTGTTTACTGGCGCAATCAACAGACAGAGACTGATAGTTCCGGGAATAGCAGCTGTTGTTTACTTGAGCGCTCGTCGTGTACACACATACATCGTCTTTCGAACATTTTATATTGATTTTGGTACAGTATACAGTATTGTTTTTTGTCAAGCCCTTCACCATGGCATTCAGTCGTAACGGAGGTGAGAAAAAGAAGCAGACTAACCTTAGTATTGGTGACAAACTAGAAGTTATTAAGAAATTGGAGTCAGGAGCTCCCGTAACCAGAGTATGTGAGGAATACGGCGTGAAAAACAAACTATAAGTGACATACGTAGGAGTAAGGAAAAACTCCAAGCTTTTGCAAGGAAATTTGATGTGGCCATATATACTGTATTTACATTTATTTACAATAATTTTGTACTGTGCTGGGTGTTTTATGTTACGAAAAAAAGTGCTTCATATAACTGTCAATCCTCCTCTCTATTAGTCATTTAAATTGAAGTTCCACGCAATCTTCAGGTGATGAAGATGGCGTTCAAGCATGATACAGACTATCGTATTGTCGTCTCTTGGTGTTAACCTTAGTGTCAACTTTCATCTTTACACACGCTCTTTATAAATTATAGCATACATTAAAAATATAAATATAAATATAGCATACATTACAACTGTACATATATATATATATATATATATATATATATATATATATATTTATATATATATATATATATATATATATATATATATATATATGTGTGTGTGTGTGTGTGTGTGTGTGTGTATTATCCTAACCTTTACAACGAACGAGGAATTTTATTTGGATAAAAGTTAAAGATAATAGGACATTTATTTTAACATTATTCTCTTCTGCCAAAAAAGCGATTTATTTCCGATCTGTCAAGTTACTATCGTAGACGATTGCTTGTGGCTCAAGTTTCATCTTCCCTAAGTTAATGCATCCCTGCGCATACATTGTTTTTCAGATTAATAAAGAAATAAACTAGTCACTCAAACCATTTCAAGTTGGGTAAGCTTGATCCTCACTGAGTGTCTTTGAGATGTAAGTCTTAGACAAATACCAGCTTAATAAATAACCACATAGCGCAAACGTTAACTAGTCACTCATTTTTATTGTGGCTTCATGCCATATTAAAGTATGTAAATATTTCCTGAAAACACCTACCACATGCTAGAATTCACGAGATTGGTGCCAAGTATCGTACAAGAATCACTCTAGTCCACAACTTGACATGGCTCTGATTCCGTAAGTGGTCGGAAGAAGTCTGGGGACATAATGTCCACAGTACATAACCTACCTAATGAGCTTGTGTAAATGCTTGGCAGAACAGGGTTTAGGAAAGGTAGCAAAAAGACAAGATTTACTAAGAGATACAGAAGACAGGAAATTATGAAGAGCCACGATTACCAACGTTCTGAAGGGACATGGTACAAAGAAGAAGATAGGAATGTTCCCCAATGTTTGGTCTCTACTCATGAGTTTCATATACACAGTATCAAATGTTGAGGGATAGGTGGACTAGTATCGTGTAAAACTCCCCCTCTAGTCTAGTGAAGTGTAACAAATCGACATAGCATCGATTCCGCAATTAATTGGAAGAAGTCTGGAGATATGTTGAGCCATATTGTCTGGATAATATCTACAGCTCAATGATATTAGTAATATTTTACATGATAATTTCTCTTCTCATATCCCATAGTGTTGGATTAGGTTCACGTCAGGTAAATGTGGTCGCAATACCATTTGTCTGTTGTTTCCAGAATGTTCCTAAAACGAATTCTGAGTAACTTGGGCCCGATGACGCGGGACATAATCTTTCTGCAATAACCCATCGTTGTTGGAGCACATGGAATAGTCCATGAATGGGTGCAAATTGTTACAAAGCAGTGCAACGTATCCGTCACCGGTCAATAACGAAAGCCCAACTGATGCTACGTAAACACACACACACCATTATGAAACCACCATCAGCTTGGACCAAACTACACGTTGTCCGTCCTCTACGCTCCTATTAGCTGCATCTCGAATCCACATGACATTTATGTCTCTTATTGGGGTTTGACAAAGGCAGCCTTGTGAGTTTTCTGTTACCATATTCTATGGAACTTAAAGAACGCAGAATAGACCTGTGGAATATGTGTCTGATATATCCTATATTGACCGTGAGTGTGATTTGCGCTAATGTCGCTTGTGTGTTACTGTAGACAATTCTAGTCAGACTAGTTAGGTTCATTAAAGACTCGCTGTCGGCCACAGCGCAATGTTGCCTTCTATCAAATATTCCCGGATAATTCGTAAGAACTGTAAATACAGGGATGTCAGATATCCCTACAAGTTCTGAAATGGAATGTCACATCCTTAAGGCACCCACAAGGATAGCCATCCGAACGCCAATAATTTACGTCGCCTTACCATGATCTGCCCAACCGGTGTTCATATTGACCCACTTGATATCAAAGAACAATTAATATATGTTCAGGTATTTTCGTAACAAGATACGATGGCGCCACCTACCATCATCTTTACGTAGTATTTCTTGTTACTTTTGACCGGTTCGTGTAGTTTTTCTTTGTAAGTTAGTCAAAAAGACTATTTTAGTGCTGAGACTTCAATTCTCAGTGGGCGCTCCAGATCTCTGGCCATGTACGAGACTAAGCTATGTTGAATAAACGGCCACTTTTGAATTATGTTTTCATTTTGTACATGCTTTCTACGTTCATGTTACTTAAAATAATAGTGATGAAACATATACTCGTTCGTTCGTGCACACAAACACACACACAAACACACACACCCACACACACACAAACACACACAAGCGCGCGTGAAGAAATTAAAGAAAAACTTCGACTAAAACATTCTCTCAATAATTTTTCACAGAAATACTCTGTGCGCCAATGTAGTAATATATATATATATATATATATATAGTTCTAGTTCTTCTTCTTCTTCTACATTTATATATTGAGATTGAATTGTTTTTTATAGTCACAAAGTTCTGGCTGTTGTAAATTCCAGGCTTTCTTGGGTGCCGTTCGAACACAGTATTCTATTCAGCGGTTTGGACTGTAATTTCAGAAAAGTCTCTTCATGGCAGGAGATTTCTCGTAAAAATAAACTCGTCTTTATAAGCAGCTTTTGCTTTTCCTATTAAACCAAAAATAAATCACTTTTACAGCCTGACACGCAGATAGAAATCATGACTAGCATATAAGCAAATGCTTATAAAACTTTTATTCATGAAACCATTGTCACGTAGGCCCTTCGAGCAGTGAAATTTTAGAACTTGTAACGCTATATTTGTAACAATAACAATCAAGATAAGGAAATTAATCCAAATAGATCAATATGTCATAATAATAATAATTTGTATTATCAAAAAAGAAATTTAAAATAATGTACGCAGATTACAAAAACTTAGACGATGTAAACGTTAACATCATCATTATCATCATCATCATCATCATCATCGCTGTTTCCACTTGAAGCCACACGGCAAATAAGTGTAACTTCTAATTTCTAGCAACTTTGTAAATAACTGTTCAAACTTCCCTACCTTGGCTAGCTCACGAAATTGCTGCAGGTCTTTCGAGTTCTTCAAAGTTTACGAGAAATAATGGAATTTTATTAATAGTTCTTTTAATGTCGTATACTATGTTTGTTCGAGGTATAGCTTTCATTTAATATTAATTTTCTTCCATGTATTTTAAGATTTTTACCTTCAATCTGAATGCATTCATATCACTTCCTATTTGTTTTGAGCTTCAAAACTGATATTCTGTTTGAGACTTTCCAATATCTAAGGATGTTATTGTTTCATTTGGTATTGATGGCAAAACTATTTCCATAATACTTACCGCCAGTTTCCAAAGCTGTTATGCCGTGCTGTCTAACTCCGATATTAATATCAAGTCCTTCTTTGGTCTTGGTGTCTTGAAAACAACATGCATCAATCATATAACTATAAATGTCTCGTGTCAATAATTCCTGTTTACCCTTCTTTTATTTTTTACGAATCCTCTAACATTAAATTCCTCGATGGTAAAATCTTTATATGCAATGTAAGACATTGACAAAGTTTTAAATAAGAAGTTGTTAACAATTAATGGTTGACACTCGGAACAGTCATTCTTCGTCACAATTGATATTACCCCATTTAAATTGAATGGGAGCTTTTTGTGCATTCGAAATATAAGTTCAAATCTTTTTGGAAATGACTTCTTTACTTCAGTAATTCTAGTCACGAAAACAATAAAGACGTAGATGCTTGTCTGAAATGATAACAGTTCACATCCTAATTTCATACATTATTATTAGAAAGAGTGGAGGATGTATCGGCTAAAATTTTGGCGAACAAAACAACAACAATTAAGAAAGTAGCCCAAATAGATCACTAAATAATAATAATCCTTCCTTTCAAAACTAAAGACAAATAAAACAAATTTTAAACAATATTCAAGGGAGAAAAATCGGCTGCAGTTTAAATTTCCTATAAATTGGTCTATTTAATTGCTTATGTTTATGTGGCAGACTAAACAAAATAAATAAACTTTTCAATTACAATTTTAAGTTACTCTTTCTCATCACTCACGATGAATAATGGGTACGGTAAGAAAAAAAGTAAATTTTAAATATATTCATTCATGGTCACGTTTCTTATTATTTTATTTTTGGTAATGGAAGTGAATGGGATGGTTGGGGAAAGATTAGCCAAGGAAAAAAAAAAAAAAAAGAAAAGAAAAGAAAAGAATGGAAATAATTTCATCATTTCTATTAAGTTGATGCAAAAATAATGACGTAATAATATCGTTTTTTGACGTATTTTTTAACGTCAAAAAACGACATTATTACGTCATTATTTGTGCACCAACCTAATATTTCGCCACATGAGTGGGAGACGCATGCGGAGAGAAAAACGTCTTTTAAAAAAACTACTACGTTCGGTCAGGCGTAAACCTTACGCAAACCCACTGAAGGAAGGAGAATTTTCATCAGTTTTTCCCCTATCTCATTCTCTCTCTTTCTCTCTTTCTCTCTCCCTTATATATATATATATATATATATACAAACAAACACACACACACACATATATATATATATATATATATATATATATATATATATATATATATATATATATAAATATTTGAAAGGCCTTTCGTCCTCAGAGGGACTTTATCAGTTGTCCTTTTATCTGAAAAAATCACACACGCGCACACACACACACACACATCTATAAAGTTAAGTCTTGGCTGAGTGTTCTTTACTGGTAGCCTTTTGTCAGACTTAGTTTAATTAGTAGATACTAATGTTAGCTTACTTATCGTAGGTGTGCTGGGCACCCAGGTAGGATCAAACTTACCACAGTCTGCAAGTCTCGTTTGCTAACAACTCTATTGCAGCGAGCTGTTCTTAAATAACTATAGCTTGCTCCAGCACAATGCAAAATAGAGAGAACCGTGTATTAAGAAGATTGTTTTGTGCCAATATTAATTATGGCTGGTTGTCTTTCTTAAAAATATAAATTGAAAATCCTGACTTTTACTTGGGATGAAATATCAACCATCGTATATTCATTCTCTCTTTTCTCTCTCTCTCTCTCTCTCTCTCTCTATCTCATACAGAAAATACACCCACTCACGCACGCACGCGCACGCACACACACACACATATATATATGTATATTTCCCAAAATTCAAAAGCTATTTCGGATATGGAACTACAATACTTTTATTTTCCAAATGCATCTTCCCATATTGATAAAACAAACAAACAAGTGATGGAAAGACAAGTCAATAAACATGATGGACTAAGGACTTAAGTCACAGTCCAGATTTAAATCATAAAGAATCTATGGGACTGCTTGGAGAGAAGTTTAAAATGGCAAATCAAATCTGGGAAACTGGGAAGAAGGAGTGATACAATAATGGCATTTCATGCAGAGAGATGTTTACTTTTAAATCTCTTTACCTCGTGTTTACTGGTTATTCTCTTTTATTGTTCAAAATTTTAAACCAATCAAAGATCGTTGATAACTGATGATCGAAAAGTTGGTCGATTAAGAGAAATTATATCAGCTTTTTCGTGTTTAACAGTTATTTTGAACATATCCGCTCCTTCATATTTCTTTCTGTCTGTCTAACAGACTTGAATGAATAATTATATATTGGTCAACATGATAATTTCTAATGTTTGTTGTGTTTAGTTTTGTGGAAGCTATTTTTATTATAAAAATGTGTTAAAAAATGCCTTGGTTCAATTTGCGGCGCCATTATACATACAATGTGTTATGGTCCGGTTCCTTGTACCACGGTGATAGTCCAAGGTAGAACCAATAAAGAAGAACTCGAACACAGGTATGGAATAACACAGATATATTACAAACAGGAATATATACAGAGAAGTAGAAAGTGTTAGTACGAACAATCAGGTTTAGTAGTAATTGTCTGAACGGTATTTGGTCACTCCCTCCCACGAAGGTATCATGTGGCACAAGGCCGGTTTAACGTGGGATCTTCGAGCCCGTGGGCTCGGCCAAAAATATGCCCTCTGAACCCTTATAAACGGGTTCAGGGTCGGTTTACCTCCCCGAAAGAGACTCCGCCCTTCGGCGTAGCCTCGTTCGGTTCCTCCCCGCCCGAAGGCAGAGAGTTCAACCGATCAGCCGATCAGCCAGTGGCCCGACTTCGGGCTGAATTCTCTCCTTCCTCTTGAGGCGTAGTATTTATTACGTATGGAATAGTCCATTATGTTATTATGGTTAAGGTCCCCTAACACAGTGACTGTTGACTCACAAAGCGAGTATGACCATCACTGACATGTCCAGTCCATCAGTTAAACTCCCCCCACAACATTGCATTCATGTTTTGTGTGAACGACACTAGCTCATAAAGTCAGCCATCGATCAGCATTTCTTGTTACATATAAGGCAAAAATATGGCAATATATATGGCGAAATCATCATATGCAATAGGCTGTTGTTGTTGGTGTGATTTCTGGTGACTGATCAGATCTGCCCTGGACAGATATATTCGATTGCATTGATCACATGATCAGGTTGGCACCCCATAGCAATTCAGGGATCCCTTCTCAGCGATGGTTGGCTATCAAGTTCTATCATTATGAATCTTTGGGGTATTTTCTCGAGAACCTCACAAGGTCCACATTTGAAGGCCTATTCAGTAGCCCATCAAAGTGTTTCTTCCATCTTTTTGCCATGCCATCCATGTCTGAGAGGAGATTATTGCCGTCTTCTGTTCTGAGAGGAGCAATTTTAGTGGATCTGGGGCCAAATACTTGTCTCATCAAGTCGTACATCTGCTTGGTATTATTTGAATTCTCTGCATTCTGTATTTCATCTGCTAGCTCTGAGTACAATTTTCCTGCATAGTTCGAAGAGCATGTTGAGCTTCTACCTTTGCAGCTTTAAACTCCTTGCACAGTTTACTGTGTTGTTCTTTGGACAGGCCTTTTTGCAACATCGAACTTCATATCTGATTCTTTCTTGCAATGATCGCCTTGATAGCATTATCATTTTCATCAAACCAATCTCGATGTTTTTCTGGCATTTTACCCAGAACTTCCTCGGCCGCTTCATATATAGTCTTCTTCAAAGAGTCCCACGAAGATTATCATTGATTTCAGTAAGTCGCTGATTTAGTGATTCCTGTATTTCCAGAGAATACAGTTTTGCGACACTCAGACGGGCGGGAGGATTTTCTTTGTTTTATCTAGTTGCTGGTTTAAGAACAAAATTCATTTTAGCCCTCACTAGGCATGATCAGTGCAACAATCTGCACCACGCATAGATCTAACAATATGGACATCCTACATATCTTCTTTGTGGACGATGACATAATTAATGAAATGACATTGGCGTGGACGGAGATGCATCCACGTAGTAACATGATCACTCCTGTGCTTAAATTGAATGCTAGATATAAAAAGATTAAATTCGATGCAGAGTTCAAGAAGCATTAAACCATTTGTGTCGATTTTCCCGACGCCATATTTCTCCAAACTACTCTAGGTCTCCCAATCTGCACTAACTCGGGCGTTGAAGTCACCAAGGAGGAAAATCTTGTCATTTTTGGGAATCATGTTGAGTATACTTCTTAAAGATTCATAAAATATCGGTACTGTCCATTGTTGGAGCTTAGATTGTAACGTATCGTGATCCATTCAGATGTAGGCGAAGGGTCATTAAACGCTCACTGACTCCTTTACATGCATACATTACTACACACACACACACACACACACACACACACACACACACACACACACATATATATATATATATATATATATATATATATATATATATATATATATATATATATATATATATAATGGCGCCACAAAATAGATCAAGGCAAATTTTTCACATATTTTTGGTAATAAAAAATACATTTGACTAATATATTTTTAATAAGATTTATAACTCCAAAAGCTTTATGTTATGTTATATATATATATATATATATATATATATATATATATATATATATATAGTTGAATTGATATGAGTTTGTGAGCTTGGGTGAGCCTATTTGCGATCGTCAGACAAACTTTGATAAGTTTGTCTGATGATCGCAAATAGCGTGAAACTCAGGGTCACAAAATCACATAAATCCAACTAAATATGTTAGCTCTATCACTGATATTGAGCGCTTTCCAAAAACTACCGAGCCTATATAAATAACATTTATAAAAATTGCATATATATATATATATATCTATATATATACACACACACATTTTACATATATATATATATATATATATATATATATATATATATATATATATATATATATATATACAAGTACATATATATATATACATATACATATATATACATATACATATATATATACATATACATATATATATACATATATATATATACATATACGTATATATATACATATACATATATATATACATATATATATACATAAATATATACATATACATATATATACATATATATATATATATACAAGTACATATATATATACATATACATATATACATATACATATATATATATATACACACACACACAAACACACACACACATATATATATATATATATATATATATATATATATATTAAGCGTTTCACCCCACCCCAAGCAAGGCGGGAAGCCACTAGGACACAAGGGGTTACAGAAAATTTGGAGCAAGATCAGATAGGAGTCATAGAGGAAACTGGAATAGGGAAGGGAGTTCCACAGGCGAGAAGTATGAGACATGAAGCTACTGGAGTAGAAGAGACGGCTACATTTAGGAGTTTCGACAGTGAAAGGGTGAGAGTGGGATGCCAGCCTCGTAGGGCGCTTGAACTCATGAAGTCTGGGAACCAGCGAATGCAGCTCCTCAGAGCAATTGCCATGAAAGTATTTGTAAAACAGACAGAGAGAGGCGACGGCGCGTCTGTGAGAAAGTGACTGCAGGCAAGATGCCAGAGCAGGGCCAATTATATTGCATATCCTTCTCTGGAGCCTATCAAGAACCCCGCAGCAAACAGAAGGGGCTCCAGACCATATATGGAAGCAATACTCCATGCAAGGGCGAATTGTTGATTTGTAGATCTGGAGGATCGATTCCGGGGAGAAAAAATTCATGGCGCGGCACAGTGAGCCAACTTTCCTCGCGGTGGACGAAGCATATTTGTTCCGTCTCAGGTCAGCAGTCAACGTGAGACCGAGCAGCCGCAGAGTCTCGAGAAGTTGAGCGTCAGACATTCTAATGGGGGTCAGGGAAGGATCTCTGTGGTGATTAATAGAGAGCAGTTTTGTTTTTGAAGCATTAAAGTTGATCAGACAATTCCTGCCCCAGTTCACAACCGATTGGAGGTCCTTTTCGTGACGCACAGCCAGGTTAGTTTTGTCAGTGACACTAGATTTGTTTTTGAGGCAGGAATAAATTGTGGTGTCATCCGCGTAGATGTCAACTTGGGAATTTATGGCGTCAGATATGTAGATAAGGAATAGAGTGGGGCCTAGGTTGGAGCCTTGAGGAACACCTGCGTTCGTGTGATAGGAACTGGAGGAGAATCCGTTGAGAACGACCTTCAATTCACGGTTTGACAGGAATGATTGTATTAGGTCAAACAATCGACCCGTAATGCCATAACCCTGGAGCTTGCGAAGAAGGCCGGAATGCCAAACCCTATTAAACGCTTTGGAGATGCCTAGGGCCACGGCACGAGCTTCCCCGTTATTTTGAAGAGCTTGGTAGACAGTTTCAGTGATGGCCGTAAGCACATCAGCTGTAGATCGGGCAAAGCGGAAGCCATATTGCTTGTCTGAGAGCAGATCATGGGATGATGTCTGAGAGCAGGCATATATATATATATATATATATATATATATATATACATACATATATATATATACATATATATATACGTATACATATATATATTCATATCCATATATATATACATATACCTATATATATACATATACAAGTACTTATATATATATATATATATATATATATATACAAGTACATATTTATGTTATAATTTTTAAAAATAGATAATTATATATATATATATATATATATATATATATATATATATATATATATAGGCAACAATCTTTCTTTTATAGGTGTTGTATATGGCGGATAAGGAAAATTCTGTAAGATATTTTTTCCGTTTTTTATGATCTACTAGGAGTGTGTAGAAACTGTCTATAGTAATAATTGCCCCACACATTTAATATTTTACCCATTTTCATATGGTGGATAATTCACATTGTTAGTATATTTTGTTTTGTTTGCTATACTGTATTATTTTCGTATGTGAGTAGTAGTAGTATTCATATTGGATTTTTTTTTATTTTTTTTTAGTAATCCCAAAATAGTCAAAATGACATGACAGGTTTCAAAGCAAGTCATGTTAATTTTATTAAAAGCGCTTTTATTATATTAAAATGTCTTTTACAATGACATGCTTTTAAAATGACAGTATAGTATTATCTACAAGGTTTTTTTTAATATATATATATATATATATATATATATATATGAGTGCAGCGAGTTGGATGTGAGTCTTTATGTACTTCCTAATTGAACTACGATCGCTCCGTTGATTTCTTAGATGCCAGCTTAAAGAACGTGTTGTGTGACCAATGTATGTGATTTTAGTTTTATGTTTATTTTCAGGTTTACAATTCTACTAAAAATTGGCGGATTATTGGTAATCGTCAAGTTGGAAGATTTATTTTATGGGGGTCCACCCCTTTTTCATATAAGTGGACTCGACCAGAGTGTTACTGGGGCTGCTGCCGTTAAATACCCAGAGTCAGTCAGAATATAGAGAGAGTTAGCAGAGATTGTGATTGAGTGGGAGGTAGAGTAATAGTGTGAGGTAACCGCTTGTAGAAGTCAGTTACAAGCACGTAGACTCTAAGGAAGTCCTACTTCGAGACTATATCTATATATATATTATTATTACGACTAACCGCGTTCCTGGATTTACTAACAATATACCGATTGTATTATTGTGTAAATACATTTAATTTCTTATCTATATTTCTTGCGTTTGTCATTCATTGGAGACCAAATTTTATATCGGAATCCACAACAATTTATTTTCTATATTATATAGTATATTTCATGTATTTGTTAGGATCTACAGGTGAAATGTTTTGATGTGTCACATTGCGAATTCGTCTAGTCTGTAAATTGTATGCATTCGGTTTCAGTAAAAAAATGTTGTGCTGTATTTTTCAGCGTTAGTGGCGTTTAATATTTCTAAGAAAAACTTTGTTTATTATCAATAATGTAGTTGGGGAAATTGTTATTAACTAATGTTCATTTTATTATACGTTTAAGTTCGCTAAAAAATATTTTGTGGGAAGAGATTACATGTTCACAGTTAAACGATTCAAACGATATTTTCTACAAACAGTTTCTACACACACTGGGTCCTCATGAATGAAAAGAAACTATCAGGCCATGTGTATTGGATTGTAGCTACTATAATATATGCTGTTGAATAGAGCATTATGAGCATCAATGTCAGGTGTTTCCGGATTATTGTGCTATCCTAAAGGTTATTGGATAGAAGGAACGGTTACATTTTAAATTATTTTAAAAGCTATTGAGTAGAAATAATTGTCGCCGAGAATACAGTTATTTTATTGCTATTGTATAGAATTGTTTGTTAACTTTTAATTCATTATTGATTACAGGAGTATTTTGTAGTTATTCATGAAAAATTTTTATATTTTTTTAAAATGTATTTTTTATATAGACATAAAAACAAAAGGATTTGGCATAGACATAAGAACAAGTCTAAAAGAAATAGATTTCCTAGACATAATACTCAACCTAAAAAAAGATACATATCAGCCATATAAAAAACGAACGACAAACCACTTTACGTGCACACATCTTCCAACCACCCGCCAACAATAAACGAACAGATCCAAGAATCAATTAACGGTAGGTTATCTAACAATTCTTCTAATGAAACCATTTTCAGCGAAACCAAAAAAATATAATGACACAACTCTAAAAGATTTTCAGCAATACTCATTTATACACCATACAATAAAAAACAACAGAAAAAAAAAACATCATACGGTTTAATCGACCGCTAATAAAAAAAAACAAAAACGTAAAAACCAAACGTAAGAAAAATATTTAGGAACCTCATCCACAAAAACTTTCTCCCAAAACACTCTCCACAATAGAAACACAGTAAAAATCAGTTACAGTTGCACTGAGATCATGACACAAATAATAACACCACCCAAAAATCAGCCACAAAACCAAACCCACGTGTAACTGACTGCAAAGTAATATACCAAGTGACTGTAAAAACAGTAAATAACGAAGAAAATATACATACGAGTAACTGAAGTGTCTTGAAAACAGAGAAACTATGAATACAAAACACCCTTTACCAATAGTAATACGCAAAGACTATTATATTTACATACTGATATTAATCATTTTAACACATAAATATAGCATACCTTAAAACTATAGGTTTTATCATATATATATATATATATATATATATATATATATATATATATATATATATATATATAGTTTCCCACCGTTTTAAATTTTTCTTTAAACATTTTGTGCTGAATAGGGTTCCATAGATTCTTTATGGGATTTAAATCTGGACCCTGATACTCAGTACATCATATATATTATTCTGTGTTCGCATCACTTGTTTGGTTGTTTTTATCAATATGGGCGAGTGCATTATCTTGTCGGAAAGTAAATTCCTTGAATTTGAGGAAATCACTTTTGGGTGTTGGAAACCATTTTTTTTTTTTTTTGTCAACTTTTCTAGCATTTAGAAGTTCACCAACATGAGGTTCAAAAATGGATACTACACACTATGACAGCAAACTCCACCATACATCACGGTTCTTAACAGGCAGTTCAATTTGGGCCGTTTATTTGATCTACGCAGGCAACGTTGAGGAGCATCACTCACTATCTCAAATCTGGATTATCACAAAAAGAGCTATCAAAATCATCTGAAACATCGTACTTATACGTGGCCTAAAATTGTTGTATAATTTTAATTTTTATACAACATCCCGTCAGGACGTAGGCGATCATGGTTCTCTACAGATTCTGATTTTTTTTTTGTGTGTGTGTGTGTGTGTGAATTGTCATGATTTCCGATTTTCCAACGGTTTTGAATTTAGAATTGTTGTTTTCCTAGATTTGCTGCTAATCAAGGATAAAAGCCTAGTTTTTACTGTTATTTACCCTATAGCTAAGAAGGGAATTAGCATTTGTTCGAAAATGAATGCAACAGACTAGACCGGAATTTGAATTCTGCTCACTGATACCCCTTTCCCCTCGATAACCGTATGCTGCCTGTATATGGTTTTAATGTAATTATTTCATAACAGAAAATTCTTAACATATTTTAAGGTTAAACCAACATCTTCTAGTTTACTTATTATCGTTCTTACGAAACTAATTGGCCAAAAAGCTCTTTAAAAAATATTTTTGGTTATTTGTTCAGAATTTGGGAATTTGTCCGAGAAATTTTTAACCCACCCTTGTAATCGCGTTAATTTGTTATTCCGTTAAGGTATAGATTTTACAAGCTATTGGTTGTAACCGGGCGTTTTGGGTAGTTAAGAAATTAACCTTGAATATTCAAACGAAACAACTGGCCAATTCAGAGAGAGAGAGAGAGAGAGATGAGCTATTAAAACAATATGAGAATAGGTCAAGGAACGTTGTCATTCAGCGAGGTCAAAAGGGAAGGCCATCTTAATGATGAAATACTAAAATGCAAGTTAGAACTAAGTGGGGAAAGTATCTAAATATATTGTTTGAATTCTCAATATAAAAGAAAGCCACTAGGAAGAATATAGGCACTTTAACATCGATAAAAATGGGAATCAGGTTGAAGCAGCATCCTGATTGGTTACATACGGAAGAATCCAGAACTCTTGGAATAGAAAGAGAAAAAATAAAGTAAAAACGAATATAGAAAAAAAGGATGAGAAAACAAAGGAAAGGGTTTCTTGTAATATCAGATATA
Organism: Acanthosepion lycidas; assembly: GCA_963932145.1. Taxonomy (NCBI): domain Eukaryota; kingdom Metazoa; phylum Mollusca; class Cephalopoda; order Sepiida; family Sepiidae; genus Acanthosepion; species Acanthosepion lycidas. The sequence continues at coordinate 9,025,595 of OZ010607.1, read as the reverse complement.
GATAAGCAGAAAAAATGAGATTATAATAAACAAGCTTAAGAAAGAAAAGGTAGAACATTTCATAGTTAAAAGACAACAGAGATAAGAATCATTTGTGGCAAAGTTAAATAAGATAATGACAAAGAATAGAAAGGGGAAAGTAAGCACACGAACGAATATATAGGGTAAAATACATCACACATATACCTCACAAAAATACCTCCTACATAATGGTAAGAATTTAGTGGCAATGGCATCTTCATTTAATGTCTTACCATTATGTGGGAACTATTTCTGCTGCAACATGTAGAAAGAGAAGAAAGAAAAGAGAGATTTGAGAACTCGTTATTTTTTAAACTTGCAAAAAATCAAAAAAGAAAAAATTGGAAGAGAGGATAGGCTGGTCAACACTATCCTACACCTATAGATAATTCGACTCGCGACACATTCACTCTTAACAATTTCCTTGATCATCACAAGAACCCATCCTTGTCCATCAAATTCATCATGTACCACAATACCACATCTTCGCTGGGATCCTAATAAAACACCTATGATGTTAAAATTTTTTTCATATATACAAATATTTCTCTTTTTTTATCTTTTCAAATTTTATTGCAAAAATATATTTTAAAAAATAGACATTAAATGAAGAGGAAGAGGGTGAATCCAGAAATGAAAGAAACAAAACATTAAAAAAAAAAAAAAAAAAAAACTGTATTCGTATGGCCCGTCCAACCCACAAAAATTAAGAGCACTCGCTGTATTCTACCGATAAGCAGAATCAAGAAGCTCATTCACTAGTAACAGGGAGGAATAAATCAGTTTGGGAATGGGAAAATATATAACACTGATCCAACCAAAATAAAAAGTGAGTTTAAAAACTGGGGTGATTGGGAATCTTGATAAGGACCATAATGAAAGAGAACGCCGGGATGACAGCCACTCATATTAACTAGGCGAACAAACAGAGACTATTTTTCTCGGTGTGGGGTCCGACAGGAATCCGCCCCGTTGTGACTTTAGGTGACTAAAGAAGGAAATCAAGATTATCTCTATTCACACCATCCAGGCTCGCAACTTGTGCTCAAATTTTGCTGAAATCTGGCGAAGTAAACGATTTCTATCAGTTCTGATCTTCATCAGATCCTGATGGAAATAGTGTTCGTCACGTAAGATTCACTCCATTTGCATAACCCACACCACCATTCTTCAACAACCGTTTCACCTCGGATCGCAGAAGCGACACGTTGTCGCATACGTACTCATGATTGATGAACACAAGATGTTTGGGATCGACGCGAGCCGTCAACTTGCCAATATGAATCCAGAAATGGCGGATCAACGGACAGTCGAAGAAGGCGTGCACATCCGTTTTCTCTAAGACACGATCACACCGGCGACAATCAAGCATTTTTGAAAAACCCGACTTGAAATTTATGTCATTGAAAAACAGCGTATTCTGGATTAATCGCCAGGTAAGATAAAACTCATGGTTGCTGAGGTAATCTGCCGCTGGACCAGAAAGAACGTGACTCGGTCATTCACAAGCCGAGCAACCCACAGAGTGGGTCCGATGCGATCCCACTCCACTATTTCACTATACAATGTCCTCCTAGGCCAGGCCGTGAAATGTCACTGGAATGAGGGGTCACAACACATTCGTCAGGAGAGTCTCCTAACGCCGGAGTTTACGACGGCACCTAGTCCCGAGATGGAAAAGAGTGAGAGTAAGGATAAGAAAGGCAGCCCTAACACTCCTAGCCCACGTAGGCGTAGAAAAAGCAGCCTCGATGTGCGTCTGATGACACAGACGCTGGATATAGACTTCTCTGCGGACCATTGGCTTACCTGCCCTACAAGAGGGAGACGAGCAAGCGCTCGAGCGCCTTCAACGATACTTAAAGAGAAAAAGTTCAGACAATAGTTAAAGGGTAAGGGGAAAGATATGCACGGAGCACACCTCAGCCCTACCCATTAAGGACAACCGCCTTCGGAGCCAAGTCTGGATCGCCGCTTGAAGCAATTCTTCTCTAGCTGAAGATTGGGCCCGAACCACACTTTAAGAATGTGGACGGGATTGTCAGTCCAATTGAATGGACCCCGGGAGAGCAACGCCCTTCCAAGAACCCAACTGCAAGCTATTTAATCTCTATATAGATTAACTTGCTTGTTTTAAAATTGGCGTTCCTACTGGAAAACCCGATGTCATAAATAAGTGTTTAAATGATTATTTATTGCAATATAATTACAATTTTGGTACAGGCCGAAGAGGAAGTGAGGTGAGGCTGGTCAACACTGACTTTCCTAAACCTTGCTAATCTAATTCGCGATCCATTCATTCATTACAATTTACTCTATTACCACAAGAACTCATCCATCACCATTTGATTCAACATATACCACAATACCGCATATTCACTGGGATCCTACTAAAATACACATGACATACTAATTTGATAATATGCAATTCCTTTTTTTTTAATAAAATTATATGTCATGAAATGAGGGGGGAGGTGATGAACTCAATAACGAAAATAAAGTACAACGTGACATTCAAAATAAAAAACTAAAATATTTTAGTAAGACCCGGCCATTCCACAGAAAAAAAAGAGTGACCACTGTATTCTACTGCTAAGCAGAATCAAATAGTTCACTCGTTAGTAGCAAGGGACGGACAGAATAAATTACGGAACAAGAAAGTCAAAAGCTGATACAGTCAATGTAAAAAAGGGGACAAAGTACCTGGATCATAATAAAAGAGACTGCCGTGATCAGGCCGAGAACAACAATTACTCACATTAACAAGATAAATAAAAAAGTCTAGCATAACCAGGGGCGTGGTCCGTCAGGAGACTAAAAAATAAAATCTAGGCTGTCCCCGTTCATACGAAGCAAGCTCGCGACTCTCACCCACCTTTTGCTGAAATCTCCCGATAACAAACACTTTCCATCAGTTCGTAATTGTTTAAAGGATTGCTGAACAAATTACTGTAACAAAAAGAACTCTCTACAATGAACACACGCTATGCAAAAACTTGTATATTCATTGCACCTAGCTTAGTAATGCATTTTATAACAAAATTTCAATCCAACTAAGAAAAAATATTTGTATGCGTTATGTGCAGTAATAACTTTGAATTTTGTTGTGATTTAACTGTGCTATGAGTAACACATATATTTTCTTACGGAAACGTATTGAAATATTTGTGGTTGAATTAATTCGTGCGTTATCATAAAAATAAATTTTACGTTAAAATTATTTTGTATCTTGATATTTTTTCTTGTACTATACGCTTGCTGAAAGTCATTTATAAAAATATATAATAAAAAGAAATGTAAAAAAGGGCAAATAAAAGAATAATACAATAGACTAGGTTTGTTTATTACGCTTTCTTTCAGAGGATGCTTAAAAAAACATTTACTAAAAGAAGAAAGTTACTAACACGTATTCTTTAAATAAAAATCTACTAAAATGAAACCAGACGATTAGTAAAAATTGGCTTGAATAAAATTCGATGTTTAAAAATTTGTATATGTCTGATGTAAGAAAAACAAAAAACAAAATAAAGCCTGACGGTTCATAAAAAGATACATGTATAAAATCTGGTCTCCAAAATTAAAAAAAAAAAAAAGAGGCTCAAGTCTGATGATCTGAAAACCCGCTAAAATAAAGTTTGCGGGCAGGCGTGGTTTAAAGATACATTTTATAATTTTTTATTGGGGAAACTAAGTTACGCCTCTTAGCTGACAATTTTTAGCCGATTTGTAGCTATTTAAGAAGTCTGGTTTGGTCTAAACGCGAGAAGGGATTTGGCTTTCACAGGTGAATTACAGTTTGTTGTTTTTCGGAACTGAAGAAAGGAAAACTAAAAGTCAGTTTCGCCGCCAACAACGACAACAACGTAACAGAAAAATAAGTGAAAGAAGCAAAAAGAAAAAGAAAAATAAGCAGAAAGAGAAGATTTTACAAATTTAGAAAGATATAAAATTATCTTTTTATAATTATTTGTAAAAGTTTGTCACAAATACTTGATATATCAACGCTGATTTTGAACTTTTTATGAAAAATACGAGATTTGTAAAACTGAATTATTTTCTTAAAGAAACCCATCAACACCTGTGATTTACCATCATTTCCAGCTCTTTTTGACAATCGAATGAATTGAAGTAAGTGGACATTTTGTTGATAATAAATGTTTTTATGAGTTTAACATAATTACATTTAGATGTGTTATCTTACCTAATTGTCTGGCGCACATAGGAAAATTTTGGGCAAAAAAATTTTCTGTCTTTGTATTCTGTATTATTATTATTATTGTATGTCTTTTAATAAATGTAAATTTCTTTCAAATTTCACATTGGAGTTATAGTCTTTGCGCCATTCATAATACTCGGGATAAGAGATTTAACATTTTCTCTTTTTCTCCTCACCCAAAAAATGTTTTTACACTACTACTGGGATGTAATATATTACATCTTTTAAGCTTTAATAAACGTTATCGGTGAATTGATTTTTTTCTCGCATTGTCTTCGTTAAATACATATTTATTTTGTTGCAGTTGTAGGAATCATTGAAGGCGTATATGTTATTTAGTAAGATGTATTTATTCAAATTACAAGCAGACAAAGGACAACAAAGACACCGAGGTTTAAACGACTACTTCAACAAACTTTATTTGTAAGATATCCTTGTCTCATTTCATCATTAAAAGAATCAACTAGAATCGGGAGGCAAGCGACAACAATTCATAACTCCTTTACTTTAAGATATCTTTTTTTTCTTTTGTTTATTTTTATCACAGCTTATTCAGGCGGTCAGTACATTCACCGAAATGGCGTCACGTGGCCCACCAGGAACATATATGTTTTTTCCCTGTTTATTCACTACCGTAAAGTATGGTCGGAGGAAGCTACGATAAAAAAGATGACTACGAAAAATTAATATGAAAGAAAATTTATATTCAAAATTATTAATATTAATAATGATTGACGTTGTTTCATTTAAGAATAAAAAATAAATATAATATTGTTACTTAGTCATTTCTTCCTCTGTTTTAACGGGGTTTTATCATAGCGTTCTTGATCGAATTCTTTTCACAGTAAAATTACAGGAAGAATGAACAAATAGTGTTGGGGACGTGCAGAATTTATTAATTATGCTTGAAAGAATCAGAAGGAATTTGTGTAGGTTACATGACTTTCTGCATCCACAACAAATAAATAAACGAAATTTAAAATTACGATTAAGAACAAGACGTATTCAATTAGAAACTAATAAAACATTTATATACAATTCAAAACAATATACAAGCAGGATAATTGGTATATGTTATGTTGGCAAAATGTGTATGATGTTTTAGGTTTCAGAATGTCTCTCTTTGTAATCGTTCCTTCATTTGCAGTCCGTTTTAGATTTGTATTGGTATTAGAATTGTCAATATTAAGTGTCTTTTTAGAAGGAGTTCTTAAGGAGTGATCTACCTTTGACTGTAATGTTTTTAAGGTCGCTCGCACATGGATGTTTACTTAATAGGTAGTGAATATAATTCACTTTGGATAAGCAATGTTCGAGAATCGATGTTCACAGAGTTGGTTGATTTTAGATTATGAGTGAGTCAGCGTTGATGTACCTTTGCGCGGTAAAATCGTGATTTCGAGTGACGTGGAGTATGTTGACAATTTCTCTGTGGGAGTTCGCTCTGACTGCTTGGGTCAGTCGACGTTTTCTTTTATAAGTTCTGAAAGTTCGAAATCGGCTCACGGAGTTTTGGCGCAATTTCGCTTTTGCACGTGAACTTTCAGATTATCGTGTCATTAACCAATGAGATTGGTTGATTCGCCTAGTACGGTTTTTATTGGTTGAAGTTTTCCGCACGTAGGCGTAAGATATAGACTGTTCAGTTGCTAGGGGTGATAGGTAAGAAAAAGACGAGTCTACAATAGCTTTCGAGATGTGAGCTCTAATTCTTGAAAGAGATAGATATATATAGAGAGAGATAGAAATATATATATATATATATATACATACATAGAGAGAGAGATAGAGAGAGAGAGAGAGAGAGAGAGAGTCGTGATGCGAGTTCGCCTGACCGCTCGGATAAGTTGCAAAATAAACAACAAAAAAAAAAAAAATTTAAGATGAAAGAAAATTACTTGTTAAAACATAATAAATTGATAATAGCTGACTCTGCTTATTCTAAAAATAAAAAAAATGAAAATAATATTTTTGTATATGTCCTCTCATATGACAAACCTTGAAAATCCTTATGTCTGCCATAAGACTGGCTTTCATACTCTCTGAATACTCGTAAGGTAAAAAAAAAAAGAATTTCTTGCACCAGATTTTTGTAAGCGAAACAATTCTCAGTGAATGTCCTGCTTGAATCGGGAAACACGCTTTTTCCCTCCCTCGAATTCATTAACAAGGAATAAAAAAAAATAAAAAAATCTACAAAATTGGGATTCTACACGAGCAAAGATCTTCACAGGGAACAAAATTGTCATTACGAGATAGAATTGGAATTCTTGAGGAATGCTGTTTGAATTCTTTGTCGCCTTAATTTTCCATTTCATTCCTCAGATACGAACGCAAATGGTAAAAAAAAAAAAAAAAAAAAAAATAGATAAATAAATAGAAAACCAAAACGTAATTTTTTTAACGGAGCGAGCAATTTTCTCGTTGTTATTAAGGTGTGCGTGGAAAAGCATTCTTTTCTATTTACTTTTCACCTTGCAATTCGGACCTTGCGTTTTGATCAGAGCGAAAGAAAAAAAAATAAAGACAAAATAGAGGCCATTTTAGCTTGGAGTGTGGCCTTTTAGAAATGATCTCTCACGAAAACTGTAGATATGATCAGTTCTTCCAACGCTCCCTGGCAAACGACATACTTTTATTGAGATTGCATGTGAGAGAAGTATTCATTATATGAGCTAAGTTAATATTTAATTTATCATCAAGAATAAACGACAGAGCCTTGGGACCAAGAAAAAAATGCTCACTTCTTTCTCCGGAAATTATGAATTATGTTCAATACTTATAAATAGAGAGACACACACGCGCACACATACATACTTGGTGAAATAAATATCTGTAACATGCAAAATGTTTTTTCATCCAATAAATAAACGTAAATTTCTCACAGCATTATGAAGTCTGACATCAACCTCGGATCAAATACTACTGAAAAATTGTTAACGTTACAGATATTTTCTAAAAGCTTCCCATTATTATAAAATTTAAAATATATAGATCTATTCTATGGTAATGATTTTCTAACTTCGAGTGTTTGAAACTTGTAAAATAAGTTTGCATGCATTTATTTGATAAAATTATAAATATCTTTTGCATATTACAGATATTAATTTTTATCCAATGGATATGGAATGGATTCAGTATCAAAGAATAGTCGCAAAATAGGAGTAATTTTGCAAGAACAGAATTTTTTTTCAAATGATCTTTTTCATGTAAACTTATTTAAAAGGAACGATCGCTCGTAGGTCTCGATGCGCGTTGCATAAGCGGAATCATATCTATCTATCTATCTTATTCCTTTAATATTTATCTCAGTTCTTATTGATTTCGATAAAGTGCGCAACCACTTTCGTTGTAAAAATATATGTATATTATTTACGCTTTCCCATTTCCAGTACCACTTCAGTACATATTCCGTGATTGGAGTCTAAGTCAGTTATTTATCTATTTCTAAGACCAATTTTCATGAGATGACGTTTTAGAGTTTTGAGTTAATATCTCTATATATATTTTTCAAATGCCTCACACGCACACACAAACATATATGTATGCATATATATATATATATATATATATATATATATATATATATATATATATATATATATATAGGAGGTATGAGGGTGGGCAGTACCGAAGCTTACCAAATTGCCAGAACGTCGACTACCAAATTCGATGTTATCCAAGATGAAAGGTTTGTTCCAAGTGGTCGGATAAGCCAGAATGGTTTAACAAATATGACTGAGAGTCTTTGACAGTCAGGCACGATGCCAATGTCATAATTCTTACGGGACAGCAATCAATGGTATCATAACCGATAACCGAATATGTTTACAAGGGTTCCCGCAATAACTTGTCACTAGTGACGAGTGTTTATCAAGAGGCATTAGATGAGATCTATATCTTCAAAGCATCTCAGCATCGTCGTTGACTTGTTAACCATGAGGCATCCTGATATTTTAGCAATTGGAATTTTGTGTAGCATTACCTTTTCATGATGAATAAAGAAAGTTGGTGCTTTTCATGATGGAATCAAATAAAATTAGGTGCGTGATATAGTTATTAACGCAAAAAGAGGAGAACAGATAAAACCAGAAAGATAAAATACAAAATATAAAAAGGCAAAGATAATAGCAAAGAAAAGCACAGTAAACTAGAAAGTGCTCAGAGAGCATATACTTCTATCAATTTCGAAATTGTCATAATATATAAAATATCTTACAACTTGGAAAATCCTAAATCTATCAGTAAAATTTAAACTTTCTTCGTCTAGGACCCAACTTTTCCCAAAATATTGAAATTAATTGAAAACTTTAGGAGATGTTGTTGGGATAGACCGACTAATATGGGTGAATAAATAAACTCTATCCAACTTTTTTGATGAATGGTATAAAAGTTGAATGAAAAAATAAAAAGAATAGAAAGACGAAAATAATGTAAACGGGGGAAAAGACGAAAACAATGAAAAAAGAAAAAGATTATTAACCGGATGAAGAAAGAAAGAAAGAAAGAAAGAAAGAAAGAAAAGATAGGAAATTTATATCTTTTGAACATGAGCAAAGATTTAACCATGTTTCATTTATCTATTGTTTCCTGCTTAAGACTGGGTTTCCGGTTCCTTCTCCAAAGACTTTCTCATTCTCTTTCTCTCCCAGTAACCCCTTGCGTCTTAGTGGCATTATCGCATTGCTTGGGGGAAAATTAAGAAAACAAAAAGCGAGGAAGATGTAGTGAGCAATGGAAAAAAGAACAAGAAAATGAAAAAAAAAAAAAGTGAAGAAAAAATAAAAAAGGAAAGGGAAGGACAGAAAAATATATGAAGAACAGAGAGAGAGAGAGAGAGAGATAAAAATAATAAAACAAAAATAACGAACTGTAATTTTGGAATTTCTTTATTTAAATAATAATAATAATAATAATAATAATAATAATAATAATAATAATAATAATAATAAACGTATTTTACATCAAAATATTACCCGTATTTACATATGACTTAAGATGAAAACAATTTATACACGCGTACACTATTTACAAACATTTTTCTTTCTTCTGGGTCCAAAACAGAATGCCGTTGATAGTTCTTCGGTCGAGTTGACAGATAAAAAAATTGTCGATCATCCACTACTGTCATTTTGTTGAGCAGCAATAGATAAAATCTTATGTAAGACTCGATTGGCCAGGTTAAAAACCCTAACTCGATTTGTAAGTCTTAAGATGGAAAACGATAGATCCCCTCAGAGTTAAATAAAGTTACTCCACATGACTCTCTATGCATCATATTCGTTGTAAAGACATTAATTAATTAGGTTATTGTTGCTTGGGAGAGGTTTCATCTACCATTCAAAATGGGATAATCTACGTGATCTGTTCATAATCTAGACATTTAATATTAAAAAAAGAAGAAGAATAGCTTACTTCGGGTACTGGCGCATTAGTTCTCTTTAAAGTACTGCCCATTAGGACCTTACGAACTTCCACAGCGTTCCTTCCACTTTACAGTCTACTAATCCTCTTTGGGGATTTCTATCAGCTACCTCATCATGTTCTCTTTAGTCCTAATTGTGTCCAAGGTTTTAATTTTTTGTTCCACGGGAATTTTAGCTTTAGAAAAGCTACAAGTTGTGGAGAGTAAAATGAGAACTTTCGGAACTGATAAACACGGATGATACGATCATTAGAAAAGAAAATGCGATAGTCACACATTACACACGTTCATCCAATGATATTTTACCGCCGACTGAATAACCCCATGAGAGAGTTTATGCTTGCACAACAAGGCTCTTTGTCTGATTGACTTACAAACCGGTTCTCGAGATTTTCAAAATGGTTTAATACTTTCCTAGCAGACTTCGTATTTGAAGAAGTCATTGTATTCCGAGATGAAAAAAAATACCTTCTCCGATTAAATACATACATAAAGATAAAATTTCTCGAATGAATACACACACACACGCACTCACAGAAAACACACGCATACATACATACATATATATATATATATATATATATATATATATATATATATATATATATATATATATTGTGTATTTAGACAGCAGTCTCATTAATATACATTTGATTTAAGATAACAGAAAATGAAATATTTTAAAATTAAATGAAACACTTCGTATAGAGCAATTTCTATCATTCTGCCATTATCAAAATAAGGGAAAACGGTAGATATTCGTATTTCAATTTTCTAAATAGTTTTTGGTGTTTGCTGTTTCGAACGAGGCAACATTCAAGCGAAAGTCAATACGAAGCTAAATCATCTCTCAGTTGTTAAATATATCT